>OY744603.1:9597126-9719626 GCA_963556255.1 Allolobophora icterica | reverse complement strand
TTTCATCCCGACATTTGCTGCATCTCGAATGAGTTTCACCCTGACTCAGTTTGAAGGCACCAAATACGTAGGTTCTAAATTAAAGTTGTCAATTTCGAAATAAAATTATGAAGAAATTTAGAGAATTGCAAAAATTTGGAATTAACAATATATTGACGTAAACGACCTGCATTCGCTGAAAATAGTTGCGAGTTGACAAAGCCCTTTACAAAATTCAGAAGTGCGCAATGAAGCCAGCAACAGGAAGCATTAGGCCTAAGTATCGTAGACAGACTGGAGAAGGTAAGTTTTCAGTTTCGAATGAAAGGTATTCTCAATATGACATCTTCGAGTAGGAGGAGGTAGAGAGGTTTGCGTCTAATTGTGCTTTATTCCTTAATATAAGCCTAACGCTGAAAAAATAAGTCTCGCGACACAGTTTAGCCACTTATTTGACTTGTCTTACTAATAATACACAATCTGGAAATACTTAACAGGAATTAATTTGAAATTAAATTAATCAGCAGAAATTTTATTTATTCATTTTACAGTGGAGCCCTTACCTTCAAATCAAGTAGATGTTACACAAACCATGGAAATCGATTGGTCAGTTCATCGCGATCACGAGCAGCATATCACAAATCCAGTGAAGATTTAAATATAAAACTGTCATGATGACTGTTACAATCCAATGGGGAACGGAAATTCTCGGATTAACTGCAATTATAACATTGTAGAAAAAGGAAAAATTAGATAACGTAAAAGTTTCCTTTTAATATAAATAGGTAAAAAGTCGCGTCTTTATGTAAGTACTTTTATTAGGGCGAAACAAAAGCCAACACTTTACAACAACGATGCATGCAAGGGTGAAAATATCGTAGGTCTAGAGCGTCAGTAGGAAAACTGATGTAATGTTATAAACAATCTTTAATCGTCGACAATGTCATCATAATTTCGGATAATGACCGCGAATTATCTAAAGCAGAGTAGAATAAAGTTTACGGAAGGCACCGATTGATTATTTTTGCAAAAACGATCAACATGCTAATTAATTAGAATTACAGTTACAATTTAATTACAATCGCACAATTGCGCATTTCTTAAGCACCAACTTGGTCCAGAGATTCTGAACATAAATTCCATCTGTCAACTATCGAAAGGAACCCGTTGGCTTGGTTCCACGTGTGTGCAAGGGCCACTACTGGTGATTATTCTAGTTTACTGTGCATTGTTTTGCTATCTGATGTAATACTCTAGTTCTAAAATGACATTTGACGTCAAATCGGCTACAGCAGGGAGCGCCTCTGATTAGCTTTGCTCTTTTTACAGCGCTATATATATATATATGTCCCTATTTGGTTACAATTACAATCTATAGCCGTATGTTCTTCTTCACTTGCCACATACGCGAACCCACAAATCTCACTCTTTTCTTTATTATACAACAGATTAGAGAAATGTAGTAACTATGTCTTACCGCCCATAGAAGTGGCTGAAAAATGAAAACAAAATTTGTAAAAGTATCAAGGTTAACTATAAAAAGACGTCTGCCAAGTGGATGGATCTAAATATATCTAATATAGGTGAACATAAAAATAAATAAGGTATATCTAAATATAACTTATATACATAGTATATCTAATATATATATATATATATATATATATATATATTATATCTAAATGTAATTAATATATATCCAAAAATATCTAAATATGGTTGTTTCTGTACATGTTGTGCCTTACACTTCAAATTAAGTCAGATATCAGATAGTATGTACTTCTTTCGATCTGATTACAATCAAATTGCCTGGCGCGGGAACATCAAATTACCCACCCTCGAACCACAGTTGGCCTGCAAATCAACACAATACCTTATTATCGGCCTTGTTACACTGCTGGAGTGCTCATATCTGCAACGGGGAAGGGGAGTGTACTGCAAAATGCGGACAGATACGGACAAGAGGTTTAAGGAGTCTAAACTGGGCAACTTTTAAGGACGTCCTTCATGAAAGAACCCACAATAAATTTGCCAAACTATTTTCATACCTAAATTATCACTTAAAACTACACTTAAAATCCCCAAATAGTTGGCTTTTTGCAAGTGTACACTGACAACTAGAAAAACTTATACAATGTAGGTTTCATCTTTTCTAGCAACAGAGTAGCATTCACACTTCTCTGATTTACCAAAATGAAAACAACTTGAAACCAAAGTAATCAGCATTCTAATTTCATGCGGTGTAGAATTTTTAGAAATATTAATCAGTCAGATCAAGCAACGGATTTAATTCATTCTTTTTTAGCTCAGTTCATAAAAAACTCGTTAAGTGAAAGTGAGAGGCCAGTCAAAATGAAATGAAAATAGCCGGTTAATACAACAAGTTCTCAGACACAATGCACCAGTCTAATAAACTGAGATTGAAGATAACCAGGTGATAAAACAAGAAATCAAACACAAGAAATCAGACTAATAAACTAAGATTGAAGATAATCAATTGTTAAAACAAGAATTCAGACACTAGAAATCAGATTAACTAGCAAAGAATGAAGATTACCAGTTGATGCAACAAGAAATCATACACAAAAAATCAGACTAACAAATTAAGAAAGAAAGCTGCGATGTTCACAAAGATTTTAAGTGAGAATAGAGCAGAATATAGCAGCTTGATGGTGGTGAAACCTTAATTTGCACGAAAGTGTGAGACGCTTAATTTCAACTATAGTCTCAATTTTAAGTGCTGCGTGACAGAAGGAAACCTTGAACAGTTAGGGAATGGACTGTGATGAATTTAAATATAGAATAAAATTTACGATTGGTGAAGTGTGTATGTCATGTTTTCTCTTCACTCTGTAGGAATATCTCCACTTACCGCATCTGGAAACATTTGCAACAGCAGATGCATCGTAAGTGAGATTTCTGATTGTGTTCGACGCAATGCATTCATAAGATCCCCCCTGTCCAATTGTAACACTGCTTTTTTCAGATAGGACGTCGGCGCTGGATAAGTTGACCCATTTATAAGTCGGTATTGGATGACCAGATGCACTGCATATCAGTACTATAGTTTTGTTCCGACATAGATCTGGGTTTCCTGATATATTTATATCCTCAAGCGGATCTGTTGTGAAAAATTACATTGTATGCAAACACGAGGAAACAACATAACATAACATAACATAACACTTTATTGGTCCACATTGATTGTACAAAATATTCATAAAGTGACAGTTGTATTTTTTTAAACCCAAATTGAACCATATGATTCATAAGATACACCACAGTTAACAGTTAAAACCAGTACCAACTTAGCAACTTGACGGACTCAATCAGCACCCTAAGTAACTGGGCTACTTGACCAAGTCCTGGCTTATACCAGGGTGTTGAATTTACCTATGATGTAAGTTGGGTATGTTCTGTGTTACGACGTCGTGTGGAGATCATTTGGACGCAACAGGAGACCCAGAAGGGATGAAGTCCCGCTAGGAAGGGTCCCCTTATTACTATTGATACATAACATACCATAACATGGCGGTGAAAAGAGTTTCGTAGTCATGCCATCTAAACAGATACTAGAGATGACCTTTTTTAACACAGTAGGCAAGCCAGCTAGCTTATTCATTATGAGATGTTTAACCAGTGCTGGTGCCGCAGTTGATCCCTATCACCCAATAGCCAGCTCTTTAAGTGACCTTTGAATGTATTTAAATTAGGACGGTCTTTTATGTGCTTTGGTATTAAGTTCCAGATTGAGGGACCTGTACATGCTAAAGAGAATTTCCTAATATTTGTTCTTGCAAAAGCCTCTCTTAAGTTGGAGGCCCTCCTTGTTGCATAGTGGTGGATCTGCGAGTTCATAGTGAAGAGATATGAGTATTCCGGTGGCAGTAGCTTATTGATTGAGGAGTACATAAAAATCCCTATTTGGTATTCAAGTAATTTATCTAACCTCAGTATGCCCAATTTTTTAAATAGTTCATCAGTATGTGCTAAATAGTGGGATTTCGTTATTGTCCTTATAATCCTTTTAATGAGTATATTCAGTTTTCTAAGTCTAGAGCTATAATTGGATGCCCATACTATGCTACAGTAATTTAGGTAGGGATGTATCATAGTAAAGTATAGGGTTTTTAGTACATCCGGTAGCAGTAAATAGGAAATTCTTTTTATTATGCCAATGTTCTTGGCTATTTTGTGGGATATATGCTCAATATGCACATTCCATTTCAAGTTTTGATCAAGATAAACTCCTAGAAATTTAGCTGTGGCAACCCTGGGTATGTCAGCCTGTTCTATTGTTAGTTTTTCCTGTGGTTGGGGTATTATTTTACCTGGGGCTGTGAATAAGATATAATTAGATTTACTAAGATTGAGAGACAATTTATTAGCTTTGAACCAATTAGCTACTTGTACTAACTCCCTATTTACTATTTTGAACATTTCCTGATAGGATGCATGGGAATAAAAAACGTTTGAATCGTCTGCAAATAATACAAAATCTAATAGTGGAGCTGCATTAGGGAGGTCGTTAATGTAGATAAGAAATAATAATGGCCCCAGGACCGACCCTTGTGGAACACCAAACTCCAGCCACCGAAAGGAGGATCGATTCAAATTACATTTCACTTGCTGATGACGGTCTGTGAGGTAGTCTTTAAACCATGTTAATGGAAGTCCTCTCACTCCATAATGAAATAATTTCTTAATTAGTATATTGTGGTCCACAGTGTCAAAAGCCTTTGATAGGTCCAGAAAGATTCCTATCGAAAATTTGCCTTTGTCAATGGCTTGTGAGATTTTATCGTGCAGATTTATTAAAGGAAGTGCAGTTGAGTGCCCAGGTCTAAAGCCATGCTGAAAAGAATAAAGTATGTTATGTTTCACTACAAAGTCATTAAGTCTCTGGTAAACTATTTTTTCTAGGATTTTGGCAAATATAGATAAAATAGAAATGGGTCTGTAGTTATTTAGTTCTTCTCTATCGCCCTGCTTGAATATAGGAGTAACTGTAGACATTTTCATCTTAATAGGTACAATTCCATTCTCCATTGAGCAATTATATATATGAGCCAGAGGTTTAGTCATAAGTGGCAAATTTGGGCCAATAATACTAGGATCGAGGAGGTCTGGGCCAGTGCTATATGAAGTTTTCATTGTAGAATAAATTGAAAGGACCTCTTCCGAACTAGTAGGATATAAGGCAAACGAGGAAGGAGGCGGTGGTGGGAGGTAGTCTGTATATTCCGACTCAGTGGCAGGAATATTGTTGTTAAGATTTTTAGCAATCTGAGTGAAATATACATTTAGACTATCAGCTATTTCAGCACTGTCGCTTATAATTTGCCCATCCTTCCTTATCGAACTTATCTTAGAGTCAGGTGGATTTTGATTAAGGACCATTCTTATCGTAGACCAAGTCTTTTTTAGGTTAGTTCCATATTTAAGAAATTCTGTGTTATAAAATGATTGCATAGATTTAATTTTTACACTTTTAAAAGTATTTCTATAAGCAGTGAATTTTGCTTTATTCGTGGTTGTAGGGTTCTTTATATACTTTAAGTATAACTTATTTTTCTTACTACATGATTTCAGTAATCCTTTAGTCATCCAAGGTTTGTGGTTTATTTTATGGCTGCGGGATTTTATCAAAGTCTCTGGAAATGCCTTGTTATATGCTTCCTTAACCCTGTCTAGAAAAGAGTCATATGCCGCATTAGGGTCTTTTTTTAGACAGTGATTGTATACAGGGGTGAAGTCCACTTGTGACAGCAAACCTGAGAAAACCTCTTTGTTAGAGTCATTAAATACTCTTTTAGCGATCTTTTTTGTCTGTCCAAAACAGCCAGGTCCATCCTCTAGCCAGATTACTATAGGCAAGTGATCAGATATATCGTTAACTATTACAGATGAGTTGACCATCCTTGGCCAAAGGTTCGTCATTATGTTGTCTATCAACGTGTGGCTGTGGTCTGTTATTCTGGTCGGTCGATCTATAGCCGGTAAAAAATTATAGGAAATTATGGTATCAAGAAATAAGTTAGTATTTGGATGTTGACTAGCTTTCAGCAGGTCAATGTTGAAGTCTCCTAATATTATTATTTCTTGTTTAGTTAGAGTGATTTCAGCCAAGAGCCTATCAAATTCTTCATTAAACATTTGCAGAGGTTGTCCTGGTGCCCTATAAATTACTCCAAGCAGAAGATTACGAAACTTGGGTTGAGATACTTTTATAAATAGAGATTCAAATGATTTATGGGTAGTCTTATAATTAACTAGCTGGAAGTTCAAAGCCTGCTTGACAAAAAAGCCCACTCCTCCCCCTTCTTCTGACTCTCTAGGCTTGTGCACCAAGTTATAATCAGGTATTTGGATCAGATCATCACTAGTAAGCCAAGTCTCAGTGATAGCTAGAATTTCTACTGGCAATTCCTGAAGTAAAAGTTGTAATTCATCTATCTTATTTCTTAAGCTTCTACAATTCAGGTGCATAAAGGAAGATTGGTTTGTTCCCTTGCCCCTTCTGGTTGCTATTTGCGAAGGAGTGCCATAGCCATGGCTCAAGGGCCTTATTACAAATAAATTTTCATCAGGGTCAATTTCATCGTTACATAACAAAGGCTTATTGTTTTCTTCTTGATTAAATATTTTCAGAGAGGGACTATTAGCGTTCATAAGCGCCAAATTAGTTTGCACACTAGTGTCGTTCAAGTTCTTGTCAAATATTTTATTTGCCCAATTACTCAAGTCTAAGGGATCAAAGCTTGCGGACCATAGTTCATCATCTTCATCACTCACATCAATACTTGGCTCTAAGGCATTCAGTTTCAAACAGGTTAAGCCAACAGTAAACACTTAGACCAAACACAAACTTGAAACCTCAAGATGTGGAACTCAACAGGATAACTCCAAAAAAACAAAAAAAATGGAACAGTCCAAAACTACTAGTTCCAATGTGCTTCTAATCAGTCTGCGAGTAGAGCACCCTTATTACAGGAATCCTTAGATACTTAACTAAAAGATAAAACAATATAAATCCAACCCTCACAGAGAACTAACTCTGCTGTGCCCCTAGTCAGTCCACAACCAGAGCACCAAAGACACCAGTATTTATGATGTCTCCCAAATAGTTGCCCAATCAACCCTTAAATTCGTACTATCCTTAACTATTGTTCATCACTCAATATAAAATCAACAGTTTATCCATTAAGTTTAAACAAACGTTACACCGATACCCTACTTGTGCTCCTGTGGCGGTCTTTTAGTTACACCTTAAACCATAAAGTAGTTTGGCAACAGTTACAGTCAAGGTAAGTCAAGGTAAAGTAAAGTAAATTAATAAATAAATAAAAATCCGGGCTGTTTCCCAGCCCTAAGTTCAAACAGCAGTTAAAGGTACCATATTAAACTGAAAGACATTCAATAGTGCATCATGCAGACTTACATGCTATTTGCGAAGGAGTGCCATTCGAAACGTCGAATGAGAGTTAATCAAGTAGGCATAATGTAGAAAATATCCAATTCTTATTTGACAAACATATTCAGCTATCTCATCTGACCATCAATGATTTTTTAAATCGTGTATTACGCCATTTTCCCCCTCGGCTGCTCTACGGCGCTATATGGGTCATTATCCGAAATGTTACAAATTTCGTCTTCGAAAAACAAACAAAAAATTTTCCCCAAAATTGGTTGTAAGTGTTTTTTTTAGTCACGTACATAGTTAGATTTTACAAATTTGAAAGAAATCCACTATATTTGTAATCATAAGTTATTTTTTTTCAGAATTTATAAAGACAAAACGCCTCTTTTTTCATTGCAGTCCGACCTTTTTGTGTAATCATATTTAATCACAAAGACCTGAAATATTCCTCTGGTGCTTATAAAATGACAATTTCCTAAAAGTAGATTATGCCATTATTAAGTAGGAATACAACAGGTCTTTCCTTCACATAAAATATTAGTCTGGTGTCAAGAAATTAAGACAATTTTCGAAATTATTAAAAAAAGAAATATTATTTTTAGCTTCAGAAAAAAATCTTTGCAGCATTAGCTATAACTGTATGTTATATGCATTAGATACAAGTTGAACAACATTTTGAGAGTTGCTAGTAAATTCTAATTACTTGCAATTTATTTTTATATCAAATAATTAAAAAATACATATAATTCACTCTTAGCAATGCGTCATTACCATCCGTGGCAAGATGCGACTGTCATGAGAAAATAGCAGAAATCTGATGTATTCGGATGGTAATGACGAAAAACAACCGCTGGATGGTAATGACAAAATGGTGAAATTTATGACAGCCGTCAAATATTTTCACCTGAATTACTCTATCAGATAAGTAATTTAAATCAGTTCAACAAAAGCGGTAAATAAAATAAGTTATCAGTGTTATAATCTACCTAAACCAGGAAATACAACACGAGATGGTAATGAAACAGAAATTTACTTTTTTGTAATTTGGGACACACAAACTTAAATTAAAAATAAAACATTATGAATATCAACTCAAATCTGCGTGATCCCATTAATAGTTGACAATATCTTGTTCCTGATGTTTTTCTTTTAGTAAGTAAGCACGTTCTCTAAAAGTTATAGACTTCCGAAAAATTGAGATGGCTATGATGCTTACTTCTATGGACAAGTATAAATAGGCCCAAAAAGAAATAAATCTTACGAAAATGAGTCTAAATGTTTAATTATTGCATATGCTAGCTACTAAGAAATCAAAATAATATACCTTTGTTACAGGTTGCAATGGAATAAATTTGCGTAAAAGCTGAATTTAAACCATTGTACACCGTCTCGGACAGAGAATGGTAATGATATTTTGCATACATTTAGTAATTTATTTCTAAATTTCCAAAATCTAGCAGCTAAAACAATGATGGGAAATGTTAATCTGCTCATTTCTTTGAAGGATAGGCAAAACAATTTGAAGAAATTATCGAAAAAAACTCAAAAAACCAGCGTGGGACATTATTCTGCACTTTTCGGATAATGACCCATATAGCTCGTCTTATTATTATTACTTTAATTATTCATAATATTTTTTTCCGGTGTATCAAGGATCCCCAGGTAGATACAAAAATTGTCCGGATATATGATAAAAGAAAAAATTATTCCTGGAACGGCCGAGCGAGTTTTTGCTGCGATATTGTTGTTATTATTATTATTATTATTATTATTATTATTATTATTATTATTATTATTATTATTATTATTATTATTATTATTATTATTATTATTATTATTATTATTATATTTTTTCCCCGAGGTAAACATGATCCCTCGGGCGTCACAAAAATTTGTCAGGAGACAAAAGAAAACTAGTTATTCTGGAATGGTTGCATCTCCTCCGGATCGGGCTCGACTAAAGTGCCATGAAAAGCCACCGAGTTAAAACGTTGAATGGTGATTGAGAGGCGTTGCAGCAAGAAGCAGGTCCCCTATTGTCTCCTGTTGTCAGTGTCAGATTGCGACCCAAGTTATTATTATTATTATTATTATTATTATTATTATTATTATTATTATTATTATTATTATTATTATTATTATTATTATTATTATTATTATTATTATTATTATTATTACTACTACTACTACTACTACTACTACTACTACTACTACTACTACTACTACTACTACTACTACTACTACTACTACTACTACTACTACTACTACTACTACTACTACTACTACTACTACTACTACTACTACTACTACTACTACTGCGCAAGAATAATAGACGCTAACTCAATTATATTAAAACATATTGAGCTGGCGGAAAGTGCTCTGAAAATTACAAGACTCGACAATGACGAGCTTCCGCAGACAAGATCCGTACAAGCGCAATCGGATTCACATCCAGGTCTGAAATAAGATAGTATGTTCGGAGTTCCTGGACTAGGTGTCGTCGAGGACAGGAGTAGGCTTACTGTATGTAACATATATTCACCAAACAAATAATATGATGCAGACAGTCACACGTGTGCCATTAGTGTAAATGTAAG
This sequence comes from Allolobophora icterica, assembly GCA_963556255.1. Lineage (NCBI taxonomy): Eukaryota > Metazoa > Annelida > Clitellata > Crassiclitellata > Lumbricidae > Allolobophora > Allolobophora icterica. The sequence continues at coordinate 9,709,630 of OY744603.1, read as the reverse complement.
AAATGGTTCCACGTTTATGTTGAAGTAAATGATGATAACCTCAAACATGTTGTAGAACCATTTTCAATTATGAAAACCCTCGAGCCATTCACTAAATGTTTAATTATTGCATATGCTAGCTACTAATTAATCAAAAATAATATACCTTTGTTACAGGTTGCAATGGAATAAATTTGCGTAAAAGCTGAATTTAAACCATTGTACACCGTCTCGGACAGAGAATGGTAATGATATTTTGCATACATTTAGTAATTTATTTCTAAATTTCCAAAATCTAGCAGCTAAAACAATGATGGGAAATGTTAATCTGCTCATTTCTTTGAAGGATAGGCAAAACAATTTGAAGAAATTATCGAAAAAAACTCAAAAAACCAGCGTGGGACATTATTCTGCACTTTTCGGATAATGACCCATATAGCTCGTCTTATAATTATTACTTTAATTATTCATAATATTTTTTTCCGGTGTATCAAGGATCCCCAGGTAGATACAAAAATTGTCCGGATATATGATAAAAGAAAAAATTATTCCTGGAACGGCCGAGCGAGTTTTTGCTGCGATATTGTTGTTATTATTATTATTATTATTATTATTATTATTATTATTATTATTATTATTATTATTATTATTATTATTATTATTATTATTATTATTATTATTATTATTATATTTTTTCCCCGAGGTAAACATGATCCCTCGGGCGTCACAAAAATTTGTCAGGAGACAAAAGAAAACTAGTTATTCTGGAATGGTTGCATCTCCTCCGGATCGGGCTCGACTAAAGTGCCATGAAAAGCCACCGAGTTAAAACGTTGAATGGTGATTGAGAGGCGTTGCAGCAAGAAGCAGGTCCCCTATTGTCTCCTGTTGTCAGTGTCAGATTGCGACCCAAGTTATTATTATGATTATTATTATTATTATTATTATTATTATTATTATTATTATTATTATTATTATTATTATTATTATTATTATTATTATTATTATTATTACTACTACTACTACTACTACTACTACTACTACTACTACTACTACTACTACTACTACTACTACTACTACTACTACTACTACTACTACTATTACTACTACTACTACTACTGCGCAAGAATAATAGACGCTAACTCAATTATATTAAAACACATTGAGCTGGCGGAAAGTGCTCTGAAAATTACAAGACTCGACAATGACGAGCTTCCGCAGACAAGATCCGTACAAGCGCAATCGGATTCACATCCAGGTCTGAAATAAGATAGTATGTTCGGAGTTCCTGGACTAGGTGTCGTCGAGGACAGGAGTAGGCTTACTGTATGTAACATATATTCACCAAACAAATAATATGATGCAGACAGTCACACGTGTGCCATTAGTGTAAATGTAAGAAATGGTTCCACGTTTATGTTGAAGTAAATGATGATAACCTCAAACATGTTGTAGAACCATTTTCAATTATGAAAACCCTCGAGCCATTCACTGAAACACATTTTTCTTGTCATGTAGAGGTCTCTATGAGAGAACAATACTTTGAGAGATGCAATTATAAATAAGAAATATGGCTTAGATTTAATATATGCGAAATACTCACACAAAACGTTGTAAGTCGGTGTCGCCCAACTGGTGCGATAGGTCGGAGCATTAGCTGCGCAGCTAGGAGGAACATTAATTGGTGGATTGAAGTAAAGATTGCATAGATATGGAGGAACAACTGGCTTCTGGGCTGTTACAACTATATAAGATGATGCACTTGTGCTTGTTGTTGATCCTGGGTAACTGGTTATGTTCTGAGTGGGATCTGATTGCAGGTTCCAGTCGAAAGACGGAGGCAACGGAGGAGGTTGTAGAGGGATTGAGGGCCCACTGTAGGAGACGTTGCTCGATATCAAGACGTCTTCTCCAGGAATTAGATCAGTTGAATTGGAAGTTATGTTGACGTTTGAATCTAAAATAGGAGCTGTGCTTGTTCTAAAAAGATCTAGATTAGAATCAATGGTTTTCTATTAGAAGCCATTTATTATGTCCGAAATATTTTTCATTCGTTTTATTTAGCATCTATGTATATTTAGATTATGCTAAACTAAGGTACACCGTCTTGAAGCTATTTCTAATATTCGTTATTTCCCTTATTTTTTTTAAACTTGTTCTGTTGGAAAAAGCGAGTAAGTTAATAAATACAAAATAAATAAATAAATTATTAATACGTAAGTAAATAAGTATACAAATAAAAAATTAGGAAATAATTGAATGAAGAATATAAATGAAATGTAAATAAGTAAAAAATGAGCAGTAATTCAGTTGATATATCCGACATTTACGAATGTCTTCCTAAACTCCTAAATGGGTAAAAAAAATTGCGAGACATTTGAATAAACCAACTTTAAGTAAGGAAACTATACCGGGACATTTACGTAGTACCGGTCAGGTATCTCTCAAAAGTAAACATTTCTAAAACAGTGCTGTGTCAAATGCGTAAAAGAGTAAAAGAAAACGCGTTAATTTTTAAGATAATCAAAAGTAAAAAAATAAGTAAACAAAGCAGCTATAGAGTAAAGTAAAAATTTATGTTTAAAAATTGGAACGTTAAATTTATCTAAGCCCATTCAATCGTTGGAATCGTTGCTTTTTTTAAACCAGTCACATAGCCTACATGGTCAGATTAGCCCTACTCAACTTCTAAGGATACTCAGAACAAGATATATCTATTACGGCTGCGTACCAACAATAATTAGCATCGCTTGGTATAATCTTCCAGCTCCAATCCCATCAGCGCATACGTAGCATCCACCAAGAGACAGCGATGCATCAAATACGATTAAGTTGCAAACGAATCCATCTAGTTTCTCGGTTCTGTAATGAGCTGCATAGCTGTTGTTGACATCACAGTTGTTTTCAGTTAACACAATGCCACCGGCAACATTGCAATCAGCTGCATATAACCATGTTAGGGCACCAGTAGTATCACTGGAGCAACTGAAGGTGACTTCACCACCAACACTTGTAGCCGCATTCAACGGTCTCTGAATTATGGCACCACCCACGACTGAAAAGCAAATACGCAGTTGATAACAACATTTTAATAACTGTTGGCTTATTACTTGGCATTAGCTGTTTTCAGTTTTTCTAGATTTGTCCACAAACAGAGAAACATTATCATTTTCGTTTTAGAACCTCAAACTCTCGTTTAAGCATTTTGAGATTTGGCATTCAGAATTCAGAATATGCCAGTTTCGTTTATTTATATACTCCATCAGTGTTCTTGCCTAGTGGCATTTCGTTCTCAAGTTAAAACTTATTTACTTCAGACATATTTACTTCAAACTTCGATCATGAATATTCCGATTGCATATTAAGATTTCAGATGTTTATCCACGTTCGGCGACCTTATCAAGTTAATTAAAGGCTTAAAAGACTGTTAGATGTTCTTTGCCTGTGTTGTTTTGTTCTCAACTTAAAACTTATCGGTTTAAATTGCTTATCTACCATAGGCTGTCTCTTTTGTCTCAACGGACTGATCCTCTGAATGTTGACCTGATTACTGCTTAGGTTTGGTGTGTCATCGGCTGCTGCCTTTTCCATTAAGCACCGACACTATAGAAGTTACTAGTTAATAATAGATATTGATGCGCGCCTGCCATTTGAAATTGGCAGGAAAACCATACCCTAATAAATTACCCAACCTGACTTCAATGGATAATGATTTTTGATTGCTCGATGCGACCATCAACGGATGCCGCGAGCATAATGATGATTTCGATATTGAAGTCATTAGCTTAGATTCGAACTCGCAGCATAGGCCTATCAAAAGTCTCTTCATTGTTAGCCGATTGGTTATAGCGCTCGACTTCTAACGCGTAGACTATGAGTTCGAGTCTCCCCAGAGGTTATTGTGCACCATGTGTAGAGACCTTTAGCAAGCCCTTCACTCAAATTGCTCAGAATCATCGTTTGGTGCTTGTTCATTAGATAGTAGCAATTAATAATTGAAGATACACTAATAACATTTTGAACAGGAACGCTTACAAAAGAAACGTAAACGTGTAATTGAATGTCTCAATGCTGCATTTATTGCAAACAAAAAGCTTAGTTACTACGTTATAAAATAATCAGGGTATACGCCACTTACCTGGTATGAAGAAAACACTCAGTGTAACAAATTTCAGAGTTTCTTTACTCGCCATTGTTTCTGCGCATATCGCGATTTACTTCCAACATACATGTGTCAAGTCTAGGCCAAATTGTTGATGCCTATATACACAAAAGGCCAAAGTGTGGGCCCTTAATGACACATCAGTTTATACAGGAAAGTCCTTATCTCAGTTTCAAAATAGTTCTGGGCTATATAGTTCTACACGACGTCGTGGTTAAACAAGTCGTAAGCATGAGTGGTTGTTATTAAGTAAGACATAAGACATAATAAGACATAATTTATTTCAGTAACCAAACGTTTCACAAATACCTTGATCTATTAATGCATACAGTATTAATAGATCAAAGTCTGACAACAGACCCCGCTACCCGGGCCCCCTGAGTAGTAATACAAAAAGTAGATAAGCAGTCCGTTAGCCATCATTCTGAATGCTATGATAACTCAACTAAATCCTGTACGCACAAAACTGTTAGTAGTTACAAGTACTGTAACTACACGATATCTGAAATAATGTAGGCTACGAAAGTAAGCCACATATCATGAACAATGACAAATGGCTGATTTTAAACATTTGTAAGTGACATTAAAACACTGAAGAGGATGACGAGAGAATCGCAAACGTAGTCAGCAACTTCTTGTACCTATAGGCCTAAGTAGTGTAATGACGTACTCGAGATTTTAATATGCTTATTCCTAATGACAACATATTAATGTAAATGAACATCACAAGTCTGTAGCCTGTGTAAGCCTACATACCTAAATATTTATAGAGCGCATTAAAGACACATTCAAAGCAGCCGGGGATTGTCAAACTCAGATATCTGCAAAGGTTCAATCTGAAGTTTTCTGGTATTGTTTTTCTTGGCGAAACATACTCCAACAGTAATCTTTCTTCAGCCTAAGATAATTTCAGGAGATGCAAGAGATAGAGCGATGTGATATTATTTATTCAAAGCACTGAGCTGGAACAGGCCTTATAATAGGTCCTCAGAGGCTGCAGAGCTTAGACACAAGCGATCTAGCTGAGTAAATCCTACACTGATTCATCATCCACTACTCTGCCCTTCAATCTCTTTCCTTCTAAAGGAAATACGCCTACGCGACTTTCCTGCCTCTTTCTCTCCCTTTTCTTTGGCTAACTGAACTTCGAACTTCACCTGGCGTCTCTGCACAACCACGTGAATAAGCTGCTTCCCTGCGTATAGTTTTTAAGTAGCGCTATTAACGAAAACGATTACGATTACGATAAATTCAGTAGAAAATGGCAAGTTTCTAATAGCGATAATGCTTGACAGCAGTAGGTTTACAACTATGTAGACCCGCCACTACAGTACATAATCGATTAGTTCACTAAGTAATGTATTTTCTATGGTCTACATACATACATTTTGTTATCTATATTTCTATAAATGAAATAATTGTAAATTGATTTATATTGGATAGACTTGACAGATAGGCCTAACCTTAGCTAAACTCAGCTTTAGTCAAAAGCAATGCATGCAGGAGACAAGGAACTTCCTATTTTTGAGGATGACTGTCCAACTGCGTTGTTATAAGGTATTATTATATGCTCTATATATTACATGCAGGAGCGGATCCAGGGGGGGGGGGCAATCCGGCCATGGCCCCATTTGATATTTACACAGGACGTGCTCCCCCATCACGAAGTAGAGAGTGATCACTACGCGATCTTTCAATGACGAATAATAAAGAAAATAATGAAATAAAACTGTTCAATTTGATTTGCTTTATTAGTTTATTAGTTCATTGTAAATAGCTTTACGACCAATACGTTAGTTGGGACTAGATGTTTGAGAGTATCTTGCTTACTTTAATTACCTCATAGTTGAAAGTGTACAGTGGGCCACAATTGCATGTTTTATGTGATGCAATGTAGGCAGTCATGTATGTATGTAGATATGCATGTGCGCCGACCAGGACTGTAGTGGTAAAATTAGAGGCGAGTGCACGCTTCCGGTTAGTTTTCCGAAACAAATCAGAGGTGAGTAAACGCTACAGTATTTTGTGAGTATAAGCTACAATATTTTAACATAAATAAACATAAATATTTTGTGAGGTGAGTGTACGGTCTCTAGAGGTGAGTACACGCTGTATACCCGAGTATACCCTCGACTACAGCCCTGGCGCCGACTCTGCGAGGCCCGTGAGTGCCCAGCATCACCAGATATAGGCCCTGCGAGCATTGCGAGGCTCGCCTATAGGCCTGGGCATCACCAGAAGTCAGTCCGCAAAGAGCGCTTTTTAAGAGATTAGAATTGAGAAATGGTACTGGAGAGAATCATGGTATTTTGTAGCATTGTAATATTCCATTGGAATTTTGGAAAGAAGCCATTCCAATTATAATTTAAATTAGTTTCAAGTAGGCCCTAATATCTTTTTCAACTTGTTCTTTTTTCTCAGTTCTCTCTAGACCTATCTATCTACAGTCTTAAATTTTGCTTATGAAAATAATAATAATACAGACAAAATAGTTAGTCTGATGGTTTTTGGGCGAAATTTGACAATGTTGTGGATATATTAAATTATAATATATTATCATATACAGTCTCCTGGAGTTCATTTTGTACGTTGCAAGATTGCAGATTCTATTGTCAAAGGGATCAAGAATGCTATACAAAGACATTTACTAACCTCAATTTAAACTCTAGTAGACACTTGAAGACACTTAGGAGCTGCCGTAGGCCCATCCAAGACACTTAGCATCTTCCCGATCCCTATCATTATTCTGTAACTTGCTGCGTTATTGCCAGCAAAGCTTGATGTCAAGAATTAAACGAATATACAATATTATACATACATACATACATCATTTCAATAACTCTGTTCTAACCAGATCCAACAAAGCAAAAATACAGAAAATCAAGAAAATGGTCCAATAACTTTTTCTCGCTGACGCGCGAAAATTTCTTTCACAACTCAGCGCCTATGTAGTACCCGGAGTCAGTCGCTAAGGAGTTTGCGACTGACTTGATGAGTTAGCGACTGACTTAGCAACTCAGTCGACTAAGTCGCATGCTTATCGACTGACTAAGTCGCTTAGACTTATCGACTGACTTAGCGACTTGCTATCGACTTCTCATGTAATCTGATGTGTCCATTGGACATAGCTGATTATCTAACAATAAAATGCATTCTTACCGCATACTGTACTGAGCGTGCCATCATTTCCGTGGTCATTAGATGGGACCTATATGAACTCTATACGGGTCCAGTATGGGAATATGGGTCCTACACGGGCTCCGCTTCATGTGCGCATGCCCGATGACTGTGAAAATTAATGCTAATGTGAATTTGTGACGCATTTGAGTGTCTACCACTAAGTCAAAGCCAGTGGTATTTCAGTTTTGAAAATAATTACAGTTTCAGCTTTAATTCAGTTTTTGGTTCGTAATTTTTATATCAGTTCAAGTTTCAGTTCTGAAATAATTTCAGTTTTTATTACAGTTTCAATTCTAAGATAATTTCCGTGTTCGTTTCAGTTACTGGAAAATTTCAGTTTCAGTTTCTACATATATATATATATATATATATATATATATATATATATATATATATATATATATATATATATATATATATATATATATATATATATATATATTACTTGCATTGATAGACAACAACATGGACGTACAATTGATTAGGCCTATATGTTATCAGCTGTCAACTAGTAGAAGCACTGTTCTGTCATTGTTTACTTGAAAACAGCGATAAAAAAAAATATTAAGTGAACGAAGTCGCTAGCAGTCGATAGCTTAGCGACTGGTTTCGACTTGAGGGCTTAACGGCGGCGGCGGCGGCGGATGGCGGCGGCGCCGGGGACTACGCCTATGTAGATATGCATTTATGTATGCATGTGTATACATACATACATATGTATTTATGCACGGTCTAATTTACCTTTTTCATCTAATTTACCTTTTTTTCCTTATATTTTTAGTTCATTGACTTCAGTTTCATTATTTTGTTTTACTGCCCAAGCAGTGGCATGTTATGTTCATGCTTTGGTTTCATTATCGTATAGTTAAGTACTTACCACACTTTAGAGCTGTACCGATAAGGCTTTTGCCGATTATTCCGATACCGCGTATAGCCGATTACTGTAATAGCCGATACCGCGTCTGAAGTCGATTATTTTATTATCGCCTAAAAACTACGCATACGACGTTGTATAAGGGCTATTAAGGAGTTTCCATTCCTGTGCATAATAGATCTTTGGTTTCTACGGTGTCTGCTAGGAAGTGCAATGCTAAATATAAATCAATAATAAGAAACAAGACATAGGTACTTGTGCTCATTTTTCTATTTGTAACGAACATTGTGCAAAAAACGTCAACTGTAAAATAATTTGCATCTGCGCCGATACTTTTTCGCCGATACCGATTATGCCGATTCCTCTAATAATCGGCCCGATTACGAATGATCACGATGCATCGGTACAGCTCTACCACACTTGACGTGTAGGTCAGATTGAAATTTACGTTGATTGTACGCCACGTTACATTGCTATGTAGATAGGTGTCCCTAGTAGCGGGAGCAATCCCTTTGGGCCCCCTTGTTACCTGCAACCTTGTACATTTAATTGTGAAACCGCTTATTTGGTGGCAATAAACGGTTATGTTATGTTATGTTATGTATGCATGTATATGTGCGTGTATATGTGTATGTATGTATGTATGTATGTATGTACGGATGATAACTTTGGGCGGGAAATTTGGCCCCCCTCATAAACCTTCTGGATCCGCCTCTGATCACATGTATTACTTGTAGGCCTATTATATACAACTCTCCATTTCCGTTGCACGGTTGTTATATATGAGTTTGGGAACACTTTCAGCAGTACTTGAACAAGACTGTTTGGGAAGTTGAATGACAGTAGGCAAACTTTAAAAGAGTTAGTGATAAACACGCGCTGTGGTGACTCGAACAATTGCCAACTGCGAAGAATATCGCCCTCCACTGATCCAGTGGCTGATAGATGCCCAGACGCACCGTCTACTACCACCTGCGAGGAACTGCTTGGTGGTGGGATTCATGTGCTGCGTAGCCCAGGAACTACGAACATCAGCTCTGGATGGGATTCCATCGACTGGGCTTTGCGTGAATGCGGGAACTAGCCAGCGGTGGCCTCTCTAGTAATCTGAGTGCTGTTGGCATGTAGATTATGTTCTTTTTAATGACTGCAGCATCGTTCAGTTTGGTGTAGGCAGCGCTTTTGTGAGATACTCACACGCACACATACACAAACACACGCACACACGCTAGTATGGGTAGTATATATGTAGCTGAAGTGCATACTAGGCCTATATTGTTGTAGACGGAGTCTAATTTGTACTATGTCTAAAGATTTGAATAAGTTGAAGTATATTTGTACATAAATTAATATTGTCATATATACATATGACAATATTAATTTATGTATAAATATACTTCAACAAACAATTCAACATAAACACGGGATAATTACGTTATCTTATTACGTAATTGGTAACTATATAATATAGGACCTATATATAGTTACCAATTATTACGTAATAAGCTAACGTAATTATTACATGTCTATGTTGAAATGTTTGTCGCATAACCATAATCATCTTAATATTTGCGTAGCGCCTTTAATACTGATTTTCACCGGAATATAAGCCTTAGGACTTTAACCTGGACGTGATATACACGTGTAAACCAAAATCCGGTTAGCAGTTGGATTAACAAAGCATATACTTACTTACTTACTTACATTATACATATAACATGGCTAATAGAGACATCTGAAAGGCCCCACTTGAAATGAACTGAAGATAACAACTTTCGTCGGTATGAAATTTCATTCAAATTTATAGTAAATCTTTGTTTATTCGATCTTTATTTAATCTTTATTTATTCCGCCCTTTCAGTCATCTCAGGGTTGCCCTAGCTTGCATTAGCGAACAGCAGCTTTAAACTGACAAACACGCCATTTTAGTTAGCTTGACGTTAAGCCCACATCCCTTGACAGTGGTATTTTTAGAGAGATTCACTGTATTTCCTTACAAAAATAGTATCACATGATGCTACAGAACATTCGCTGTTGCTCTAGAATACATTGTTTCATAGGATACAATCATCAACGTCTGATCTAAGTCTCAGTATGAGTTCCTGGTATGTAGACGGTGTGAGTTGCCCGAGAGGTTCATACGGTGAAGTTTCAGGCGAACTGATCACTACGTTTTCATAGGGAATTTGGCGAGAACTGTTATCGTTTGACCCACTTGGCGTCGACCCTGTGCAATGCGGTGAAGTTCCAGGCGAAATGATCACTACGTTTTCATAGGGAATTTGGTGAGAACTGTTATCGTTTCGCCCACTTGTCGTCGACCCTGTGCAATGATAGTTAGACGTTGTCATTAAAACATAAGTTTTGAAATTCTAGGGCAGCAATTATTTTTATTATTATTATTATTATTATTATTATTATTATTATTATTATTATTATTATTATTATTATTATTATTATTATTATTATCATTATTATTATTATTATTATTATTATTATTATTATTATTCTTTTACCCGAGGTATCAGTGATCCCTCGGGATTTGGAAAAAATTATTTAGGAGCAGGGTAATTGTCTGGAGGGTCAGGCCTCCTCGTCTTCAGGGTTTGACGGAAAGGTATTATTATTATTATTATTATTATTATTATTATTATTATTATTATTATTATTATTATTATTACTATTATTATTATTATTATTATTATTATTATTATTATTATTATTATTATTATTACTATTATTTTTATTATATTTAACAATAATAATTAAATGATCTAAAGCGCCATCTCAACGGAACTCAGACTGCGGTGGCAGTGTCCTGGAGAGACAGATGGCGTTGAAATCAAATATACCTAAGCACGGAGCCTTTTTCACCATTGGACTATGTATGGTTTGATCGCATTGAACTTCTGCCCAATCACGGCGCGATACGAAAGTAAGAAGGAAATTAGCAGTTTGTATAAATGAACTTTTGATTATAATCTGATAGTATAGACACAGGTCTGGATCAGTGAGCTTCTGATTAAGTAATTGAAAGTCTCAATACGACTTTGAAACAGTCACCATTGCTGCGCCAAGGCGTTTATCGTAAATTCATTTCAAATTGGTAATCAAATTGAAAATTGAAAATTTCTCACGCCTGCATACAGCAAACAGGAGGGCTCATGTACGACTGGAGGGGACAAGGAGGCATACTGGACATTCCCCTTGAATTTTGCGAATATTTAAAAAAAATAAAATCTTTTGATTATTATGATTATTAGAGTGTACAACAGGCCCAACACGATTTTCAATGGTAGGGTGATTCCAAGCAGACAAAGAAAAGTGCGATGTTTATAGATTAGAATTAGCAAATCGTTAACTTAAAAATACCTGGAATTGCTCGTATTTTAGGAAGTAACCAGAAAATGATCCACGTAACCAATCCAATGATGACTAGAATGGATATCGCCAGAGAGACCGTCAAGGCGATGAGTACAACGATGACAATTTCATCCGTGATGATTTCAGGGATCGTTTGGATGGGTTCAGATGCGTTGTTTATTAATAAATAACTTCTGTTGTTTGGTAGAAACTCTTGAAAATAAAAAAAAATTACCATAGCTAGACTAAACTACATTAAACATCCTTGATCAAAAAACGTAATTGCAAATTGAAATGGCGAATAGGAAGGATAAGCTCGTCCAAGTTTCTTCTCTTTGCCAGAAAATTTGCGTTTAAAGTTATTTAGAAAAACACTATTTTAATGCTATTCTAAACCAAGGTAAGCTACAGTGTCGTGTGGGGTTCTCAAACGGCGCCATATTAAATGTCTTGATACATATATACAAGTCATATGAAATAAATTTTTTATATGAAATTATAGTAATATATATTGATACATCTGTGTCACTTGACACGGAGGGACCTTAATCGTTTTGCGATCGCTCCGTGGGCTACTGGTGAATTCTTAATCTTCTTAATTAAGCGGTGTGAACATCGTTATATGTTCATAGCGCTTTCCTAAAATGCGTTGTATGAAAGTCAAGCTACTTACAGATAATATCGTTGTTTAAGGAATAGACTATTGTTAGTTTGTTTGAAATGTTCAAATAGGATGGGTATAGATTTGGATTATAACGGTTATATCACATTAAATGATAAATATATTTAATACGCATGAATCCCAAATCAAAAATTTATCACTAAATTAACGAAACTTGGGCACAATTTCAACGGATATTTCTGTTCACTAAGATGCCAATGTGGATTTACTTTACTATGCATTGTCATCCGTTTTCTTTAAAGAAACTTAAAATTTATAATCATTTTGCTGAAAAGTGTTTTATTCTTCTTTAGTCTAATATTTTTAGTGAATAATGAGCACGCGTCTAAGCATCAGTAGTTACAAAAGATGAGATTTCCATCGCTGTATGAGCCAAAGATTTCCGCATGCCGTTAGTTGAAATGTTCGCATGCTGCAGTAATTAATACTTCCTGCTTATTTGAAATAAAGAATCCTTCTTATTAATCAGTAAAAAGATGACTAGCCTACCTGCCATGAAGAAAATACTCAGCTTTGCAAGAATTAGGATTTCGTTTCTTTTGTGTCTACACGCATCAGAATTACTTCCTGCACACATCGTAAACTCCAAATTTTAATGCGCTACTCTAACGCTAAGCGCTGGGTATTATTTAATCGCATGCACTTTACACATGTGTAGACCTATGACTAATAACTAGGCCTACTGGTTCCTATACCAAAGGCCAAAATGTATGCCCTAAATGGTCCAGTAGTTTATTCCGAACAGCTGGTTATTTCAATTTCACGACGCATCTAACCATAGCCCTGTACATGTACATGATTAAATGTTTACTTAAATATTTATTAAGAGTGAGTGGTTATTAAGAGTGAGTGGTTATTAAGTAGGCAATACAGACTTCCTGTGACTATAAATGTGGATGGGCACGTTTAAAGTAAACAATGACGTTTATTGAGATCCAGACTTGTTGTCCTCGAGACCAAGGTCTTGGTCTCGAGTGCACTCGAGTTCTTTTTAAAAGTCTTGGTCTTGGTCTCGGTCTTGAGGTTCAAAGTCTTGGTCTTGAGGTTCAAAGTCTTGGTCTTGATCTTGGTCTTGAGGTTCAAAGTCTTGGTCTTGGTCTCACAAGACCAAGACCAATACCGGCTGTCAATACGAACATTCATTTAACAACACTCAAGAATTAAAATTTATCAAGCCTGTTTGCATCATAGCCTACGACAAATACCTACGAACGGATGCAAGTCTTGTTGGTCAGGAAAACACATCGGGAGCAGCAACTAAGTTATACTGTATCTGGAAGCCCTGCCGAGACTTTTTCGGAAGCCAGACGGTCTGATAAACCATGGGAGGATTTCAAAAAGGCTCACGATTTGTACATTTACATCCAGTGCTTGAAAAGCTTCTGTGTGAGCCGGCGACTTCAGCACCTGTAGAACATATTTTTTCACATGGCGAAATTTTTATGAGGCCCACAAGGCACGTCTTGGTCAGAAAATTCTGAGCGAATTGGTTTTTATAAAATAAAAAAGGCATTTGGAATAACATTTTGCATGAAGGACTTTTGTAGATACGAATTCGGAATTCTCTGCAGTCTGCATTTAAAGTTAATTTGCTTGAATAAAAGACACGTTTTCATCAAAATAGCGAGTATCCGACTTGACAATTTTGTATAAGGAAAAGAAGGTTTGGGCTGAATGTGATTTTTTTGGGTCTTGGTCTTGGTCTTGAGGTTCAAAGTCTTGGTCTTGGTCTTGGTCTTGAGGTTCAAGGTCTTGGTCTTGGTCTTGGTCTCGAGGTTCAAGGTCTTGGTCTTGGTCTTGGTCTCGAGGTTCAAGGTCTTGGTCTTCGTCTTGGGCTCGAGGTTCAAGGTCTTGGTCTTGGTCTTGGTCTTGAGGTTTAAGGTCTTGACAACAAGACTGTTGAGATCTTGATTAGCTAAGATCACTACAACCTAATTAATGCATATTTAAGTCATCACAATTTTGTAGCCTATGTGCATTTCTAATAATTACGGAGCGCTTGTTGATACACTTAAGATCGCTGGGATTTGGCCCGCTGATAATTATATCTACAAAGATGCAACCTGTAATAATGTGAAGAAATTTTAAACTTGTTTTTATTTGCGAAGCAGTGAGACTTGCAACTGAGATAATTTCAGAAGGACGTTCCGATAAAAAAAGAACGCAACTCCACTCGACAACAGTTACTGGAAAACATCCTGCGTTATTGTAACACCTTTTAGGTGCCTCAAAAAGCGTTGCTAGACTAACACATGCTAAAGTTTATTCAGAACCAAACTGTCATAATTATGTACCCAAATAATCCTCAGAAAAGTAAAAGTCACCACTGGCGGGCTTTCTCATCCACGTAGAGCCAAATAGACATAGTCGATTCCAACGTGACTGATGACACCATGTTCAGGTAAAATATTTAAAAATATTTTAAAATATCCATATTGCATTGAGGGCGACGAGTGGTCCATGGATATTGCATCGACTGCCGACATAGTTCACCAACCACCGGAATGCAACTCCACTCGCAAGTCATTGCATTGTAGGTCGTTGCAGCCAGTCGTATAGCAAACTTTCAAGCCAAGTGCCCGACTTCACTCCGTTTTCGTAGATAGGCCTATTATAAGTCTTGGCGGAATTTATAGCGCTTGATTTCGGATCTAGATTAAGGAAATACTTATTCCTGAGATCCAGTGTTTAATCTAGCCCCCTCCTCTAGGGCGTGGGGGAATCACTGTGTTCCATAAATTTTGCAGGAAGTTAATAACAATTTATTCAGAGTCACCTTTTATTTTATAATAGTCCTCAGCGTCCTGTGTTGTGGAAATAGAATGCCTGTTATTTTGAATAAATTTTAAGTGATAAATTTAACTTTTTAAATACTTGAGTCCGCGAGCTATGCCCAAAAAATAAGGGTCCCCGGTCCAAAGAGTTTGAAACCTCTGGGACAGACAGACAGACAGACAGACAGACAGACAGACAGACAGACAGACAGACAGACAGACAGACAGACAGACAGACAGACAGACAGACAGACAGACAGACAGACAGACAGATAGACAGACAGACATATAGTCAGACAGACAGATACATAGACAGACAGACAGACAGACATACAGACAGATAGATAGATAGATAGATAGATAGATAGATAGATAGATAGACAGACAGACAGACAGACAGACATACAGACAGACAGACAGACAGACAGATAGTTAGATAGATAAACAGATACAGACAGTTGCCGCTTTTAATCCGGTTCATGGACTCCCATCCAACCTTTTGCAATCACCTTATACGTGTTTCGTGCGGCCTTGTCTTAGTAGTCTATTTTGTAACGCGCTGCTGAGCACAGTTTGACTGGCGCCATAGCAAGTACTGTATGATGATGAGAATGATGATGGTGGTGGTGGTTGTTGTAGTGGTGGTGGTGATGACGATGATGATGACGACGACGACGATGATGATAATAGACAGCGACAGATAGAGAGAGACAGGTTTTATTCGCTGTTGGAATCATGGAAACGTTTGCTTTTCTCGTCCTACCCTGACTCATCTTATCCTCCGCCTACCAATCTTTGTCGACCAGTGTTTAATCTAGACGTCTTTTGGGGGGGGGGGGGAATTTCCCCCCTCAGAATTGAAGTTTCCCGCAGAGCTCAGCAATATTGTAAGGTAGAGACCTTTTGGGGGGAAATCTCCCCCCCCCCCCCCGAGAAACCTTGTTCCCCCCCCCCACAGAACAGAGGGACTAGATTACACACTGTTTCTCGACCTGAACGAGACGCTCCTTAACAGCTCCTCTGCCCCTCTCTCTGCTCTCTCTGGCAGCCAGACTTGGATCTCCATTGGACCTCTCTCTGGGCAATCGCTCTGACTCTTCGCAGCGCTCGTGAATAAGCTGGTGCCCTGCGCATAGTTTTCAAGTGGCGCTTTAGAAATTTTCAGTTTACGATTACAATTTTTTATGGATGTACTATTTATGCATGTATCTGGACAGTTACTTTAGCGCCTTTAAAGTATCTCGCAGAGCGGTTGCCTTTGCCTACTGCTTTACCCAGGTTCTTGTAATGGCAATGGTAGTGGCAGTTGGAAATTTATATAGCGCCATTTCAAGAGAGACTGATCAGAGGCGCTCCGAATTGTATCGCTTGGAATTTGATTTCATTATGAAGCGTCATAAATAGTGTTGGCTCCTAAAGGCTTCGAGTGCCCTAGACTTGAATGGCCTTTAGATATTTCCACTCAACTGGCTGGTTTTAGTGACAAGGAAGTGATAAATATTTAGTAATTTCAATTTCAATTGCAGTTCGTGAGGGTGTTGACGATGCAATTTCGAACTCTTACAAATCAGTTGATATGTGGTCGATCCGGATTGTAGAGGTTTCAATTTACATTGTGCATACAATTCTGTGTATTTGGGAAGTCCTATGATACGGTTTCGCACATTCAGGAAGTAAACGTGAAATCGCCCTGAGTGGTTTCATAAGAACACGGCTACTATGGCTACGAAGTTCTATGGGGCGTTGTGCTTCAGGTGTGTGCCTCTTGTCCGTAGGCCTACATGTCTCGTTTAAGGCCCAGTATATTATTCTTACAACATTACTAAACCTATTGATCTTTGCATGATTCATAACCACACGGCGTCCTACACTCATGCATTTCCGTTTGTTGAAGTTATTATCATTGTGACTACTTTTGTTTGCGTGATAACAGACGATGCAATTGTGGGTAAATAATACGCTATGTGATTTTTTTAAGGGACTTGGGAAGAATCTACTCGAAACACACTGCTGTTCGAAACTATTGACACTACAAACTCCTAACCTGAAAGATTCCTTTCTTTTCATTCATTCGATGCATTAAAATATATCTCTAGGTCTGTTGATCCTGTTAAGATAAGTCGATATCAGCATCCTCGTTACCAACTTTTCAAAGCGCCCTTGTAACGGCATGTGTCGTGTTACGGCGCTGTAGAAATCATCGTATTCATCATCATCATCGTTATGATGTCTGTGTGTGAGTTCTTCGTAGACAGATGTTGTCGATTGTGTTGCTAGTCGTTGCAGCGATTCGAAAGACGAAGTTTAAACAAGGTAATCGGCTTCATTACCTTTTCGTAAACATCAACTTCTTGACGTAAATTAATGTAGCCTGAAGTCGGAAGCTGCAATTGTAATTGAGACTAATGACCACTAATGTGCCGGTGTCTAATGCACAAGGCATCGAATAGATAGATAAACAATTTGAAAGACGTGCGTTTCGAGTTTTTTGAACACAGAAAGGCCTCTGATACCGTCAACCACAAACTACCTTACAGAGCTACGATGGAATCATGTGTATTGACCTCACTGTGGGTTGATTTTGGTTCGCATCAGTTGATGCCGTTTGCATGAGACTACGGCACGATAGAAGTTATCTTATAATTCCTTCTTAAAGGTTAATAAGAGTTGCTATTCCACTCACTGGTCAATTAGCTATTATTACTATTTTTAAAAACATTTAAAACTCAATCTAGAAGCTTTACTTGTGTTGACCCCTCTAGTTGAACCCGCTTTCCACAGGATTTAGTTTTTCTCCTCAAACTTGTAGCAGTACATGCCTATTCGAGAATGACGAGTCGATCATTGCAAAGCATCTTTGCTGACTTTGGTCTGGATCGCCTCTGAATCGCTGAGTGTCGCTTTTATAAATGCTAGATTACAATTACAATTACAATCGACTGAAGTCATGAACATCATTATTACTGCGCTATATAAGTCTTGAATTAAATTAGAGATAAAAGCAGAAGACGAGGAGGAGTAGGGCAAGCAGTTTGAGAAGAAAACCGCACAAAATTACTAAAAAATAAGGGATAAGATGAGGCGTAGAGTGGAGGAAGAGGATAGCCAATAAAAGAGTAGAGGAGTGATGGCTAACACATCACAGATCACACACAACAGATTAAACATTCATGTAACAGATAAAACATAGCAGATAACAAAAAACAGATAACACATAACAGACAACACATAACAGATAACACATGACAGATAACAAAAAGCAGATAGCACATAACAGATAACATATAACAGATAACACATAACAGATAACACATAACAGATGACATATAACCGATGACACATAAAGATAACACATAACAGGTAACGCGTAAAAGATAACAAATAACCAGGGACGTAACTAGCGTTGGGCTTGGGGGGCTTAAGCCCCCCCCAAACGAAGTTGAAGCCCCCCAAACAAGTCAAGCCGTTGTATGCTTACGGCTAAAATTCGTATGAACACTGTATAAATGTTGCCATGTTCAAGGTTTAAGCCCCCCAAACGAAAAATCCTAGTTACGTGCCTGCAAATAACAGATAGCACATAGCAGATAACACATAACAGATAACAGATAACAAATGACAGATAACACCTAACAGATAACACATAACAGATAACACATAACAGATGACATATAACCGATAACACATAAAGATAACACATAACAGGTAACGCGTAAAAGATAACAAATAACAGATAGCACATAACAGATAACACATAACAGATAACAGATAACAAACGACAGATAACACAAAACAGATAACACAAAACAGATAACACGTAACAGATGCTGTATACTTTTCCGGTTACACTTACAATTACAAAAGGAATATTGTAATCTGATGAGTTACACTGAAAAGGCACTAAATAAATGACATCATAATTTACAATTACACAAATCGTTGTATGCAAGCATTGTCAGATTATATAATATTCAAAGGTTTTCCTGTGTAGCTACACATTTTCGTTATGCTTAGTTCTGCATGACGTTATGTGAATACATTAAAATCCATGCTGACTACTTCTTCAGTCGTTCGAAATCGCGTAGTGCATGTGGGGTTGACAGATGCAACGGCTAATGGACTGCTGACATGCGAGTCATCATAATCATCATCATCATCATCATCATCATCATCATCATCATCATCATCATCATCATCATCATCATCATCATCATCATCATCATCATCATCATCATCATCATCATCATCATCATCGTCGTCGTCGTCATCATCATCATCATCATCATCATCATCATCATCATCATCATCATCATCATCATCATCATCATCATCATCATCATCATCATCATCATCATCATCATCATCATCATCATCATCATCATCATACTCGTCGTCGTGGTCGTCATAATTATCATCATCATCATCATCATCATCATCATCATCATCAAAAACAGCAACAGCGATAGAATAATCATCATCATCATCGTCGTCATCATCATCATCATCATAGTGCATGAACACACACGACGCTAACCCGTGATGCCCCTAAGGTCAAAAAGGTTTTACCTATGGACTACACAGGAAAGCAAAAATAATGCAAACTTAATATTATTATTCGTATTGCTATTATCATTTTTACCCTGGGTTCATAATGATCCCGGGGATGAAAAAATTAGGGAAACCTTGCTTTTGGCATGGCCAGTCTTCGTTGGTTATTATAGCAATGGTAATATAAATAATAATTATAAAATAATAATAATAATAATAATAATTATTATTATTATTATTATTAATATTATTTTTATTGTTAAAATATCAGGCTTGTTCCTCGGCGACGTAAGTGATTGTTCCTGAAAATGCTATGGCATTACAGCGCTGGATAGAGATGGAAGGGCGTTGGAAAAGGAAATTTACCCCACGTGACTCTCCAGAGATGGTCAGATGAGCGTTGTTATTTTCTTATAAAAATGATAATCCATGAGGGGGAGACATCGAGGTTGAATCGTAGAAAATGTTTTATGGCTGAAATAATAAGCTTAATTTTCACTAGATCTTTATCATTATTTTAATATCGCCGTCGTTATGTTTTACCGTTGACTCTCCAGATATGGTAAAATGAGCATTGTTATTTTCTTTAAACCCGAATTAGAAATTATCATCCATGCGGAGGCGACTTCAAGGTTGACGTATAGAGAATGTTTTATGGCTGAAATAATAAGCCTAATTTAAATAGATCTTTATCATTATTTTAATATCGCCGTCGTTATGTTTCACCGATGTTGTTTGACATTTTAATAAAAGGCTATCTTGACATCTCCTTTTTAACATTCATCGATTACTTGATGCAATAAATTATATCTAGCCGAATTTAGCCAATATTAATAACATAAATATCACACCGTTGATTTCGATAGATAATGAAGCATGAGCTAGTAAACTGCTCTACTATTTTACAGTGTACTGTATGTCTAGGCGCTATAAAAATCAATTGAGTTATGACGGTTATAGGAAAAGTTAGGACGTGCCGTTATATATAGGCAAGCCAATGCCGTAGAGCCAACATCTCGAATAAAATATCGAGAACTTCAGAAGCACTGTCTTGAACTCTAGATTATTGGAAGATCGGCTCAAGTAGTTTCGAGACTATACTGAGAATCGAGTGTTATCAGGTAATGCATCTAGATAGTCGACTGGAAAACCACGCCTTTCGGGCAGTGTCGTCTTGGGAGAGCACACAAAATCCATCCCTCTAGCTAGAATTTGCAATAGGTGGTGCTTTGAGTTTCGTGGGAGAGCCACGACTTTCTGGCTAAGATTGACAACGTCGCTTTGGAGATCCACGTTTGGATTAAAAAACAAAGACCAATCAGAGGCTTAGCTCTTAGTACATCCGCACAAAACAACAGAAGCCAGCAACAGAAGGACGCATTGTGAGGAGAGAGAACAGGCCAGTTAGTTATAGCAGTTGGTCAGACCTTACAGACATAGATAGGTTTGGATTAACTAGGATATGACTTGCTGAGGCTAATGTTCTCGCTCTGTATAATACAAGTGTATTCTATTTAGTAAATTTATCCGTGTTCAATAGACTTTCTTTTCAAGAAAGACAATAAAAGTCAAAGTACACTAGCTATTCGATAGATAATAGATTCCAAATATTTTATTGTAAGATTAAAAACATTGTCATCGACCTATGATAGGCTCTAGTCCTCGATAATTCTCTGAGTGTAAAGAATTTAACTGATATTTGGCTTTCTTTATGTTTTTAGTTACACATCAATATGTTGACGACCTGGAAAACTTTGATTCTTTGGAATTTGTTGCTCATTGCAGCAATTGAAAGCATCGACATTCCTAAAGCAGGTAAGGCTGCGTTTCAGCTTCAAGAATCTATACATATAATATGCATATAGCGTCCGTCTGTCGGAGGACGCTACGCCACAAACGGTTTCTGTTCTATTGTGAAACAGAAACCGTTTGTGACGTCAGTACTGCCGCCTTGACGACGGCGATCAGACCATTTTAACCAACGACATAATTATATAGGCCTACACTGCCGTCATAATATGACGGGCAAATACTCTAGTAATACAATAGTTTGGGATCGATTCTAGTAATACAATAGTTTGGGATCGATTCTTGGTCCATTATTGTTCCTGCTTTACATCAACGACCTCCCAAACTCATGTTCCCTATTGAACTTTGTACTTTTCGCTGATGATTCTAATGTTTTCCTCTCTCACAACTCCTATCATGACCTAATTAAACTGCTAAACAAAGAGCTATCTCTAATATGGAAATGGTTTAAGGCAAACAAGCTATCATTTAATCTAACCAAAACCAACTATATTTTATTCTCCTCGAATAGGAAAACTATCCCCCATCTACCTGAAAAAGTTATTATAGACTTTACAGAAATTCCTCAAGTGAGCTCTGCTAAATTCCTTGGAGTCCACTTAGACCAACACTTAACCTGGAATAACCACATAGAGCATATCTCCCATAAAATTGCGAGGAACATCTATAGGAATAATAAAAAGAATTTCCCATATACTTCCGCGTAATATTCTAGTAACCTTATATTATACCATGATCTACCCTTACCTATCCTATTGTACAATTGTATGGTCCTCAAATTATAGCTCCAGACTTATTAGGCTGACCATTTTACAAAAAAGGATTATACGAGTGATAACTAGGTCTCAGTACTTAGCACACACCAATGATCTATTCCTACGCTTGGGAATCCTTAAATTGGACCAAATCCTGGTGTATCAAGCTAGCGACTTTATGTACCGCTCTGTACACGAATTATTACCACTAGAATATTCTGCCCTCTTTAGTACTAATTTACAGGTTCATTCACATTCCACTAGAAATTCTTTGGCTTTACGGAGTGCCTATGCCAGAACTAACTCTCGTCGGTTCACTATAAACTGTAGGGGTCCTCTGATATGGAACAGTTTATCCACCACTATCAAATCTCTTCCCTACTTAAAAGCATTCAAGCAACAATTGAGGAAATGGCTGCTCACGGACGGAGTGTTAAGTGTTTCATCATCCTCACACACCATCTTGTCATCCAAATAACAAGAATTCTTCTCTCTTTCTCCCTGCTTCTTGGTCTTTAGTATTTCACTACTAAACAACTTTGTCTGCTTGCCGATGTAATTTAAATCGCAATTTATTGCCTCTACTGTCCTCCATCGCTTCAATAAAAATAACAGGGGGACCCTACCTAGCGGGACATAATCCCTTCTGGGTCTCCCTTTGTGCTCCAATGTGTTAGATTGCTGTGAATTCACATTATCTTCCAGGAACGATAATTGTATTATAGTAACATACAGTGTTGGGTACGAGTTACCTCAGATGAGTTTAAACTCACGAGTTACCGTAACTCACTTGCTGTGATTTATGAGTTTGAGTTAACTCACCTTAAAGAGTGTGAGTTATGAGTTTGAGTTAACTCATATTTTCTGTGAGTTTGAGTTGTAACTGTCAATTATTTTAAACTCAACTCACTCTTCGGCACTCGGCACATATTATGTTGAAACAAGCCTTTTTATATCGTCGGCTTTCCATACTGGTGAGTGGTGACGGCAGGGAGGGTCGTAAACACTGCTAACGGACAGTGTTTAAGCACTGCATATTTTGTATATTGTGAACAGTTAAGAACAACATGGCTAAAGTACCGTGTATTTTGATGGAAAATATTTTTGTTACAAGTAAGCGTGATGGAAAAATTGTTGCTCGATTAGAACGTGCTAGTATGAAACGTGTGAGTTTATGATTTAACTCATTTAACAACTGAGTTTGAGTTAACTCATTTCACTAGGATGAGTTGAGTTTGAGTTTAAACTCATTTTGAGGTGCATGAGTTGAGTTTTGATTTAACTCATTTCTTGTCTGAGTTTACCCAACACTGGTAACATTATAATTATCATTGGTTTGTCTGATAGTTTACGGTCGCTATATTAAAACGTGTACAACTGTACATTTACATTTTACCGTAACGTTTCATCATCATTTGCGTTTAGTTAAGATCTTGATAATTGTGCTGTCATACTATACGTTTCAATGATACTTAATGCGGTTTGACAGTGAGTGAGCATGTCAATAAACTCAATAAAAATGTATGTATACATAGTTGCGTTAGGTCATGATTTGCTCACAATGACGTCATTCTCTTTCTTATGGCTAATTTGTTCGATAGTTTAAACATTCCTTCATTTCAGGAAGTAATTTGGTTGGGAATACGAGTTCTCAGTTCAATCTTCCAAATCCCAGTATGAGTGAAGGAATTTGGATCCGAAAGATGAGAACGTACTTCCGTAGATTTGATTTCGACGGAGATGGGGTTATAAGTCGCAGAGATTTTGAACGCATGGCAGAGAGATTTGCTGACCAGGAATGCCTTGATCCATTGGTAAAGGAGATCGCCCGAAACAGTTTCAGTGACGTGAGTATTTTGTATTCCATAGAATTTCTCATGTGTTGTGTATATTGTTTAAAGCAATATCGGAAATATATTCTGATCAGGGCTGTAGTCGAGGGTATACGCGGGTATACAGCGTATACTCACCTCTAGAGACCGTATACTCACCTCACAAAATATTTATATTTATTTATATTAAAATACTGTAGCGTATACTCACAAAATACTGTAGCGTATACTCACCTCTAATTTGTTTCGGAAAACTAACCGGTAGCGTATACTCACCTCTAATTTTACCACTACAGCCCTGATTCTGATCATTGTAGACTCCGATTTGTATTGCTCTTTGAGCGGCGCAATATAAATGTCTCTATTACTAAAAACAATCTATAACACTTCAGGTCCAGCTTCTATCATTCACACAATAACTGACCCAAACATTATGTTTTGCTTTTACTAAACAGAATAGCCTTCAGACAGCCTACAGAACGCACAGGCTGCAGCGTGGTATTCACAGTGTACACACACAACTGATAGCGGCCAGCTGTATGCTGGCGGTGCGCCAAATTATGCACTATGGTAGTGGTAATTGCAAATTTATAGAGCGCCACTTCAAGAGAGAGACTTGTCAGAGACGCTCCCGACCTAACACAATGAAACCACGATCGAGCAGAATGGTCTTCAAGCGTTTACGGAAAGGAGTCAAAGAGAGGCTGAGAAGCTTATGTCGCAAGTTGTTAGTCAGCTTGTAACAGAAAGATGGGCCATCCACAGCAAAACTTACATAAAAATGTCCTTTGCGCTTGGTAACAATAAGCTTCTCTTAAAGGCATTAATTAAGAAGTGAAAGCTGTTCGCAGTGTAGGCCTATGCACTCAGGAGACCACATGGTATATCACACGCGTTATTTTAGACGTTCAGTTATATCCAGTGCTTTTTTTCTAGAGAAAAAGGTTCCGGAATGCAACATTTATGGGTGGGCTAAAATCACGAGAAAAACTGGATTGGGTGTTGGTAGGGGTCTGAATAAACACTGAAAACAGTTCAAAAACACTTAAATTAAATTAAAATAACAAAATTCTTGTTTTTATCATTAAAATAAAAAATATATTTTTAGTAGCTGAAAAAAGGTGCCGGAACGCCGTTCCGGCTCGTTCCGGCTGAAAAAAAGCCCTGGTTATATCATTTAGTAAACCTAGTGTTGGTTTAAAGACTGTATGCTGGCTTCATAGGTGTAGACTCTGGGGGGGGAGCCGGGGCACGACCCCCCAATAATTGAGGAGCCGGGGCAATGCCACCCAAAAATCGAGAGGAGAATTTCTTCAAATATTAAAATATTATGTTTCAATATAGACAAATTTCTTCAGAAACAGAAAAACAGAGACACAGAACTGAAATAATATCCGAAATTCATAATGAAAAAAAAGATTTTTTTATCTTCAATACCTTCAATATGAAACAAATTTACATGTAAACAAAACGCCCCATTTCATACGCATTAACATAACACCGGTAGCCTCTGCTGACTGTCCAGACCAGAGGTGAAAAAAAGGAAAAGCACAAAAAAACTTTTGTTAAAAAAATTCTTATTTTTGTAGGTTATTTTAATAACATTGATTTAATGATTTTTAATTTCGGAAATCGCAACTGAATTAAACTTAGTTGGAGCTCTTGTTCATGCTATTTTTCATGATTTTTGTGATCCGAAAATTTTAAAAACAAAAAAAAACCAAAATACATAAAAACGAAAAAACGAAACAGACAACAAAACTTTTAATTTTGAAAAAAGTTTTTTGCACCTCTGATCCAAACCCCATGCCCCACCAATATTTTTGGACAAGTTTACGCCAGTGCTCACATTGAGTCACATAGTGTGTTTTTTTCAGCTTTTCTCGATTTTCACTAAAACAGAAGGAACCCATGATGACGTTGTGCTGACCGAAGATCTGTTACTTGAATCTATGAAGGTGCACAGAATTAACCCTGCATTTGGGAAGATCGTCGTTGATTTCTTGTTTACTGCCTTGACTCCCATGACCGTCGACCAAGCCGGTTTTCTCAGTTATGATGAGTATTGCAGACTGTTTGAAAATGTGGGCATCATCGATACCGTCTTCACACTGGACGCGTTCGTCAAGATCGATACTAACCGCGACGGAAAGGTTAGCATTGCTGAGTTCATAGACGCTACTTATGACTACATGTGCTCGGATGATGAAAACTCTACTGCGGTGTTTGGACTTCTGGCTTAGCTTTTTTCATTCACTCGGGTCTCCCGAGTCCAGATGCAACAGTTCTTGCTTGCTTATTCTGTCTTTTAACTGAACTATGTATTAATTTTCTAGTCATTATAACCTGCGTAGTCCACAACAGACAAAGTATATAAACGTCGAAGACGGTGAAGCAGGAAAATAAGAGATGAGTGTTACATTGGTGTCAGTGATTTTGTGTTGTATATGTAACCCTGACTACCCTGACTACGACTTGTTTAAGATTTTTTCCGCAACTCTTATATGTTTCCTTTTATTTACCTCAACTCACAAAAAGAATCTGTATACTTAAGAGAAAGCCAGGGACCAGGGTAGTTACTCTACTCAAAATAGATGTAGATTGTAGGGTTCATAAAGTGCACATACTTTCCATTGAGCCTAGAGAATTACGCAGACCCAATTAGTGTTGATCCTTAGAGGTTTTTAAAATGAAGAGTACCTGGATGACAGAACTGGACCTAAATGCCGAAACATCGTCTTGAGATCCATACCTTTGGAAGTGGGTCTTCTCTGCTAACACAACGTGCCACAACAGTTCCCATTTCACAAAGCATTGGGTTTCCATCTGCAACATTTTCACTGCGGTAGCCTAATTTGCAGTGAGCTGAAATAGTCCCGTTTTCGATTTTGTGCATGCAATTTCCTCACAGTTTTGCGATGCACGGTTTTCAGGAACGAATTTTAAGATGGAAATTGGTCAGCAATATGTGAACTCTGTGAAATAACAACTGTTAAGTACTAGGCCTATACAATACGTCGGTGGTGGACAACCGGGTGCTCTGCAGATCAGTTCTACAGGTTCATGCAGGTTTAGATTAGAGTTCCTGAGATATTTAGGTTCTCATGTGGGTATAATATGAAATAAATGACCAATGTTCAAAACACGATGAAAGTAATGTAGAAGAAGCCAGTGCATTGGTATGCAATATTTTTCTTGTCAACAACTGCAGTACAGTTCCAGCTTGTGTCCCTCCAGGATATTACCAATCATATTCTGTTTCGGGAGAGCCAGTTGCTTTGCTACAAAAACAGTGGGAATTGAGTCTTCAACAAGAATCAGCACTGCTCGTACAAGGACCACTTGAGGCAGTTATGTTTACATTTTGCGGTGGTTCTAAAACAGAAGATAATGTTGGTATACGTCAATTGTATGTGAAAAGCTAAGTTAAAAGCATTACGTTAGGATCACCTTATTAAAACTTGTCTAATTTTCACCAAAAGAAATGCAAAGCAACTTTAAACTAAATCACCAACATTCAAATTCGATGCGGCCATAAACGCTAAGAATGATTAACTCTGCTGCTTATTCGCCTGTCGCAGTGACAAGAATGGATAGAGGAGGATGAGAAAATGCAGGTGACAAGACTGGACAATGGAGGATGAAAAATGCAGGTGACAAGATTGGATAGAGGAGGATGAGAAAATGCAGGTGACAAGACTGGACAATGGAGGATGAAAAATGCAGGTGACAAGATTGGATAGAGGAGGATGAGAAAATGCAGGTGACAAGACTGGACAATGGAGGATGAAAAATGCAGGTGACAAGATTGGATAGAGGAGGATGAGAAAATGAAGGTGACAAGACTGGACAATGGAGGATGAAAAATGCAGGTGACAAGATTGGATAGAGGAGGATGAGAAAATGCAGGTGACAAGACTGGACAATGGAGGATGAAAAATGCAGGTGATAAGATTGGATAATGGAGGATGAGAAATTGAAGGTGACAAGTCTGGACAATGGAGGATGAAAAATGCAGGTGACAAGATTGGATAGAGGAGGATGAGAAAATGCAGGTGACAAGACTGGACAATGGAGGATGAAAAATGCAGGTGATAAGATTGGATAGAGGAGGATGAGAAAATGAAGGTGACAAGACTGGACAATGGAGGATGAAAAATGCAGGTGACAAGATTGGATAGAGGAGGATGAGAAAATGCAGGTGACAAGACTGGACAATGGAGGATGAAAAATGCAGGTGACAAGATTGGATAGAGGAGGATGAGAAAATGCAGGTGACAAGACTGGACAATGGAGGATGAAAAATGCAGGTGACAAGATTGGATAATGGAAGATATATTGGCGATAAAACTGGCCGTAAAATTAGCAAGACGAGAGAAACCGATCGTACACAGCAATCGTCAACGGCCAATTAATATTGGAGTTGTTACACATGCCATGCTACTGCTGCTGATTATGATGGTGTTGATGATGATGACAACGATGACGACGATAACGATTGTAATTGTAATTTCTAACTTCCATCACTTCACTGTCTAATGCACGAGGCAACAACCGATGGCGTACCAAAACCAAGAAGCAGTCTGGTCTGTAGTCGTAATCACGTCAATAAGATAATGGCGATGATGGCGATAATGACAAGCGTCAGATCGTAAAACCCGCGTGTTCAAGCAAGCGGAGAGGCGCTATCGACATCGACGGTTGATGAGCACAAGGATTTAAGGAACATTGAAAGTGTTACAGTAGCCTAATTAATCAAATACTGTTTGTTAAATGGATCTGTGAGCCAAGCCAAAATCCAGATAGCCAACAAGATCAGAAATCATCTTACGAAAGACGGCTATGATAACAGAAAGTTTTTAGGGTGAAGAAATTTAAGAGCTCTTACTAGACTAAGTGTTAAGCCTTGAAAATCAGTTAGGAAACTCAACAATTTTGTGAAGTTTAGTTGAAATTTGTTTCAAATCACAAGTGTAACCTTACAAAACTCACTTTCGAAAAGTTCAGGAAGGGGCTTTGATGAACGTTGAAATACAGATGATTGAACGATTAGCAGAATATAGTCGTTTGTGTTTGCCACGTTTGCACTTTTAAAGAAAGATCTCCACTTACGACAGTCGCCAACGCTGACGTCTAAGGAGCTGTTGTACAGCACATTTCTGATTGTATTAGAGGCATTGCAGCGATAAGATCCACCGCGTTCAATAGCAACAGTGTTGCTCTGAGATAAGACGTTGCCACTGGATAAGTCGAACCATTCATACGTCGGTGGTGGATAACCAGCTGCACTACAGATCAGTTCTACAGGTTCATGCAGGCATGGAATCGGAGTTCCTGAGATACTTAGGTTCTCAGGTGGATCTATTATGAAACAAATAAACAAAGTTCAAAACACGATGAAAACTTTCCGAACTAGAAAATCTCCAAATCTTTTAATCAGAAATAGGGCCTACTCATTACTTCATAAGATACATGTAATTTTTCATTTTGATGTCGTAAATGTGCACTAAAACTTTCATGCATTCTCTTGCGTTTCATTCTTCCCATTATGTTCACTACCTCTTGTTTCACCTACGGGCGCTGAGCCCATGGTTATTGAATGAATGACCTCTTGTTTCAAAAAGGTATTTAAAAGATCTAATAATATGGAAATGTATCGACTTCAGTGTGCGCTTCTGCACTTAGTAAGGAAGGCATTACGAAATTACAGTTGGAGGTTAGCAACAAACTAAACACAACAACAAAGCCCAGCTTTTGATAATAGTATGACGTAAGGACTATTATTGAAAGTTGACAGTTGGTATGCAAATAGACAGTCCATTGGAGCTTGGTATGACGGAGATATAGGCATATAAAATTAATCGTTTTTAGAAATGACAGCAGTCAGTGACATAAATAGGCGCCAAAACAATGAAAATATTCAGATAGAAACAGAGAAAGAACGCAGAAACGGAGAAACGGAGAAAGAAACGGAGAACGGAGAAAGTTTCAGTTAGAACCTTGAGCGTCTTTAGTAGATACGTAGGCAAGACAAATGGAAAGAAGTTTTGTGTTTGGGTTAAAACTGAGTCATAATTTTATGTGTTTTGTGTCACACATCAGGTTACTTCAGTAGAATTAGGTAGGGATAAACATATAATTGATTTCTGAATGCTTTGTCCTACAGGAAATGGCCATCGTCTACATCATGAACAAAATAAATTCCATTTCTGACATTTTAGTAAGCGTAATACTTGAGTTAAACGTTTCTATGTTTTGCTATGATGCTGTCTTTGCATCATGCTCTGCAAAGTGAAAGCCGATGCATTCTGATTCATCCAGCCACACAGTTCCCAATATTGTATGTAAGATAAAATAAACTCTTTCACATTTATTTCGGAATAAAAGAACGATACATTTCAAACAAGTCATTTTACCTCTGAATCTTTCAATAAAAGGTTTATCACATCCAAATAAAGTTAGGCCTACCAATTCAAACACCTTTCGTGCCTTTATATAAAAGTTTCATAAGCTCACGAACACATGTTTAACGTGATATTCAAAATTAATAAAATGTGAATTTACTGTATAATGACAATTACATGAAAAACTGTAAGTTGGTGTGTTCCAGCGGGATCATTGACTTCAAGGCGTTGAAAATGTTTGCAATAATAATAATAATACAATGTTTTCGCTTGTTGATGAAGGTCTTCTTATGCTATAAAATAATTAGATGTAATCTGTGCAAACCTAAAGAGAGATACGCTAAATACTTACACGAAACACTGTAAGGCGGTGTCACCCAACTGGTGCGATAGGTCGGAGCATTAGCTGCGCAGCTAGAAGGAACATAGAGGGGGTATTGAAAAAAAGATTGCAGAGATAGGGAGGAACGGTTGGCAGTTGGGCTGTGACAATTATGTAGGATGATGCACTTGTGTTTGTCGTTATTTCTTGGTAACTGGTTATGTTCTGACTGGGATCCGACTGCAGCGTCCAGTAGAACGACGGAGGCAAAGCAGGAGGTTGTAGAGGGATTGAGGGTCCACTGTAGGAGACGCTGCTCGATATCATAACGTCTTCCCCAGGTATTAAATCAGTTGAATTTGGAGTTATGTTGGCGTTTGAATCTAAAACAGAACTTTGCATATTCTGAGATATATTTAGATTGGAATTAATACGATGATAGCTATGAATTTTGTTATTTTATTCTGTGACATCGATTGCTCTTTAGATATATAATGTTACGCAGAAGCATGTTGTTATGAGCCAATAACTTTGTTTCCTTGTGAGTTTATAAGTTTAATTTTCGACACTTTGATTTACTATAAGCATTGCAGCTAAGCCTTAATGTATGAAAGACAAAAGCATGAAATTCCAACCCAAAATTGTAGGCCTACTGTACAAAATGCGAAACACTTTAAACGCTGCTCAGACCAGGTTTATCTGATCAGGTGCGCCATGAGTTTTTCAATTAAGACTTTAGTTGAATCAAGCTGTGTTTGTAGACGCCGGAATAACTACAGCTTGGGAACCGTTCAAAGAAGTTTGGGTACGTTAGCGCATCGAATCAACAACGCGTCACTCAGATATCCAAGAAAGTTAAAATCATTAGTTTCTCGCATTTGGTAATATTTGTTAGGGTTCAAATCATCTCTTTTTAATAAAGAAATAAATAAATGAAAAAATAAGTACATACAGCAATAAATAAAGGAAAATTAGCACAATAAATAAAAGACACCAAACAGCAGTAAAGTATAAGCAAATATCGAAATAAGTGAATAATTATACAAACAATAGGTAAATGAACAGATATCTTCTAAGGAAAACATGCAGCACATTTAGATAGACCAATTCAAAGTAAGCAGTCAATATGCCTTGAAATTTGTGTAGCGCCTGTGCACTTTTCATTACTTAACAAAAGAAAATAAATTTAGAGACAATGATGGGTCAAATTTAAAAAAGGGAAACAAAATGCAGGTCAATATTAATCAGAACTAAAACTGAGTCAAAGGAAAAGCTAAGTCGAACAAATCGAGGAAAACCCTAGCCTCACTTTTGGGTAAAAATTGGAAGGTTTAAATTTATCTAAGTTCATTGATCTGATACGGTAAATATCAATGACTTTCAATCAATCAATCAATCAATCATAAAATTTATATAGCGCCTCTTCAAGAGTTCTACTCAGAGGCGCTTTCATAGTCGGATTAGCCCTACTAAACGAAATACATTATTCAAATTCGAAGGATACTAAGAAACAACATGGTCTACCTACCCACAATAATTAGCATGGCTTGGTACTGTCTACCAGTTCCGTAGCCATCAGCGCAGGCGTAACATCCACCAAGAGACAGCACTGCATCGAATACGATTAAGTTGCAAACTAATCCACCTGGTTTCTCTGTTCTGTAATGAGACGCGTAGCTGCTGACGATATCGCAGTTATTAGCAGTTAACACGATACCACCGGCAGTATTGCAGTTAGTTGTATATAACCATGTTATTGCATCAGTAGTATCACTAGAGCAGTTGAAGATGGTTTGACCACCAACACTCGAAGCCACGTTGAACGGTCTCTGAATTAACGCACCACTAACGACTACAAAGCAAGACGCAGTTTGATAACATTATTTTAACAGTGGTAGGTCTGTGTCTTGAAAGTTAATTGTTTTAAATCTTTCTTGATTAGTTCACCAACAGAGAAGCATTAACATAATTCATTTAAGAAGCTAAAAACCCGTTTTTTCTCCAGATTTTGTATTCAGTTTCAGAATATGCTAGGCAACCTTTTAGGTTTACCAAAGGCTCAGAACCCTTTACGTGCTCTTCGCTTGTGGCATTTCGTTCTCAACGAACAGATCATCTGGATGATGGCGTAATCACTGGCGTAAACTTGTCCAAAATATTGGGTAGGGGAATTTGGTTATTCATCATACACTTGTTCCATTTGGTGTACAGTCCATCTCAATTATTGGGGGGGGCACGTGCCCCGGCTGTCCCCCTCAGAGTCTACGCCTATGGGCGTAACTACAGTTGCGTTTGGTGCGCCATCGGTTTCTACCTTGGGCCTAAACACTGACGCTGAAGAGGTTACTAATTAATAATAGTTAATAATAATCGTCCATGCCCGTTGAAAGAGAAAGGAAGGTCCTATTTCAACTAACCTGTATCTTGGCTTATAATCATTCTTTTCTATGGTTACCGATCCGCTAGTGCGCTCGGCTAGTAACGCGGAGAATACGAGCTGAAGCCTCCCCAGAGACGGTTATCCAACACAGCACCACGCCTCTGGAATGATCTCCCCCTGAATTCCGCGGTTTTTCAGTGCCTCCATCATCATAGCAACTCGTCCTTCATCCTCCTCCTCATTTTCCTCTGTCTATCACCCCCGGACTTTCCACTCAAAACTGGAAGGGTTAGGGTTAGTCTCGCCTTTTCAAGTACTCCTATCCTGACTCATCTGATCCTCCGCCTTCCAATTCTCGCCGTAAACGACACCCGCCTTGACAGCTGCTCTGACTCTCCTGATCTGGTACCCTGGAAATCGGACTTGGACCTCTTTTGGACTACTCTCTGGAAACCCCCTCGGATTTGGTTTGGCCTTCTGGAAACCGGACTCGGATCTCTTTTGGACTACTCTCTGGAAACCCCCTCTGATTTGACGTAGCGTTCGCGGATAGGCTGGTGCCCTGTGCTTGGCCTTCGAGTGGCGCTTTAGAAGTTTGGAGATTACGATTACATATTACGATTACTGTTACTGTGTTGGGTGTTTGCCTATTAACTGTAACAAGCCATGCACTAGAAATGCTCATCATCGATTGCTGCTGTTCACAATAGACAGCGTTGGCCTATATGTTATTAATACTTCCTGTCTTACAAAGACGGCTGCATATCAATTAGTAAAATAGTGACAATACCTGCTACGAAGAAAACCGCAGCAAAGATTAGAATTTCTTTATTCGCCATACTTGCTGCACATATACCGACTTACTTCCTATTAAACATACATCTAGACCTTTGTGTTTGTAGAGTCACTTTTTTCTTACGACCTGTTTGAATAATATTTACTTCCTATAATATTGTCCTGCCTGTACAAAGCCTAGCCTGATATCTGCATGCGCCCCAGTTTACCTCTAAAGCTTTATTTTATCTATTTGACAATATTGTATAGGCCATAAAGCTGCACGTAGCTTAATAAATAGCAGTTGTTAAGTAGGTTATATGAAATCTGAAATGATGTGGGGCTGAAAAGATAAGAACGCAGCTGGTTTCCATGGTGAAAGTCTCTTAACTGCGGACTTCAATCCATTGCAAGTGACGTTAAGCGTTTAAGCAGGTGAGCGAAAGAATGGATGGATGGATGGATGGATGGATGGATGGATGGATGGATGGATGGAGGGAGGGAGGGATGGAGGGATGGATGGATGGATGGATGGATGGATGGATGGATGGATGGATGGATGGATGGATGGATGGATAAATGGATGGATGGATGGATGGATGGATGGAGGGATGGAGAGATGGATGGATGGATGGATGGATGGATAAATGGATGGATGGATGGATGGATGGATGGAAGGATAAATGGATGGATGGATGGATGGATGGATGGACGAGAGGAGTAAGAGCTGTACCTTGCCTAACATCGAAGAGCAGTCATGTTACAGAGCTTTCGCGACGTCTTAGTCTCGAAATTGGACGCTGGCTGTCAGCCCAATCTACGCCTTATCGTCCCATTGGCAACGCACTTTCATTATACTAGTTATATCTGATTTCATTTGGGTCGCAAATGGAACCGATATCTCGAACACAATTTCTGCCCTGGCTGGGATTTAAACCAGCGACCTTACGACTAATAGTCCAGCATCCTAACCACTTGACTGCCCCGTTCCCCTTTGCTCATAAATTGATAACATAGCGCCTTAGGGGTGTTTATAAAGGCGTTATATAAATACAACTAGGTACTTACATATATAATTATTTACATTCCTGAGAAACAAAAGCGAGTTAAGGCCATGAGCTTTTAAAATGCGTAATGCATACGACTGCCTGGCCTTACAGCATATCTGAGTGATATGCGTTTCACAGTTACAGTAAGGCAGGGGTGGGCAAACTTTTTGTACATGGGGCCACATTAAACACCAAAAAAATTCGGAGGGCCGGATAATAAAATTGTTACTTTTAATAGCGACTATCATGAAAATATGTTTACTTAGACCTATTTATAATATATTAAATAGACTAATGAGATGTATGCGACTGTGAACATGCATTGACAAGTTTCCCACAATCCGGAGTGATCGCGCTGGTTGCAATTCACAGTTTGAGTTCAAGTTTAGATAACTTAACTGAGACCTGTACTTGGTTTTGTTTATCTTCATAGTTGAAAATCTTTGGTAACAGATGTAGGCTACGTAAGTGAATGCGAACAGCACAAACAGTTTTAAAGCAAGTTTGTAGATTTGAGAATTTTTCCTTCCTGAGCGAAGAAAAGAATGTTATCAGGTCTGATCCTTTGAGCTGTTCTTTGAGAACAATGTCACGTTGTGGGTCGGTTAACTCCAGCTGAAGTTCCGTCGTCTGGAGAAGTCTTCTGTCAAACTTTACAGCTGAAGACTATATTTTCCCTCAGACTCTTCTGTGACAGTTTTCTACTGGAGGGTAGGAAAGTTCCCGTAGTTTTGCTCTTTCATCTGCTTTGAAGGCAACATTAGCTTTAGGCCTACTTGAACGGATTTCACTTCTGCGTATACAGATCATGTGCAAAGACCTCTGCAGGAAAGCGGGGCAGATCGGCAGAGTTAATGCATAGATGCCATAGAGTTAGGCCTATTATTAAAGACAAGACCGGAATAGTAAGTAAGAGAGCAGCGCCACGTGAGTAAAACGAAGAAACTTCTCGCGGTCTGAGTTTATTTTATATTTTCTGAAGAATTGTGGGGGCCGGATAAAAAGTGTTGGCGGGCCGGATCCGGCCCGCGGGCCGTAGTTTGCCCACCTCTGCAGTAAGGGTTCCATGAACGTTACAAATCGATGGTCGCATCGACTGAAGCTGTCGCGAAAATCATAATCCGGTAGAGATGTGAGGTCGAAATGCGAGGGATTAGCACTTGATTAATTGGGCACAACCATCTCTTAGGGAGAAAGACTGAAAGCCTTGTCATAAGCCTCAGAATGTCTGTGGTAAACAAATGTGGAAGAGATGTTCACCAATGAGAAATCAACATGAGCTTATATGTAGCTGGAAAGGCGGGCAAACTCAAGTAAAAGAAAAGCAGTACTCGAGTCAGAAGATTCAGAAGAGTTAATCGGCCAGCAGTCGGTCTACTGTCTGACAGAGTGTAGGTAGGTATTCTTTCTTACTGACGATTGGATTAGAGTAATAATAAAGCAATAATAAAGTATCAGAAAAGGCATTTGTGGGTAAATGCTGTAGGCCTTCCAGTGTCTCAGCAAGAAACTGCTCTAAACATACCGGTGGTCGAAGGCAATGAGACAACAAACTCGTAATCTGAAAGATTCATTTATTTATTCATTAGAGGCATTTAAGTAGCGCCTCTCCAAACATGAATAAGTCTCATCAGTTTGAGATAAGTCTATATCAGCATCTTCGTCATGTAAAAGTGTCATGTCTGTGTGTAAGTTCTTCGTAGACAGATGTCGATTGTATTGTTGGTCGTTGCAGCGATTCGTATGACGTAGTATCAGGCAAAACTTTCGGCTCGACTACGTTCTCATAGACATAGAACTCTTGACGTAAATTAATGTCGCCTGAAGTCGTACCTAGATAAAGTAGGACAAAATAAAGACCATTAAGCAGGAAAGAATATTATTCTTCAAAATTAATGTATAGCTATGTTGTGATTATGAATATGATATCTTCACCATAATATTCAGCAGCATAGGCTTGCTTAAAGCTAATACTCGATCGCTGTAGTATAGGGTTTTTGAAGTAGACCTACAGTAGCTCATATATAATCTATCAATTCTGACTCACTTCGTAAATGTCCTTATCGGTGCAATATGATGTTAATAACGAGTAAATGGGTTGCACAAGTGTGCCAGAAGTACGAATCTTATCCTTGAGATGATTGTATTAGAGGTAGGTCTACTATAATAGAGTATAGCGAATGGCTATCGCATTTTGTATTGTTACAAATCTACATGGATAATAGGCCTACCAGTAGGTCAAATGTTCAGAGAAACATAAATACATCTGCACATAAGGCTTGCTTTTGAAATATTGAACCGGATGTTCTTTATGTTACTTGGACTTGAGATGACCTTGATTCATGCACTATTATGATGGCGGTATATAAATCATTATATCAAATTAGATTTTATTATCCCTTCCAGTAATTTATAATCTAACAATAGCTCTTAGCCAATAAATCGTCATATATTCTCTGCAGTTACTACACTATATCATATCAAAGTTCAGTTTCAAGGTTTAATCTGTGAAGAGCATATATATATATATATATATATATATATATATATATATATATATATATATATATATATATATATATATATATATATATATATATATATATATATATATATATATATATTATTACTTAGTAGTAGTAATATTAACGAGTTTCAACGTTTTGATTAATGGCATTATTATAAGTAATAATTCTGTCTACACAATGAGTAGCTACGGTTCAGAATATAATCATATTCATGATTGAGCACCTACAAGGATGGAATTCCAAAATTTACGCCCATCAACCAAAAAGCTCATTCAATCAGCAGAATTTTAACTTTAGGTATTACATAAGATAGGCATTCAGATGAACATGCTGAATAGTGATGAGACTGAGAAACAAGAACTGTCATAATTAAATATACTTGTTTGAAGTCTAGCACTTTCTTGGATCCAGTTTCAAATCACATATAGACACTATACAGATAACTGTTAAGAATTATCAAATCTATGTAGCCAGCACAATAGATTTAACTCTACATCTACTTGGGTTAAACAATTTTACATAAATTTTACATAAATGCAATCAAATATGACCATACAATACAATCAACTTAATATAAATAGTATTATACCTTATGGAACATATAGTTCTGAGTGGCTAAGGTAGCTTTAACACGTAGTAGTAATATTTGCAAGTTTCAACGTTTTGATTAATGCTATTACTATAAGTAATAATTCTGTCCGCACAATGAGTAGCTATGGTTCAGAATATAATCATATTCATGTATAAATATTATTATACCTTATGGAACATATAGTTCTGAGTGGCTAAGGTAGCTTTAATACGTAGTAGTAATATTTGCAAATTTCAACGTTTTGATTAATGCTATTACTATAAGTAATAATTCTGTCCACACAATGAGTAGCTATGGTTCAGAATATAATCATATTCATGTATAAATATTATCATACCTTATGGAACATATAGTTCTGAGTGGCTAAGGTAGCTTTAATACGTAGTAGCAATATTTGCAGGTTTCAACGTTTTGATTAATGCTATTGCTATAAGTAATAATTCTGTCCACACAATGAGTAGCTATGGTTCAGAATATAATCATATTCATGTATATATTATTATTATACCTTATGGAACATATAGTTCTGAGTGGCTAAGGTAGCTTTAATACGTAGTAGTAATATTTGCAAGTTTCAATGTTTTGATTAATGCTATTACTATAAGTAATAATTCTGTCCACACAATGAGTAGCTATGGTTCAGAATATAATCATATTCATGTATATATTATTATTATTATACCTTATGGAACATATAGTTCTGAGTGGCTAAGGTAGCTTTAATACGTAGTAGTAATATTTGCAAATTTCAACGTTTTGATTAATGCTATTACTATAAGTAATAATTCTGTCTAAATAATGAGTAGCTATGGTTCAGAATATAATCAAATTCTGGTGTGAATATTATACCTTATGGAACATATAGTTCTGAGTGGCTAAGGTAGCTTTAACACGTAGTAGTAATATTTGCAAGTTTCAACGTTTTGATTAATGCTATTACTATAAGTAATAATTCTGTCTAAATAATGAGTAGCTATGGTTCAGAATATAATCAAATTCTGGTGTGAATATTATACCTTATGGAACATATAGTTCTGAGTGGCTAAGGTAGCTTTAACACGTAGTAGTAATATTTGCAAGTTTCAACGTTTTGATTAATGCTATTGCTATTAGTAATAATTCTATCTAAATAATGAGTAGCTATGGTTCAGAATATAATCATATTCATGTATATATTATTATTATACCTTATGGAACATATAGTTCTGAGTGGCTAAGGTAGCTTTAATACGTAGTAGTAATATTTGGAAGTTTCAATGTTTTGATTAATGCTATTACTATAAGTAATAATTCTGTCCACACAATGAGTAGCTATGGTTCAGAATATAATCATATTCATGTATACATATTATTATACCTTATGGAACATATAGTTCTGAGTGGCTAAGGTAGCTTTAATACGTAGTAGTAATATTTGCAAATTTCAACGTTTTGATTAATGCTATTACTATAAGTAATAATTCTGTCCACACAATGAGTAGCTATGGTTCAGAATACAATCATATTCATGTATAAATATTATTATACCTTATGGAACATATAGTTCTGAGTGGCTAAGGTAGCTTTAATACGTAGTAGTAATATTTGCAGGTGTCAACGTTTTGATTAATGCTATTACTATAAGTAATAATTCTTCATTCATTCATATGGAGAATTTATATAGCGCCTCTTCAAGGCTATCTACTCAGAAGCACTCCCGACCCAACCCCGGCTGAAGAGTACAGTCTTGAGATTTGAATAAAATGTGGCGGAATGGGTGCTTGGGACCAAGCGAAGCGCTACAGGGAGCCCATTCCAGATTGCAGGGCCAGCGATGGAAAAATCACGGCGCTGCCTAAGGGCGGTCCGTGAGCGGGGAACTAGAAGCTCAGCCTGCTTAGAAGAGCGCAGGGAACCACGCCGCTGGATGTTTAGGGTGGAGCGGCAATGCTCTCGCAAATACACAGGGGCCTCACCCACAAGGCAGCGCCACACTAGGGCAGAGACCCGATAGGCAATACGCTGCGGGATAGGAAGCCAATGCAAAACATCCCGCATGTACTCGGTGACATGGCCAAATCTCGGGATGCGACCAATAAGGCGTGCCGCTGCGCGCAGGACCCGGTCCAAGCACCCAATCCGAGCCGCTGGGAGACCAAGGTAGAGAGTACTGCAATAGTCAAGGCGAGATACGACAAATGAGTGGACAAGCGTGGAAGCAGCAGTGCAGGTTAGAGAGCGAGAGACTACTCTAAGCTGGCGCAGCTGATAGTAACAGTTACGGCAAAGTAGGTTTATGTGTTGCGTAAAGGTCAGCTCTTCTGTCCACACAATGAGTAGCTATGGTTCAGAATATAATCATATTCATGTATATATTATTATTATACCTTATGGAACATATAGTTCTGAGTGGCTAAGGTAGCTTTAACACGTAGTAGTAATATTTGCAAGTTTCAACGTTTTGATTAATGCTATTACTATAAGTAATAATTCTGTCCACACAATGAGTAGCTATGGTTCAGAATATAATCATATTCATGTATAAATATTATTATACTTTATGGAACATATAGTTCTGGGTGGCTAAGGTAGCTTTAATACGTAGTAGTAATATTTGCAGGTTTCAACGTTTTGATTAATGCTATTGCTATAAGTAATAATTCTGTCTAAATAATGAGTAGCTATGGTTCAGAATATAATCATATTCTGGTGTGAATATTATACCTTATGGAACATATAGTTCTGAGTGGCTAAGGTAGCTTTAACACGTAGTAGTAATATTTGCAAGTTTCAACGTTTTGATTAATGCTATTACTATAAGTAATAATTCTGTCCACACAATGAGTAGCTATGGTTCAGAATATAATCATATTCATGTATATATTATTATTATTATACCTTATGGAACATATAGTTCTGAGTGGCTAAGGTAGCTTTAATACATAGTAGTAATATTTGCAAATTTCAACGTTTTGATTAATGCTATTACTATAAGTAATAATTCTGTCCACACAATGAGTAGCTATGGTTCAGAATATAATCATATTCATGTATAAATATTATTATACCTTATGGAACATATAGTTCTGAGTGGCTAAGGTAGCTTTAATACGTAGTAGTAATATTTGCAAATTTCAACGTTTTGATTAATGCTATTACTATAAGTAATAATTCTGTCCACACAATGAGTAGCTATGGTTCAGAATATAATCATATTCATGTATAAATATTATCATACCTTATGGAACATATAGTTCTGAGTGGCTAAGGTAGCTTTAATACGTAGTTGTAATATTTGCAGGTTTCAACGTTTTGATTAATGCTATTACTATAAGTAATAATTCTGTCCACACAATGAGTAGCTATGATCCAGAATATAATCATATTCTGATGTTATAACTATACCTTGGGGATCATATAGTATTGAGTCGCTAAGGTAGTTTTAATAAGTAGTTCCAATGCTAACAATCAACCACAAATGCAACGCCATTCAATGATAGCATTAA
The DNA here is from genome assembly GCA_963556255.1 of Allolobophora icterica. NCBI lineage: Eukaryota > Metazoa > Annelida > Clitellata > Crassiclitellata > Lumbricidae > Allolobophora > Allolobophora icterica. Next base: position 9,668,138 of record OY744603.1, on the reverse strand, counting down.
TTAGTCGGTCCCAGTTCACATTTTCAACTTAACCATACAAAGTAATTCAATCAATCAATAGATTAACGTTCCAATGCACATATTCAACTCAATTGTTCACAAGTCAAACTGAGGAAGCAATCGCCTGTTGCTGACTGAAACAGCTAATTTGTCTAGCTTTGCCAATCAATGGCAAGTCACATCAATCACTAATTCAGTTGCAAGCAAATTATCAATGTTCAGGCTAAATCAATGAGCGTTAAAAGGGGGACGCGAAGCCTCGCACTGGATGTGTAATGCCCGCCCCGACTTTTTCACGTCGACTAGTTCAGTTACCAGGCATGTCATCTGCCTGTTAATCAATCTTCAAACTAGTAGCAAGAACTTCAGAACATTCCGCATTAATTAAGTTAATTACTCGGCAGGCTTTTCACCTATCAATCAATCTCTAAACTAATTGTAAGAATTTCAAAACATTCCGCATTGACTAGATTAATTAATCAGCAGTATTTCCACCTGTCAATCATTCTCTGAACTGATTCAATAGATTCAGCACATGAATGCTCAACAGAAAGTTAATCTGATTTCGCCTATCAATAACAGGAGTTTCAAGACAGTTCACTAAATCAATTACGAAGTAAGTTATCTACTTGTCAATCAATCTTTAAGCTAATTCAATTGCAAACTCAATAGCAAAATTTCAAAGCATCCACATTAATTAGTTCAAATGAAATACAGGTCGTCTGCCTCTCAGTTAAATTAATGCTGGCCATGCGATATCCACCTGTAAAGCAAACCAGTTCAGAGAGTCTTCGTGAACTATGAATGAAGAGCAATCGCTAAGTCGATTAATAAGAGAATCGTGTACACAGTCGCTTACATTTGAGTTCGCACAAGGCCATGATCATCGTCGTCGTTCTCACGTGGCTTAGCTGGCAGGGGAAGCCATTTTTCTTACACTTTTCGCAGAGATGCTGCGGATGAATCTTGCACCTTTCGTCAACACCAGAATACAGAGTCTTGTCGAGAGGACGCTGGATATGAGGGTATACATTTATTCTGCACTTGATACATTCTTGCCCCATATTAGCCCAACTACTGCCAGACATCCAGACTCGCTTGCACTTGGAACATTTGTACTCCCCGAAACATCTGTTGGTTCCTTGATATGGTGTAAGTCCGACGTCATGAGCCCGGGCCAGGGCGCACATATGGATAAAGTGCCCGGGTTTAAAGCACAAGTGACAGAGATATGTGCTTGGTGGCTTTCTCGCAAGTCTTCTGGCGAGTCTCATGAAGTACAGTTGGTCAGCCGGCTCGAGCACTACATGGTCCTTACGGTCGTCTGTGAGACCATCGTGATGAAAGGTAGAAGCGATAGGCGTTTCAGCACTGCTACCGACGTCTCCTGCGGAAGGGTTCTGAAGGATAGCGGAACCCACCAGTCCTCGTCTACTATAGTTGATTCTAGTCACAGGCCCGGTTACTGTAGACGTGTAGACATTACAACCCGTTTGACCGCCCCAGAGGAAAGCTGCGGCCGAGGTGTACGCGTTGGGCAATAGGCCTACTAAATCCATGGCAAGCGTTCGTTCAAACCAACGTAAAGTGATGCTCAATTCTTTATCATCAAACGTTCAAACAAGCCTAATATGATGCTTAAATCTTTCTCAACCAAACTAACACTATATGATATCGGACTTTTGCTATTTTTAACTTTCTAATTCAAAATCGACGTTCAGTTCAATAATAACGCGTCCTTCCAGTCTGTGCGATTTCAAAAATACAGACATGACGTCATCGCTCGGTCTACGTAAATTACACTCGTTGACCGTCCTTGACAATTATTATACCTTATGGAACATATAGTACTGAGTGGCTAAGGTAGTTTTAATACTTAGCAATGAGTAGCTAATGTTCAGGATATAATCATATTCTGGTGTAAAAAGAATACTTTGGGGAACATATAGTACTGAGTGGCTAAGGTATTTTTAATACATAGTAATATTATTAGGAAGTTTCAACGTTTTGATTAATGATAAGTACTAATTCTACCTACACAATGAGTTGGTATGGTTCAAATTATAATAACTTCTGTTATAAAATTATACCTGGAGAACATATATTACTGAGGGGCTGAGGTAGTTTTAATACTGAGTAAAGAGTAGCTACGGTTCGGAATATAAACATATTATGGTACAGAACAGAACATTTTTTGGTCCACACATTTGATTTACACACATTCCGTAACATCAGGTTGTTTTACCAGTTAAAGACTCGTTTACCGTTTAACAGATACTATTAAATAGTATCTGTTTTTAGTAAACCAATGTTTGTATTAAATAACAATACACACAACTAATAGTAGCAATGGTAGTAATTTGTTTATCGATGAATACATAAAAATACCAATTTGGCATTCAAGTAATTTATCCAATTTAAGTATTCTCAAACTCAGAAATAAGCAGGGCTGTAGTCGAGGGTATACGCGGGTATACAGCGTATACTCACTTCTAGAGACAGTATACTTACCTCACAAAATATTTATATTTATTTATATCAAAATACTGATACAAAAAAGAAGACTCAGGTGGTTTGGCCATGTAGAAAGGATGGATAACAGCAGATTACCAGTCGCAGCCCTACATGGGCAGAGCGAGGGAGAAAGAAGTAGAGGGAGACCAAGAAAAACGTGGATGGACAATGTCAAGGAAGACTTGAAGAGCAAAGGCACGGACTTAACCATGGTGCGCGAAACTGTCAGAGACAGAACACTATGGAGAAACTTCATAAGAGCCTCATCGTCGGGAAACTGATGGAAGAGAAGAAAGAAGAAAAAGAATATCAAAATACTGTAGCGTATACTCACAAAATACTGTAGCGTATACTCACAAAATACTGTAGCGTATACTCACCTCTAATTTGTTTTGGAAAACTAACCGATAGCGTGTACTCACCTCTAATTTTACCACTACAGCCCTGGAAATAAGTCATGAGTATGAGCCAACTAGTGCGATTTAGTTATTATTCTTATAATCCTTCTGTGTAGTATATTTAATTTGCTAAGCCTAGAACTATAGTTAGAAGCCCATACCAGATTACAGTAATACAGATAAGGCTAAATCATAGTAAAATATAGAGTATTTAATATTTCAGATGATAGTAAGTAGGAGATTCTTTTTATCACCCCAATAGTCCTTGCTATTTTGTTGGATATTTGTTCAATATGTTCTTTCCAATTTAGATATATGTCAAGGTAAACCCCTAGGAATTCAACCGAGTCTACCTGGGGAATTTCAGTCCGGTCAATTATAAGCTTTTCTAATGTATGGTTTCTGATCTTACCCCTTGCTGATAATAGGATGTAATTGGTTTTGTTTAAGTTTCAAGATAGTTTGTTGGCCTTAAACCAGTTACCTATTTGCATTAGTTCTTTATTAGTATTATCAAATAGGTCCTTATAGGAGGCATTAGAATGGAATACATTGGAGTCGTCAGCAAATAATACAAAATTTAGTAAGGTAGACGATCAAGGAAGATCATTGATATAAATAAAAAATAATAAATGGTCCAAGGACCAAACCCTGAGGAACTCCAAACTCAAGCCATCTAAATGAGGATCTAATCCCGTTACATTTACTTGCTAGTATCGTGATGAGAGATAATCTTGAAACCAAGCCAGTGGAAGTCCTCTTACTCCAGAGTTAAAAAGCTTTTAAATTAATATTTTATGATTCACCGTGTCGAATGCCTTCGACAGACCGAGGAAGATTCCTATAGCGAATTCCTTATTGTCAATGGCTTGAGATATTTTGCCGTGAATGTTTATTAAGGATAGGGTTGTTGAGTAGCCCGGTCTGAATCCATGTTGATAGGGACAAAGTAGTTTCAGTTTATCAACGAAATCATAGAGTCTGTGGTAAATTACCTTTTCAAGTATTTTTGCAAATAATTATAAAATAGAAATAGGCCTCTAGTTGTTTAATTCCTCCCTAATCACCTTGTTTGAAAATTGGAGTAACCGTAGACAGCTTCATTTTTAAAGGTACTACACCATTAGTCACTGGGCAGTTGTATATATTGGCCAAAGGCTTAGAAATATAATCTAAATTAGAGCCAATAACAACTGGATCAAGTAAATCATGTCCTATGCTGTGAGGTATTTTCATTGTTGAGTACATAGACATAATCTCTTCTGCACTAGTAGCAGTAGGGTACAATGCCAACGATGAAGGAGGAGAAGGCCGGAGGTGGTCAGAGAAGGAGGAGGATGTGCACTTTACCTGGGTAAAGTGCACATTTCAAACTATATGCTATCATTGCATTAATAATGCATTATCCATTATAAAGTTACCATCCCTGTTTAATGATCCTATATATAGCTGAGTCAGATGGACTCTGGTTCAGCACCAATCTAATAGTTGACCAGGTTTTTAAAGTCATTTTTATGCTTAAGAAATTCCGTGTTATAATAGTTCTGTATAGATGGTATAACAATGGTACCTTGTGAAACATATTTATTTTATTTATTTATTTATTACGAACATTTTTAACGTACGCAAAGTCACACAGAATGCGAACCTGATTCGCAGCAAGTCAGTCGCCAGGAGAAGTCCAGTTAGATATCCAGATGTTTAAAAGCCAATGAAAAGTAGTTTTCATGTGTTCTTAAAGAGATAGAGTTCGATCATCGAACAAGAGATAAGTAGGCAATTCCATTCCCTCGGGGCTGCAAGATGAAATGCACGTATAGTATTGAGTGGCTAAGGTAGTTTTCAAACTAAGTAGGGCGCCTAATTACACAGCAAAATTATACGTTGGAAAATATACGTATAACACTGATTATGGTTTATTTCTTGCTATAATATACTGTGGTGTAAAATTTATACGCTGCAGAGCATATATCGCTGAGTGACTACGGTTAATTTCTTGCTATAATATACTCTGATGAAATAATTATACCTTGGGGAACATATAACACTGAGCGGTTATGGTTAGTTTCTTGCTATAATATACTCTGGTATAATAATTATACCTTGGGGAACATATAACACTGAGCGATTATGGTTAGTTTCTTGCTATAATATACTCTGGTATAATAATTATACCTTGGGGAACATATAACACTGAGCGATTATGGTTAGTTTCTTGCTATAATATACTCTGGTATAATAATTATACCTTGGGGAACATATAACACTGAGTGAGTATGGTTAGTTTCTTGCTATAATATACTCTGGTATAATAATTATACCTTGGGGAACATATAACACTGAGCGATTATGGTTAGTTTCTTGCTATAATATACTCTGGTATAATAATTATACCTTGGGGAACATATAACACTGAGCGATTATGGTTAGTTTCTTGCTATAATATACTCTGGTGTTATAAATTATACCTTGGGGAACATATAACACTGAGTGACTATGGTTAATTTCTTGCTATAATATACTCTGGTATAAAAGTTATACCTTGGAGAACATATGGTACTGAGTGGAAAAGGTAGTCTTCTTGCGTGGTGAAACGTTGCCTACTCAGGAAAAAAACTATATCAGAATCGGCGTGCATTAGCCCCAAGGCAGTCCCAGTGGTGGCTACGAATGTCATCTATGACCTTTTAAGCTTTGCGCTATGAATCTAGCACGCATAGGGGCTGAGATACAGAGTGAGTAGCTATGGTGCAGAATATAATCATGAGTAGCTAATAGTCGATTCATATGTATATATATATATATATATATATATATAGGCCTAATCGTACCTTGAGAGGTTTTCTTCTTTCTCTTGCAACAGCTGGCCATAGTTAGTATTGTGGGAAAGAAAACGAATGCAGCAAATATCGACAAGATAACGAAGTAGAAAATCCATACGGAACATTTGCAACCTGCAAAAAATACACATAATTCGCTACAATGTATATAGGCCTATAGGATTTGAAATTAAAGTTTTAATAAAGATATATATCAACATATACTACATGTATATATATATGTGATCATAACGTTTTCCTTATCCTAAAGCTTTTAAGCATTGCCTTAGAGGAAGACATCTATTTACGACAATAAATCGAACCCTGAGAAGAGTTATTTCTATCATTCCATTCAATTTACGCACAATTACACCAAAAAGACATAACTAAAATGTTAGAAACCTCAAAAGACACATGAAAAATCTCTTGCCAAATTTCGTTACTGACTATTTGAGGGCGTACACCAATAAGGTCTACAACTCCACATATTACAACTTTGTTTTGCGTGTAACATCGTTTTGTTTTAACTTTTGCTGAAACAAATCACTATTGCTAGCAATTTTTTTATCACATGTTTAGCTTCCTAGTTAACTTAAGTTTGAAAAAGGTCTAAAACGAAGGAAGTCGATATTGGAGTAGCCAACAGAAAGTCTGTTTATTTATTTTACGGCGTCATCTTACCTTTATCATTCATGGAAGGCAGCATTTTTTCAAGCCATGAAAATCGGTCGTTAAGTCTATTGTGACCACTTTTAGAACATCCGTAGCAGATGATAAATATAGTGAAGAACAACAGATTTAATCCAAAGTATGTCACGAATACTAATACAATGATGAACAGCGGATTTGAATCTTCCAAAGATACTGAAATTATCACACAGTAGATAAGGATTAAAGTAAACACGATAAAAGTATTGGTTTGTTGCAAAAAGTAGAAACTTCGTGTCATTTGTCACCATCACGATCGTTGCCATACGTTTTTGATACCTGCCTAATGGAGAGTAGTAGATCTAAGTGTATGAAAAGGCATCAAAAGATTGGTTTTGCGAAGACGATCGTACGAGTTTAGTGCTAATAATCGTATTCATTAAAAAGACTGTAATAAAGACACTGTAGTCTAGCCTCTTTTGTAAGGCGCGATTTGGTGAGGAAGGGGGAATTTATACGTCATTGTTTCGGACCACCCCCCATCGCAATGGCTTCTAAATTCCAAATACGATACCCTTTCCTCTAACACAGCTTATTCTAAATATCGAGAGGCACGAGCACCTTCCCAATGCTGCAGCTACTGGCGGTGCCTTTACGCATCTATGCCACTTAAAGACTCAAATTTCGATTTGACCCCAAAGAGGTCATCTCAGTATCCTAGTTATTATGGAACATAATTTTCATTTACAGCTTAAGTTAACTATCCTTCTGCTGCAGTCTGTTTCTCATCGACACCTTCAGCAGAGTGCAAATTAGTCCCAAACTTAACTTTCGCAAAAATACTTTCGAGGCCCTTCTTGAATATGAAAGGAGAGAGGGCATAAACGTAAAAAGGCCGAGAATATTTTACGACGTTGAATGAGAGACAAACTCATTATAGCTCGTATTATGTATCGCTCTGAGTGACTTCAAAACAAATCACACAAGACCTGTTATAATTATGAAGATTTTCAAATACATAAACATGAGTTACTTGAAGAGATAATCTATGTAAATGTATATTGAAAGCCTCAAAATCGGCTGCAGCCGGTGCTGCTTTGTTTTGGACCCCATAATTGATATTTACAACGCTTCAAACGAACCTGCCACTGCCAGAAAATAGTGATCTGCTATGTTCCTCACATTTTTTATTTATAAATCAACTTTAAATATTACAGACTGCCTGATAGTTACCAGTTCTTTGCTTTTGGTGCATCTATTAGTTCTCTGATTGTATAGGTAAAAGCTTATAGGTCCTCGGTGCTCAGCCTTCAACATTAGGCCTAATTTAGGCCTAACTCCTGACAATTCAACTGCTTACAACACTCTCTCCCAGCGCTCAGACCCCCAAGTCACACTGTGTTCTTTAGGATACTTTACCGTACGTAAGGGGTTTCTCACAATCAACAACATACGAGACTAAAATAAGCAAAAAGTCTGCGTTAGTTTCCATTTACTGACGTTGAATCTGAATTGATGCACTGTAGAAATACTTCAAACAAAAAAGCTAGCAATGAAAAATAAAACTTTCAATGTTGCATCGTGTAATATGCACTTATATTTAAAATAACGCAATTAGGCCTAGTGTAAATTATTCATTTACAAAGTTTGGGGAAATGCTGCTGTGAACGTGAAACTATAATAAATTATTGATTAGCAAAGTATAAGTCGCATTTTTACGTTTGCATTTGAAATATAATTATCCACTTACAACAATCGGAAACGTTGACATACATCGATTCGCTGTATGGCACACCTCTGATTGTGTTCGAGGCAACGCATTGGTAAGTTCCTCCGCGGTCAATTTTAACAGTGCTTTCTTCAGATATGACGCTTTCTCTTGAGTCTAACCATTTGTAAGTGGGTGGTGGATAACCAGATGCACTGCATGTTAGTACTACAGGTTCATCATATGGACATGCAGTCGTGATTTCAGGGATATTCATATTTTCCGGCGGATCTGTTGCGAAACAAATTAATAGTACAATAGTAAACGTAATAAAAAGCTGCCGAACCTAAAATGCCTAAAGCCCGTGAATGTTCAGCCAAACATATTAAATTATAGACAGACTTATTCGGTATGCTATCCTAAAAGTACGCGTTTCCTTCCTTCAGTTAGTTTAAATACCTCTTGTTTGAAAAGAATAGGCCTATATTAAAGAGTCTAAAGCTGTCGTGATATAGGCCTATACGAAGGACCTCAGACCAATGCAAGGGACGAGATCAAGAAAAGAAAAATACGATCCACTGCAAAGGCGAGTTTTTTAACAAAAGGCGCATACAAGGTTGAAGTCCCAAAGAACACAAAATTAAAAGTAGCATTAAATTTCTACTGTTTGGAATACTAATACAACTGAATTGATATACGAGGAGGAAGGCTACACCAATTGGGGCTTGTGTTGGGCGTAAAATGACAAATCGTTCATAAATGACAGTCGTTCATGAGCAGATATTGATCAAGGACAGAGATTGGTCATTGACGGAGATTAGTAGCTAGTGCAGATTGGAGTAATAATAATTCTATGGTCCTTATAGATTGTTGAGCTAGAAGGGCAGAACGTCTCTCGATCACAGCTGATAAAAAGGAAGGCAAGAGAAACTACAGAATGTTTAAGTTTAGGTTAATAAACTCCTTTTTCTATTGGTATTACACAGAAATCCTTTAATACTTCAAAATAATAAACAACAAGTGAAGGAACCATTGTCTAAATAATCATAGATTGCATACTATAAAAGTTGAAGATGTTATGTGTGTATTTTATCCTAAAGTGTGCATCACACCAATCATGTATGAAATAAACATTTTTTCATATTTGATGACCTTTCTGATTGACTTAAAATGTTTATGCATTACAGTCTGTTATCTTTATCTTTGGCTCTTCAATATATGAAAAGAGATGCCCAAAAATGCATCCAGCCAAGTTATTCAAAATGCAACTAAATAAACACGACCAAACTTATTTCTGTTTTACAGAATGACATTTTAAAACAAATCATTTATGCCTTACAAAGCAAATTATATGTCACTCAGTCAGGTTATCAACTCGCAATAACACTTCCTTTCCTTATACAAACGTCCTTATAAGCTAATAAATGTATTACAAGATGTAATTCTTTTAAAACAAAATATATGTAAGCTATTTAAATATGTTAAGCACGTACATGAAACTTTGTAAGTCGGTGTAACCCAGGTGGTGCGATATGTCGGGGCATTATTTGCATAGCTTGAAGGACCACTAACTGGCGGATTGAAAAATAGATTGCAGATATATGGAGGAACATCCGGCGGTTGGGCTTTGGCAACGATATAAGATGATGCGCTGTTTGTTGTTGTTGATCCTGGATAACTGGTTATGTTCTGACTGGGATCCGACTGCAGCGTCCAGTAAAACGATGGAGGCAACGGAGGAGGCTGTAGCGATGGTCCACCGTATGATATGCTATTCGATATCGTTAAGTCTTCTCCAGATATTAAATCAGTTGAATTAGACGTAATGGTGGCGTTTGAATCTATAAGTACAACAAATCAATCAATAGTCGTTTATTCAATAGATACAGACTGGTACATACGCAACTTTTTTTACATGACTTTGTAGGCCTATATTGTATAAGTAAGTATCATCACTAGTAAATTAATGTAGGTTCTTTTAAAGAACCCTGTGATATAAACTTAAGATCGTCTTTAGTGGACAGATTGAAATCATGAGTCCGGGAGCAAAGGTAATGACCCAGTCAGATTGCTGGAAAGTACGCACGGAGGACATACGTTGGATTAGCAGTGATAGCTTTGAGCAGGCATTCATCGGCCATCACAGCCAGGATCTCTGCTCCTGGAGTCAATGATGGAAGGAGGACTTTTCGTCGCATCCTTCCCAGTAGCTACTCCATTCTAACCCTATCCTTAACGAGGGTGAAGTCCCACCATGCCGGGGAGGCGTACACGAGTGAAGCGGTCGGTTCTCAACAAGATAACATAGTTTTTTTCGTTTCTCTAGCACAATTTTAATTAATTAGGCCTATATTAACGAGAAGCATGTTGAAGTTGGCTGAGTCAATCAGTTAGTCAGTGGTTTTAGCGTCATTATGCCAGCCTCATAATGACGCTAAAACCACTGACTAACTGATTGACTCAGTGATTGACAGATTGAATGATTGACTTAATGACTGGCTAAAAGACTGACTGAATGACTTACTCACTCAATCTCTCATTCATTCATTCATTCATTTATTCAAAGTCTACTTAGAGGTGCTCCCAGTCAGCCAACCTGGGCTCGGCGAAAGAGAACGCTCATCAGGTAATTGCAAAAAGCTGCACGAGGCGTCCCTGGCTGGAAGAGCACGGCTATATCGACGGAGGTTACGCCAACAATGATTATTTCAATGAATCTGGACAAAAATAGATATCTTGTGGTCTTAATTCTACCAAGCGACATATCTTATTCATATAATAGCGATCTTCAGAAGCTGCAACGAGTTGCTTACCAACAATGATTAGAAATGCACTGTATTGTCTTCCAACTCCAAATCCATCAGCGCACACGTAACAACCACCAAGAGACAGCAGTGCATCGAATACGACTAAGTTGCACGCAAATCCACCTGGTTTCTCTGTTCTGTAATGAGATGCGTGGCTACTGAGAACATCGCAGTTACTATCAGTCAAAGTGGTACTCACAGCACTGTTGCAGTCTGTTGTACATAACCACGTTATTGCACCAGTTGTATCACTAGAACAGTTCATGACCGTTTCACTACTAACAACCGTAGCCGCATTCAACGGTCTCTGAATTATTTCTCCGCTTACGACTGCGAACAATAAACGACAACAGAATTATATGACAGTTATTATTATATTAGGTTGTTTAAAAGATACATACATGCCCTGGGAGGCAGCCATGGGTATGAAAAGCTAGCAACTTCATTTTTTTTGGCCTCGGCATATAAAGGCGGGTGGTCAGTCTTCTCCATCACCGTCTCATCTTTCCATCGATAGTAATGTAATATAATGTAATCACAGATTTATATAGCGCCTCTTCAGAAAAGTCATCAAAGGCGCAAATAACTCATCAGGAACGCTGATTGTATAGTTTTTGGATAGTGTACGGTCGATATACTCATAACAGCTGATTGGGCCACAGGGCGCAGGTGGAACAGAAATTTCGAAAAAAATTCTGCCCTGAGAGGATCTGAAAACCGGACCTCTCAGTTAACAGTCCAGCACGCTAAACACTTGAATGACAAGATTATATCGCACCCCAATTATGAATTAAGATGAGATAAAAATCGAAATAGAAAATTCTCTATAGTTTGATTGAGGATTAAATCTCATATGAACATAATTTATCATAGGCCTACCTATTATGAATAGCTGAGACCCGATGTAATCTAATAGGGCCTAAGCATTATTTTGAGACCTTGAGCAAGTCCTGCACTCAACGCCATCGATTTATGGTTGGCCATTCGGCAGTGGCGCCTAATAGATGCATAATAATAATAATAATTGTAGTCACAATGATGCTGCTGATGATGATGATTATCATAATAGTAATAGTAGTAGTAATAATAATAATAATAATAGTAATAATAATAATAATAATAATAATAATAATAATAATAATAATAATAATAATAATAATAATAATAATAATAATAATAAAATAATAATAATAATAATAATAATAATAATAATAATAATAAGCCGTTCCAGAAAAAACAACTAATATAATCTCTAAGACCCTGAGGGAACGAAGTACCTCAGGGCAAAAATAATAATAATAATATGGACTTCACAAAGGACTTGGGGAGAGGCTTAGCTTTAACCACCGAAGACCCGAGAGAGACTTGTTATCTTTTCCAGCGGTTGTCAATCACCAAACAACGCTTCAATGCTCTTGCCTTTATAGGAACTTTCATGCAGCCAGAACTTGTCGAGTGATCCGCCGTTCCAGGGTAACTTCGTATTATCCCCGGATTTAGTTTTGAACAAGGATTATAACTACCTCGGGTAAAAAAATAATATTACGGTAATAATAATAATGGTAACAATAATAATAATAATTATAATAATAATATAATAATAATAATAATAATAATAATAATAATAATAATAATAATAATAATAATAATAATAATAATAATAATAATAATAATAATAATAATATTAACAGAGAGGGCCTCGCCTTTCTATCTGAAATTGGTCGCCGGCTGTCGAAAACCACCGATGACTCCCGCGAAACAAACTTCCTATTCAAGACCCTATCGGTGATGGTGCAGCGTTTCAACGCAGTGGCTTTCCAAGGCGCCATGTCAAAGCTGCCCGGAGCCAAAGAACAACAAAGCCGTCGATATCCATCGCCTTCTTAACGGAGGCAGCGGCGTGGAACTCGATTTTCTGAGTGAACAGAACCTTGACATGAATTCTCGGATAATAATAATAATAATAATAATAATAATAATAATAATAATAATAATAATAATAATAATAATAATAATAATAATAATAATAATAATAATAATAATAATTTTATAATAATAATAATAATAATAATAATAATAATAATAATAATAATAGCAACAACAACAACAACAACAACATCAGCAACAAAAAAGCACCTATCGTACCTGTCAAGAGTAAAATACTCAGGTTAGCAAATGTAATAAACTCTGTTTGCTTCGCCATGAATGTAGTTTTCCTTTGCCACATACAGAACTGTTTTAACACCGAAAAGAAAAAAGATACACATGAACAACTAATCTTGCACTGTTACACAAAACACATGCACTATATTGTACATCTATATATATATATATATAGTATAAATATCTCAGAATAGTCACTATCCAGTGAAACTGCTAGGCCTATAAGCTGCAAGGAAGTTGCAAGCCGGTCGTATAAAATCTGGACTTCGATCTGTTAGCCTACAACTGCAAGTGCACTGTACATTAGAGTGCTGAGTATTTTATGAGGAATTCCCATTTGGCTATTATTAGAATCAGCAGATAAGAAGACATCCAGCAAACGTAAAAACCGGCGTTTCCCTAGTTATAGTGTATTTTACGTTCGCCAGCTGTCGCTGAATACGGCGTTCTTGATAGTATTGTATTTTATTGTATCTGAACATTTTTCAAAGCGCCTCTCACCATGTTTGCTAAGCAGAGGCGCTCAGTTTTATATGCATACACAATGGAAGTGTAGGCCTACTTGATCACTTTTGGATGCCAGCTATTAAAGCGAGTGAAGTTAAGCTTCCTAGAGCACGAATCACAGACGTAGTTGCCATAATTGATAATCGCACAGACTCTATATTACAAAACACAATTAAACTCAAAATAAGATTGATTGCTCTAATTAAGATGAGATGCTTCAGGTTCAAATTCTTTTCATTTGAAGACCATCGATTTGCTTTAAACTGTAGTTGGGCCCAAATCTAACTCTAATTAATGTGTGTAAAATTTAAGTCAAAATCTTAAATGACTCTTTCAATTTATGGATGACTGGTAAGGCGCATCGTTGCATTGTGACGCCGACACCAACACTTTTTAAAATGGTGGTGAGAGTATTGGATGACTCTTTGGATCTGTATACTGAAATATCTTTTGCGACATAACAGCGTTATTTCAGTTCGAAGCAAGCTCAAGCAATGACAATTAACAACAGTGTATTCTTGCATACTCAACCATTGCAGTGCAGATAGATGACTTCACGTTGGCCCACTTACTTACTCTTTACGTTGCAAAAATTGATGACTTCATCCTTCTTGTTGTAGTTGACACCGGAAGAGAGGATTGGCCACCACCACTTTGTGTGGCAAAGTTTCGCCCTTGGATGACTGTGTTTTAAGTTGAAAAACGAAATGTTTTCTTAAAACTGGACTGTTTGATACGGACCATTGAATCTTTGATCTCAATCTAAATTTCTCGACCTCCGCCCAAAAGTTTGAACACCCTTTTGCAGAGGAAGGCTAAGTTAATATAATTTAAAATGTAATCGCAGCATTATTCAGCGCCTCTTCAGGAGGTTCTTACAAGCACGCCTCTATAAAAACCAAAGTGCAAACATGGGAGCTCCCCACCTGACTACAGAAAACCGGAATCGAACGGCATAGTTGTCAAGCACTTGCGGAACACAACTGCGAAGAGAAATGAGCTCATGTCGTAGGCTGACATGTAGTAATATTGTAGTATTTATACTATTTCGGCTAGAAAGTCTCACTTATCGAAACAACTGTGGACTTCCTAATTTCTGTCCTTGGTTATCTGAGGTAGGCCCTATTTAATAGGGTGTGGCGGTCACCTGCCGTTCCTGAGTGCATGCAGTGGTGTAAACTTGTCCAAAATAATTGGGGATGTACAATTGTACATTAGATATTGCATTATTTAGAGAATATTGGCTACTGATACATTTGGAGTAGAATACATAGTTTCATCCGATAACAATGTCGCCTTTTGGTTTATCTCTCAGTGTGAGTGCCTGATAGGCAGTCGATGTGGGTTGATGTAGCGATTCATAAGGCGAAGTTTCAGACGAAGTGTTCTGCTTCATAACACTTTCAAAGGCGTCTTCGCCTTGCTGTTATGAACTCGACGTCGCCCCTATAGAAACAGAGCTAGTTTACATTCTGAGTAAGACTCAAGTTTCAAACATTGTAATGCATAAGACTCTGCATGTGATTGAAAAGGTATTGCGCGTCAATTCCTGAACTAAAATTTGACTAACGCAAAATTCAGATGTTTCATGTGTTGCCACCTGTGTGCAGATTGCTTAAACATAATCACCGCATATAAAGTAGACTTTTGGTATATATGACTAATTATTAGATTGGAAATAGTTCGCCCACTGGACATCACCTCAAACCGTCACTTATCTTCGCTCATCTATAAAGTACATTGAGGATTTGGCTATGGTCGTTCACAAATCGAATATCGAGAATGTCTCGACAAGTCAGTATCTGCAACATATCAATCACTGTAAGCAATATCAGGTGATAAAATACCCATGTTAATTACCTGAACAAAGGTCCTTATTCATCAATTGAACTATAGCTTTCTCGCACAATTGCGATCGAATCATAGTCCATTCAAATGAGTTGATCAGCGATATGAAATCAAGAAGGAAGTAACCTGCAAACAGGAATGGGCTTGTGATAATTATAATATGATACACGTCAGTTGCTTGAATCAGAGGCACGAGTTATCATAAACATAGGCGTAGACTCTGGGGGGGGGGGCAGCCGGGGCACGTGTTCCCCCAATAATTGAGGTGGACTGTCCAGTGTACATTCAATGCAACAAGTGTAGAATTAATAACCAAATCCCCCTCCTAATATTTTGGACAAGTTTACGCCAGTGATCATCAACTTATTCTTTGCCTTTCTTACGACGACTTTCCATGCTTGCTACACATTATTGCACGTCCAGCAATATTATTTCTAAAAGATAATCATATCTGTTGAAATATTATTCCGATTTTGTTCGTTTAAATGTAAAGTTTTATTTATAAAGACTATAGTGTCCACTTACTATTTGGTGTCTGTAGGGTTGCCACACGTCCCGATTTTGTCGGGACCGTCCCGATTTCGAGGTAAATGTCCCGCGTCCCTACTTGACCTAGTCAGGACAGCCAAATGTCCCTACTTTCAAATTTGTGGGAATTTTTTCCAAACTAACACAATGTTGTGGCTTAAAACACATTACCCGTACTATATTTGTTCAACACCACTATAAATTTATGATGCAGGCTAAGTGAAATATCATAAATAACATTTATACACATCCTGAAATCATTACATTGTTCAAAATTCTAAATCTTAATCTCAATTATCTTGTTTAAATAGTTATTTTCCAGTCTTTCCCACAAAAATTACTCGGTTGCGCGACTTGAGCCTCTGGTCCCACATGGTGATGTGTTTTACGATTTGGGTGCTCTAAAACTGCGTCCCGACTTCCTAGTTTAGAAAGGTGGCAACCCTAGGTGTATGTGAGAACTGATCTTATTCTGAGAGGTAATACTCTGTTTTTTGCGAAGCATTCCAATTGACGTTGGTAGATAAGAATTGGAACTGACTTGAGATCTGCCGATTCTTGTCTCGCTGGCCATCTTCTCATTCTCAGACCAACACTGCTATCTATGACTTGTCATTATAGAAAACTCTAAATCTTACCAGGACACGATGATTTAGTTGAGAGATTGGATCGTTTAACAGATTGCTATTGGTCTTCATTAATCAACATTTGACTTGAGCGGCATAGATAGGTCTGTTGCAAAACTTGCTTACTCTGTTGTAGCCTACACATGAACCATCGGACGTAACATTTTGATAGCATAATATGCCTGATTTTGGTAATAAAAATTCATACGAATGCATAGACCTACGTATAATATATAGAGTATTTGTTAAGTGCCAGCCAGGACTTAGTCTCTTTATCACGACACGGCGATGAGGATCATAATTATAATACCGCTACCAGTTCTGTTGTATTCCATAATTCCCGCTTCACAAACGTTTCAATGTTACATCAGACCCAAACATATAGATTCATATACAACAATGATGTTGGACTGTTAGCATGTAATCCATCTGAAAGACCCATGTTAATGGAATCAATACAGTTCAGCCTTACAATTCCAATCAAATTGACTTATTGCGAAAACTTCTTCCAATGAGCGAGTCAGCGTCATTCATTCATTCATTCATTCTGAAAATTTATATAGCGCTCCTTCAAGATACCTACTCAGGTGCGCTCCCAGCTCAGCCACGGCTAAAAAAGAAAGACTTGAGCGATTTATGAAATGCAGGCAAATTATTCAGAGGTAGTAATCGCAGTTCCAGCGGGAGCCCATTCCAAGTGGAGGGACCCACAACTGAGAAAGCCCGGCGCTGCCCAATAGAAGAACGAGCACGCGGGACCAAGAGCTCCCCTCTGGCCGAGGAGCGTAGTGCCCGACGCGCTACGACGTCGGATACCGGGCGGCAAAGGTCACGAAGGTAAGATGGAGCGCAGCCTAGAAGACAACGAGAGACCAAGGCAGCGATCCGATAGGAAATACGCTGCGCGATAGGGAGCCAGTGCAACACATCGCGCATGTAGGCAGAGACAGGAGCGAACTTTGGGATACGCCCGACAAGTCGAGCGGCTGAGCGTAGAACCCGATCCAGACGCCCTAGGACTCCGAGTGGGAGACCAGCTAGAATCGAGCAACAATGGTCAATTCGACTGGTAACAAAAGCATGGACGAGAACCACAGCAGCATCGTGTGAAAGAGAACGAGAGACCACTCGAAGCTGACGAAGCTGATAGTAACAGCCTCGGGTAAGCAGGTTCACGTGCTGCGAAAGAGTGACAATGTTGCTCTTTAACAATAGTTACGTTGCGCAGTTACGCAATGTAAATGCGTAATTAGTCACAAAATTCCAACGCGAAAGGCGAACAATTGAATGAATAAGGCTAATGGTAAGCAAACTGTTATATAGCGCTACTCAATAATTATATTAAAGAAACAAGTCTAATTAGCAGTTTGATGATTCGGAGTAAAAAGTGTGTTTTCCGTGACGATTCGATGGGAGGTGATAACGAGGTGTGGCGTTGGAATCCAGGCATCAGTACATAGTCAGCACTTTTGATGCATACTCTGCACTGACTGAAGGGAAGAGCCTGTTGAGTAGAAGTCGAATGACAGCTCCGGACATCTTGGATCGGTGGACGATATGTCAGAACATCTATCTCCGTATAGTTTGAAGCGCAGGACTAGGCTTAGTGATGGTGTCCAATGGTCAAGGTAGCAACGAGATTGATCGGTGCTGGCACTGGTGTTGATCCATCCATCTTTGGACATCGTGGAAGATGAAGATGAGAAGGTGAGTCGATAGACGAGTCGATGGTTCGATACTTAGCGTCAGATCATCCTGTGTAGAGGATAGAACCGCCCATTCGTTTCCAAGGAGACGAACCAGTGTCCATGATGAAACTAATTCGAATCTCAGCATTGCATCGGTGTTCGTTAGTGTAATGTGTATCGAGCGTTGATTGACATCTGATTTTTATGACTCGAGTTTCTAGTAAAAGTTCTTGAAAATGTGATCATCTACTCGTTCCCAAATGATAGTGCATTTATAGCATTATACAAAGCGAGTAATATATTGAGCAACTGTACTTGGAAAGTATATATCAAGTTCTATAGCGCCGGTGCTTAATCACCTATGCATAAGCCGATAGTGCACCAAATCAAACTGCAGTAGATACCCCTAAATTCATTCCGCTGAAGCATACAGATTGGCTGATTCTTTATGAATAGGCTTGACAGAATATTGTAGACCGATCCTGTTGAATACCTAAAAATTGCGTGCACAAATGAGTCTGTGGTGGCTGTTTTATCTCTCTCTAATGACAGCGAAATAAATATAATTAGCGTTTTGATGATTCAGAGCTAGATATGGTCATTTCTTTAGTAGAGTGTGTTTTCTGTGACGATTTGATGGAAGTTGATAACGAAGCATGGCGTTGGAATCCATGCATCAATGCTTAGCCAACACTTTTGATGCAAACTCTGTGCTGACTGGAGGGAAGAGCCGTTTGAGTAGGAGTCGAACGACGGCTTCACACATCTTGGATAGGTTGGCGATATGTCAGAACATCTATCGCCGTTCCTTTTGCCTTCCTGTAGCTCATACTAGTTAGAGTGGCTAATTCATGTCACAGGACAAAATGAAGCCTGACAATTTACCTGGTAGATTAGACTTGAAAGTGAATTTAATAAATCACACTCTTCCCGTGTTGATAAATGCACGTAGCTTCCTAGCAGACGAATGCTACGAAAGCCTTAAGAGCATTTAAATCATGAAGTTTTACTAAGTGATTATTTATGTGCATATTAATTTAGGTGAAAAAATCTGATTAGGTTTATACAGAAGATTAAAGATGAGAAAACTCACATGAAACCGGATAGGTAGGTGTCGTCCAGCTGGTGCTATAGGTCGGAGCATTAGATGCGCAAATTGGAAGAACATTTACTGGCGGATTGAAGAACAGATTGGAGAGATATGTGGGAACATCTGGCGGTTGGACTTTGACAACGATATAAGATGATGCACTGGTTGTTGTTGCTGGTCCTGGGTGACTGGTTACGTTCTGACTGGGATCCGACTGCAGGGTCCAGTAAAACGATGGAGGCAAAGCAGGAGGCTGTAGCGATGGTCCGCCGTATGAAACGCTGTTCGATATCACGATGTCTTCTCCGGATATTAAATCAGATGAGTTAGATGCAATGGTGGCGTTTGAATCTAAAAAAGATGCTTATTAGACAAACTAGCTAGAGAAGAATTACTGTTTCGTTAAAGAGCATTTATTGAGTCGGTTCTGAACAGGATATCATTGTTTTCTTTTGTTTCTCTAGCACCATTTAATATAATAGGCATGTTGAAGTTGGCTAAGTCCAGCATCGTCATGAAGCTAAACCACTGACTGACTAATTGAACTACTTACTGATTGACTTGATGACTGACTGACTGACTAACTGATTGACCTAATGACTGACCGACTGACTGACTAACTGATTGACCTAATGACTGACTGACTGACTAACTGATTGACCTAATGACTGACTAAATGACTTACTCACTTGCTCATCTATTAATTCATTCATTTATTCAAAGCCACATTTACTCAGAGGTGCTCCCAGTCAGCCAACCGAGACTCTGCCAGAGAGAGAATTCTCTTAAGGCATTGCTGAAAGGTGCAGGAGGCGTCCCTGTCTCGAAGGCACGGATATTTCGACGGAGGCTATTCCAACTATATTTTCAATGGTTTTGGACAACAATTAGGTATCTGGTGGTCTTAATTCTACCACGAGAAATATCTTATTCGTATTCGAATGGCCTTCAGAAGTAGCATGTCTAACAGAGTTTCTTACCAACGATTATTAGAAATGCACTGTATTGTCTTCCAGTTCCTATTCCATCAGCGCATACGTAGCATCCACCAAGAGACAGCACTGCATCGAATATTACTAAATTGCACACGAATCCACCTGGTTTCTCTGTTCTGTAATGAGATGTGTGGCTACTGAGAATATTGCAGTTACTATCAGTCAAAGTGGTACCCACGGCACTATTGCAGTCAGTTGTGTATAACCACGTAATAGCACCAGTAATATCACTAGAACAGTTGAAGACAGTTTTACCACCAACACTCGTAGCCACGTTCAACGGTCTCTGAATTATTGTTCCGTTTATGCCTATGGAACAAAGGCCAAAGGTTGATAATAACGTTAATAACGTCTTGCCATTTTAATAGGGCCTTATTCTTGAATAGTGGACCAAGGAGAACAACGCTACGAACGATAAGCATTTACACCGAAGAAGTCTAAAAATCGATTAGTAGATTTTCGGATTCTATGAGCTGCTACGCTGCTGAGCGCCAACACCAAATTCATTTGTGGCTATAATGTAATTCACACGTATGCGGTTAAACAATTGCGGAAAAACTTCAGCGGTATATTGTATAAAATGAGGGTCAATCTTGCAACAAACCGTAACACGGACCTACTTAAGACTGTGATGATGAGATGTATGTTACTAAACACTTTAGCGATGAGATAAATTGATTTCCCAGTCGCTTTTAGTACACCCTCGTCGTTAAAATTATAATTAAACAATCCAACGATCAACGACAAATCTTAACAGAAACACGTAACGTTTTTATTTACTCTACACATTCTTAGCTCCAAAGGATTGTACAAGAATTTACCCAGCATTTTCAATGGTTTACGATTCTCAACTACGATTCCACTTACAGCCACATCGATTGGTGCCGTGTGTATTATGATTACGGCGCTATAGAAGTTTCTAGATTAGACCAGCACTTTAAGAAGGACGGAATTAGCAACCGAATCAGCCAACGATATCTTCATGACGTTTGTCTCTAAAGTTAGAGCTTCGCAAGTAGGCCTACCCTAAAATAATAGCATTTCCTGTCTATTAGAAACTAATATGAGGCAGAATAATTATGTTACCTGCTATGAAGAAAATACTCAACTTAACGAATTTTATAAATATTTTATTATTCGCCATAGTTTCTTCAAAGATCACCATTTACGTCGTATAGGCCTATTAATAAAATGTCTAAAGCTTAGTCGAAAGTGTTGGGACCAATGAAAGGTCAACATGTAGGTTCGAATGGCGCGGCAGTTTACCCAAGCTGTTCGTTAGATATATTTAACAATATATATCAAAGCTATGGACTCAGTCAGTGAAGTTATCTGAGAATTAATTAGGCCTACTTATGAATGAAGTTGTCGATCTTATTGAACTTTACACCACTTAGGATATCTAAGGCAGCGCTTTTGTGAGGTACTAAAATGTGCTCTGCAAATTGTATGCACATTACACATATAAATGTGCATGCATGCATACACGCATGCATACATACATACGTATATGCATGCACATACATCCATCAAACCCTGCATACATATAATTATACGTCCATACAATCATTGATTTATACTAACAAACATACACACTGTGGCGAAAATAAACCCGACGCTACCCCAACTGGGGCCAAAGTGACGAACTTGCACTTCCCAGTACCCCGCTTCTTGAGTTAGGGTGGCGGAAATACTACTCCTCTCTCGCCGGGGTATATCTCTATACCATATACTTCCAAGGCCAGCCGAGTGGTTAAGAAGGCCCTGGACGTATGTGCGTAGATAAGGCCTCCGATGTCGTCGAAGGACTTACGAGTTACACGCAACAGATCGACAGCAAATCATAAGACCGAAGAACGATTGAAGACTTGTATTATATCCACGATAATCAACGCAATAATCGATATTTCCAATTGAAACAAATACACTTGTAGTGTCTAGAAATTATATCCATATATTCCAGAGAACGATCGCTTGACAACTCGTAATACGCAATCAAATACCGCAAGAAATATCTCAACGACGACTAATCACCTGCTTCTATATCCACGTTTACTCCAGAGGTGCCCCTCAGTCGGATAAGAACCGTCGCCGCTCGCAATTTCGGACTCTCTCTCTCTCACTCTGACTGACGACGACTGACTCTCTCGGCGACTTCTGCAACTGACTTCTTCGGATGTCTGCCGGCAACTCTCTGCTACTGTGCGATTCGGTCGCCTTTTATACCTTTCTGAGGGAACCCAGCGCGCGAAAACCCCTCCCTCCGGGAGTTCATCGTAGGCCACCAGGTCGCATCGACCAAGTCCCCGGCGGGCATCAGTGCCCCAGGGACAAGCAAAAGGCTATAGGTCCCTGCTAGAATTGCGCGCCTCAGACGCTACCCCCCCCTCCTTGAGTCCGTCAAGTACTAGGCCGCATCGGCCAAGTCTTCGGTGGAGGCATCAGTGCCTCAGGGACAAGCAAAAGGCTAGAGGCCCCTGCTGGGATGCGCGCCTCAGACGCTACCCCCCCTCCTCGAGTCCGTCAAAGCACTAGGCCGCATCGACCAAGTCTTCGGTGGAGGCATCAATGCCCCAGGGACAAGCAAAAGGCTAGAGGCCCCTGCTGGGATGCGCGCCTCAGACGCTACCCCTCCCTCCTCGAGTCCGTCAAGTACTAGGCCGCATCGGCCAAGTCTTCGGTGGAGGCATCAGTGCCTCAGGGACAAGCAAAAGGCTAGAGGCCCCTGCTGGGATGCGCGCCTCAGACGCTACCCCCCCTCCTCGAGTCCGTCAAGTACTAGGCCGCATCGGCCAAGTCTTCGGTGGAGGCATCAGTGCCTCAGGGACAAGCAAAAGGCTAGAGGCCCCTGCTGGGATGCGCGCCTCAGATGCTACCCCCCTCCTTGAGTCCGTCAAAGCACTAGGCCGCATCGGCCAAGTCTTCGGTGGAGGCATCAATGCCCCAGGGAGGCCCCTGGCGTCAAGACCCCCTTTCCCTTGAAGTAGTTGAATTGAATTTTTACTGCATCAGGGTCAGCGATGGAGGCCGGTCTTTCCCCCCCCCCAATTTCGCTACATCCTCGGCGGACCAGGGCGAGAGGATGTCCCCATCCTCGATTGCAACACCCATAAGAAACATCACGTTACATCGAAACTTAACTACGAAAAGACCAATCGTAATGCGAACATTTAACACAGGGCACTAGGCCACACAAAGGCGCAGGGCACTGGGCCGCATCGGGCGCAGGGCACTGGGCCGCATCGGAACCTGCTCTTCGCTATCAAAAGCAATTATCATCTAACATCTAAATGAACCACAAGATCCCATAATAACTTTATCTAGACAACTGATCAAAAATTAGATATTCAACATCCCGTGAAAATAACGCAACAACATATACTGCTTATCTATAATGCAGTCTAAGAAAGATCAGGGCTACACAACAACACATTAACCCTAACAAAACTGGATTACACAAAACATCAATATGTTTTCATCCCCCCCATCCACTTGCGACCCCTTAAATCATCGGCGGCATTGTCACCGAGCCACCGGATCGCAAGGATCTATGCATTTAACTGCAAATAACGTGCGGGCCGGCGAACTTGACGCCGGGGCCGACTATCGACGATCCCTTCGCTTGGCGGGTGCTCAAGCAGCGTGCCGTCGTTCTCCGACACTTCTTCGTTAAAGCACGGTTTTATCTTGTCAACATGGACAGTAAACGGTCGAGAATTGGCCGTCTTCCGAAGTATATAGTTCACAGCCCCTCTCTGTTCCACCACAATAAATGGCCCAGTGTACATGCGGGTCCATTTCGGGGTGCGCCCTTGATGGCGACGCGGTGTGTAGTAGAATACGCGGTCTCCCGGTTTGAACCGCGCGGGACAAACTCGTAGATCGTAAGTATAACGGCGTCGTTCCGCCGTGACTTTCAGCTGTTCGCGGACTAGTCGATATGCATTCTCCATACGTTCAGCAAAGTCTCGAACATAGCTCACGTAGGTGGCATCATTGCGGTCGGCATCCGGAGGTCGACCGTAAACGAGATCCAGTGGGGCTCTCGTCTCATGACCGAACATGAGGAAGTTCGGACTGAAGCCTGTCGTTTCATGCAGCGACGCCCGGTAGGCGGCCAGGACATGGGGCAAGACGTCGTCCCAATCCCTCTGATGGCTGCAAATAACTTTCCCCAACATCGCGTTTAAAGTTTTATGAAACCTCTCGATCATCCCGTTTCCGCTTGGGTGGTAAGCAGAGGTCCTGACCTTATCGATGCCCAATATTTTACAGAGTTCCCGGAACAGATTCCCATCGAAATTAGTCCCTTGATCCGTAAGGATCTGTAGCGGGGCCCCGTGCCGTACAATAACATTTTCGACTAACGCTCTAGCCACCGATATCGCTTCCTGATTTGCCATTGGAATTGCCTCAACAAATTTTGTGAAATTGTCCATGACCGTTAAAATATAGACATGACCCCGACGGCTCCTTGGGTGAGGACCGGTAATGTCTAGGCTAAGTCTCTCGAAGGGTTCCCCACAAGGCAAAGGTTGCAGCGGGCCCTGCCGAGGAGGTTGTCCGCGGTGATACTGGGCGCATTGAAAACAACGCTTACAGAAGCGTTTGGTCTCTTTAGACCAACCTACCCAGTATGCTCTACGTCGCACTTGCCATCTGGTGCGTCGGACCCCCAAGTGACCTCCCGTGATACCCACATGGGCCAACCTAAGAAACTCTTCACGTCGGGCATTAGGCACTACTAATTGTTCTACATCGTCAGGCGTTCGGCGATACAACACGCCTCCTAGCAGATACAGTTGCTCACGTTGATGCCAATACGTTTTTATAGCTGCGTTCTCATACAAAATTTGTACGAGATCGGGGACCTGCCCACCTTCCTTCAACCAAGATCTCACTATGCCCAGGTCCGGATCCTCCTCTTGTGCCTTTTCTAGCGACTCCGTGGGCCCAGGCTCATTATCTGCTACCGCAGGCCCTGCCACTTCAGTCACCGCGGCTACCTCACTCCAAGTTTCATAGCCGCATTGACGGCATGGCTTCCTGGACAGCGCATCCGCATTCCCATGTTGTCGGCCTGGTCGGTGTATTATCTGGAATTCGAACTCAGCCAACCTTTCTAACCAACGCCCCTGTTGCCCAATAGGCTCTGGAGTACGCTGGAGCCATTGCAAGGCAGCGTGGTCCGTTCTTAATACAAATGGGCGACCCAACAAATATTGTCTGTACAACTTCGTAAAAGACACAATAGCGAGCAACTCCCTACGGGTGACGCAGTAATTTCTCTCCGCGTTGGACAGAAGGCGACTGCCATAAGCTATTACCCTTTCCTCACCTTCAATGCGTTGAGACAATACCGCTCCTATACCTAAGTCGCATGCATCGCAGTCTAACACGTAAACTCCTTCATCCTTAGGCAATGCAAGGATTGGTGCGGTTGTCAAAACGGTTTTCAACCGTTCGAACGCTTCTTGGCAGGTCAAATCCCATACGAAGGCCCTACCCTTCTTCGTCAAAGCAAACAGCGGGGCCGCCACCATCGAGAAATCACGAATGAAGCGTCGGTAGTACGAGCACAACCCTACGAATGCTCGTACATCCCTCAGCTGTTGAGGGATAGGCCACTCAACAACATCCTGTATCTTGGACGGGTCCATCGACACTCCTTCCGGTGTAATGATGTGTCCCAAGAAATTAACTGCTCTACGCAGCAAACGGCATTTGCTCGGTTTGAGCTTTAGATTGGCCTCCCTTAGTCGCTGGAACACCTGCTTCAATCGGTCTAGATGTTCTTCTATGGTGCTCCCAAAAATTATCACATCGTCCAAATAAACTAGGCAAATCTCAAAATTCAAACCGGAGAGGACGATGTCCATCAGCCTCTGAAAAGTGCTCGGCGCATTACAGAGCCCGAACGGCATCACATTCCATCGAAAGATACCCCGTCGTGTTACGAAGGCAGTTTTGTCCGAATCTTTCGGGTCTAAAGCCACCCGGTGATAGCCGCTACGTAAATCTAGGGTGCTAAACCACCCACCACCAGCAAGTGCATCCAAACATTCGTCAATCCGAGGAAGCGGGTACGAATCCTTCTTCGTCCTATCATTCAACTGCCTGTAATCAATACAGAATCTCAACGTACCATCTTTCTTCCGTGCTAACACTACATTGGCTGCCCATTCACTAACAGCAGGTTCAATAGTCCCAGCAGCCAACATACTATCTAAATGCTCATCTATAGTAACCCTATACGGCAGTGGCTGTCGTCTTAAAGGCTGTCGTACCGGTCTTGCATCACCGGTGTCTATCTTATGTGTAGTCACAGTCGTCCTACCAAGATCTCTTTCCGTTGCAGAAAATATATCCTTATATTCTGCCAACAAGTTCCGCAGCTGTATACGATCATCCGGCCCCACCTCTTCCGGAAGATCTTCTAGCAAAAAGTCAAGGGAAAAATCACCCTTTACTTGACCTCTACCTTCCTCACGAACGCTGCTATGTTCGACCTCTACTGGGTGTAAGCCTCCTAACACCTGGTCCCTACTTAACTTAACTGGGTCTTCACTAAGGTTTACTACCCTTACCTGGGTCCTATCCACACGGTCTCCTACTACTACTCGGGCAAGGTGAACACCAGGCTGGACCTCCGAGGCCTCAGTCATCCATGCAGGCGCTTTAGTAGCTAAGTCCCCATACTGCGTCTTAACTATCACATCCTGCTGGCACTTAGGCGATACCACAACCTCCTCAGCGACGATCACGCGCCGGCACCACATGGACCCATTGCCCCTTACAAGGGACACTCGTCGACGACCAACAAACAAGGCCCCCGTACCAAAACCCAAGCGACATCGGTGCTCCCTTAGCCAATCCATACCTAACATCGGCTCGGTAATCTGATCGGATACCAGAAAACCCGTGTGAATTTCGAAACCCGTCCGAATTTTAATCGGAATGTTTACCTCTCCAAGGACCCGTATATTAGACCCGTTTGCAGCCATCAAAAAGCGATTACAAGGACGTAAGTCTAACCCCTCAACAGTAGAAAGCGGTACCAGGCTTACTTCGGATCCGGTGTCGATCAGGCAGGTCTGCGACCGTCCGTTGACTATACCTCGCATGTAGATGGCATTGTTGGTTGCGCGGTTCGGAAGCCTTGACCGCGCCGTATGATTAGTGACGACTTCCTCCGTTGCATCGGTCGGTTCCGTACCGACCGTTGCCGTTGCTGGCTGACGATTGAAGGGCCGGCGGCCTTGCCGGCAGTTGCGAGCGAAGTGACCGAATCGGCCACAGTTGAAGCAGGCCGCCGTCCGCCGTGAAACTCCTTGTTCACCTTCCGAAGGCCGAGCATCTCGCCCGGTTGAGCCAGTAGTCGCAGCTGGGCCCCGCAGTTCTCGAAGTTGTCGTTCAATGTTACTCTCCATCTCTCGCTGCCATCTCCGTTGCTCTTCACGCTGCTCAGCGAGAAAACGGTCTATCCGTGACTGAATCTGAACGTCGACGTCGGTCTCCTGCGTTCCCCTTACTCTGTTCGGCTGTCTTCTCCGATCGTCAGCATCCGTCCTTCGCTGATAGGCCTCAAGGCGAAGCGCCGCCCGGTAGGCCTCATCCAAACTTTTTGGCTCTCGTTCGCGAACCTTGAGCGAAAGTTCGCGGTCCCGCATGGCTTCCAAGAAAGAGTCCCTGGCGATGATCTGCGTAGTCTCATTGGATGGCACCGGATACGCGAGGACCACAAGTCGCCGAATGTCATGAAGCAAATCGCTAAGGCTTTCATCGGCGCGCTGACGTCGGTAGTAGAGCTGCGCACGGAACATCTCGGCCTGGCCTTCCATGCCATACCGTTGTCGCAGACGTCCGACAAGATCTTCATATGTCACATCCTGGCGAGCGCCGAAGTCCCATAACAACTGAGTCGCAGTTTTCTCCAGTGCACATCGGAGGAAGTCGATCTTATCCGAGGCCGTCCATCGGTTATGCGTTGCACATACCTCGAATTGCGCCAGGAAAGACTCCAACGATCCTGTTCCGTCGAACTTCCCCGGTTTCATCTGCATCGGTCTCGTCTTCAGAAGGCCCCCGATGCCTTCCAGCAATTTCTGTGGCGACATTTCTTTTTCTGGTCTCTCTCGTCCGCCCAGTTCATCGGACCTCAGGTCACCATCGCCAATGTCCTCCAAAAGAATCCGCTCTGGCGACGCCTCCGTTGTTCGCCGTCTTCTCACGGGAGTTGAAGTGCCCGAGACCGGATCCTCGATGCCCCGCGGTCTTCGTCGAATGATCACCTCCTCGTCTTCCATCGCTGTCGATCAAAACTCGTCGTTTCAATACCACACTTCTGGTGCCAGTGTGGCGAAAATAAACCCGACGCTACCCCAACTGGGGCCAAAGTGACGAACTTGCACTTCCCAGTACCCCGCTTCTTGAGTTAGGGTGGCGGAAATACTACTCCTCTCTCGCCGGGGTATATCTCTATACCATATACTTCCAAGGCCAGCCGAGTGGTTAAGAAGGCCCTGGACGCATGTGCGTAGATAAGGCCTCCGATGTCGTCGAAGGACTTACGAGTTACCCGCAACAGATCGACAGCAAATCATAAGACCGAAGAACGATTGAAGACTTGTATTATATCCACGATAATCAACGCAATAATCGATATTTCCAATTGAAACAAATACACTTGTAGTGTCTAGAAATTATATCCATATATTCCAGAGAACGATCGCTTGACAACTCGTAATACGCAATCAAATACCGCAAGAAATATCTCAACGACGACTAATCACCTGCTTCTATATCCACGTTTACTCCAGAGGTGCCCCTCAGTCGGATAAGAACCGTCGCCGCTCGCAATTTCGGACTCTCTCTCTCTCACTCTGACTGACGACGACTGACTCTCTCGGCGACTTCTGCAACTGACTTCTTCGGATGTCTGCCGGCAACTCTCTGCTACTGTGCGATTCGGTCGCCTTTTATACCTTTCTGAGGGACCCCAGCGCGCGAAAACCCCTCCCTCCGGGAGTTCATCGTAGGCCACCAGGTCGCATCGACCAAGTCCCCGGCGGGCATCAGTGCCCCAGGGACAAGCAAAAGGCTATAGGTCTCTGCTAGAATTGCGCGCCTCAGACGCTACCCCCCCTCCTTGAGTCCGTCAAGTACTAGGCCGCATCGGCCAAGTCTTCGGTGGAGGCATCAGTGCCTCAGGGACAAGCAAAAGGCTAGAGGCCCCTGCTGGGATGCGCGCCTCAGACGCTACCCCCCCTCCTCGAGTCCGTCAAAGCACTAGGCCGCATCGGCCAAGTCTTCGGTGGAGGCATCAATGCCCCAGGGACAAGCAAAAGGCTAGAGGCCCCTGCTGGGATGCGCGCCTCAGACGCTACCCCCCCTCCTCGAGTCCGTCAAGTACTAGGCCGCATCGGCCAAGTCTTCGGTGGAGGCATCAGTGCCTCAGGGACAAGCAAAAGGCTAGAGGCCCCTGCTGGGATGCGCGCCTCAGACGCTACCCCCCTCCTCGAGTCCGTCAAGTACTAGGCCGCATCGGCCAAGTCTTCGGTGGAGGCATCAGTGCCTCAGGGACAAGCAAAAGGCTAGAGGCCCCTGCTGGGATGCGCGCCTCAGACGCTACCCCCCTCCTCGAGTCCGTCAAGTACTAGGCCGCATCGGCCAAGTCTTCGGTGGAGGCATCAGTGCCTCAGGGACAAGCAAAAGGCTAGAGGCCCCTGCTGGGATGCGCGCCTCAGACGCTACCACCCTCCTCGAGTCCGTCAAGTACTAGGCCGCATCGGCCAAGTCTTCGGTGGAGGCATCAGTGCCTCAGGGACAAGCAAAAGGCTAGAGGCCCCTGCTGGGATGCGCGCCTCAGACGCTACCCCCCCCTCCTTGAGTCCGTCAAAGCACTAGGCCGCATCGGCCAAGTCTTCGGTGGAGGCATCAATGCCCCAGGGAGGCCCCTGGCGTCAAGACCCCCTTTCCCTTGAAGTAGTTGAATTGAATTTTTACTGCATCAGGGTCAGCGATGGAGGCCGGTCTTTCCCCCCCCCAATTTCGCTACAATACCTACATGCGTACGTACATACATGTATAATCATTATGAATACATACATACATGCATAGTGCATACGTAAATATGCATATAAAAAAGAAGTAAGTAAGTATATTCTTACTGTAGAAGGATCGTGGTCGGAGAGAATAAGGAATGGGTTTTATAGATGGTAGCAGCTTGGCCTGGGTTTTCAGAACTGCTGAGAAGAGACCATTATCAGGCTGCCGGGAGAGCTGGTGGAAGGTGGGCCTGCGACCAGAGAGGTATCCCAGTCAGCCCAACCTGCCTATGATGGATTGAAGCCTATTTTTATCCTGCTGCCGAGCAAAACCCCACTATGCAGGGCTCGTGTACAGCATGTGCGCTACTGTGGTGACAAGAAACAGTCGAATAGGTTTGGGCCCTTAAGGCCATTAGCTTTTAAAATGTGTAATGCATACATCAACATGTATAATTATTTACTTAACTGGTATTCGCGTGCATACTCAGAATGTTAATTAATTCTCTTCTATAATCTAGATTGAAGGAACAACATTCCTGAGAAACAAAAGAGGAAAACACAGCGAGTTAAGGCCATGAGCTTTTAAAAACGCGTAATGCATACAACGACTGTCTGGCCTTACAGCATATCTGAGTGATATGCGTTTCACAGTCACAGTAAGGGTTTCCATGAACGTTAGAAATCGACGGTCGCGTCAGCTGAAATTGTAGCGAAAATCATAATCCGGTAAAGATGCCAGGGCGAAATACGACGGATTAGCACTTGATTAATTGGTCACAACCACCTGTAAGGGAGGAAGACTGAAAGCCTTGTCGTAAACCTCAGAATATCTGCCGTAAGAAATGTGGAAGAGATGTTCACCAATCAGAAATCAACATGAGCTTAGATGTAGCAAGAAAGGCGGGCAAATTCAAGTATGAGAGAAGCAGTAAGCCTACTCGAGTTAGAAGATTCGGAAGAGTTAATCGGTCAACAGTCATTCTACACTCTAACAGCAGTGTCTAATCTAGTCCCCCTCTTCTGGGAGGGGAAACAAGGTTTCTGGGGGAGCAAAGAATTTACACAAGATTTTTTTCATCCATCTTGAAAAGTTTCAGACTTTTCCTAATTTCATCTTCAAAAAAAGTTGATGACCTTTTTTTAGTCCTTCGTTTCACTTTTTAACAGCAATTACTCTCTCAAAAAGGTTGATGACCTTTTTTAGGAATTCATCTCTCTGGGGGGAACCATGTATCCACATGTCTCGTGGAGGGGGGATTTTCCTCCCCTTAAGGTCTCTACATTGTAATATTGCTGGCCTCTGGGGGAAACATAAATCCTGGGGGGACATTCCCCCCCACAAGATGTCTAGATTAAATCCTGCTCTAACAGAGTGTAGGTATTCTTTCTTACTGACGATTGGATTAGAGTAAAAATAAAGCAATAATAAAGTATTAAACAAGGCATTTGTGGGTAAAGAATGCGATATATGGTTTCAAGGGTTTCAGCAAGAAATTGCTCGAAACATACTGGTGGTCGAAGGCAATGAGACTACAAACTCCTAATCTGAAAGATTCATTTATTTATTCATTAGAGGCATTTAAGTAGCGCATCTTCAAACATTAATAAATCTCATCAGTTAGAGATAAGTCTATGTCAGCATCCTCCTCAGGTCTGCTGATCAATGTGAGATAAGTAGATATCAGCATCCTGGTTATGTGAGGAAGTCTGACGTCTGTCTGTGTGTGAGTTCCTCGTAGACAGATGTTGTCGATTGTATTGTTGGTCGTTGCAACGATTCGTATGACAAAACGTCAGGCAAAATGTTCGGATTGACTACGTTTTCATAGATGTAAACCTCTTGACGTAAATTAATGTCGCCTGAAGTCGGACCTAGATAAAGAAAGAAGAATAAACACCATTAAGCACGAAAATATCTATTCTTCTAAATGTATGGCACTATTGTCATTACGAATATATCTTGACAACACTATTCAGCTAATACTCGATCATTGTAGTTGAAGTAGGCCTACAATACCCTATATATAGGCTATCAATTCTGACTCACTTCGTAAGTGTCCTTATCGGTGCAAAATAAATGGGTTGCACACAGGGCTGTAGTGGTAAAATTTGAGGTGAGTATTCGCTACCGGTGACCAGCGGCGTCAAAAAAATTTGAAGACCTTTTTTTAGGAATTCGTCTAAGAAAAATTTTAGACTCTTCACAAATTCCCTTAAAATTTTCTGACTTTTTACGATTTCGTCTCTGAAAAAGTTGATTACCTTTTTTTAGTCATTCGCCCTAAAAACTTCTAAAAACCTGTCAAAACCTCTCGTTTTCCTCAAATTTTCATTACTCAGGTCTCTACAGAGGTAAGTATACGCGGTATACCCGCGTATACCCTTGTCTAGATCGCTGAGTATGCGCTCTCAAATTTCGCTAGAGGTGAGTATACGCTGTATACCCGCGTATACCCTCGACTACAGCCCTGGTTGCACAAGTGGGCCAAAAGTACGACTCTTATCTTTGAGATAATTTTATTAGCGATGGATCTACTATACTAGAGCAGCTCAAATGGCTTTCTCGTGTAATGTCTCTGAAATCTTAGGTGATAATATTCCAGTTTGTCCTAGAAAAGATTTTGTATTGTCATAAATCTATTATGCACTATGGGTCCAATGTTCAGAGAAACATAAATACATCTGCACATAACGTTTGCTTGTGAAACATTGAATCGGATGTTTTTATTTAACTTGAACTTGAGGTGACATTGATTTATGCATTGTGATAAAGGTGGTATAGAAATCACTAAACCAAATCAGATTTTATTAGCCCTTCAAGTAATTTATGATCTAACAATAGCTCTTGGCAAATAAAACGTCATATCTTTCGCTACAGTTACCACACTATATTATTTCAAAGATCAATTGCGAGGTTTAATCTGTTAATAGTACATAATCGTACCTTGAGAAGTTTTCTTCTTTTTCTTGCAACAGTTGGCCATAATAAGTATGATGGGAAAGAAAACGATTGCAGCAAATATTGACAGGATAACGAAGAAGAAAATCCACCCGGAACATTTGCAACCTGTATTAACAGTTCCTTCATTATTTTTTTCGGTTCAAATTCAATTTATTCGGTACCGGTATACTAAAATATGTAAATTGTTAAAACGTATAATATTGGATCATATAATTTAATTATGTTGTATATCATAACAATTCCTTTAAAAATAGTTACTTAGAAGTATAAAAGGAAAGCCCTACTATATGAGCTTAAAGTATGACAATAAACCGATTATGAAATTAATTTTACCGATGACTAAATTTGATCTATGCATAATGTTACTGTCAATCAGAGCACTCAGAAGACACCTAAGCAGCCATCACGAAGTTCAATAAAACCCACATGTAGACGCAGACACGTTTATGTCAATACATAATATTATATATATATATATATATATATATATATATATATATATATATATTTATTTATTTATTTATATATATATATATGATACAATTTACATATTCGAAAATAGTTCTTTTACTTATATATCTTGTTACGCATGCGATCTATGTAACCGTGCAACATGCACGTCGGAATTAAAGCAACTAGCAGAACTTTTATTGACTCAATTTACAGCAGAGTCTTACCTTCATCATTCATACACGGTAGCATTTTCTTAAGCCACGGACATCGGTAGTTCATTGTATTGCGACCACTTTCAGAACATCCGTAGCAGATAATGAATACAGTGAAGATCAACAGATTTAATCCAAAGAATATCACGACGACTAACAGAGAGATACACGCAGGATCGGATATGCCCAGATCCACTGAAATTATAACGTTGCAGAAAAATCATTAAGGCAAGTATGGTAAAAGTATAAATTTTAATGTAGAAATGTACAAAGTAGAAAGTTTATATTTTTTCTTCATCGGCATCAGCATAGTTAGCTCCATGATCCACGCCGGACATTGGGATGGAATATGGATTGCTTGAACAGCCGAGACAAACCTAGGCCCTGGATGTGTTTATAAGCTTCGTTTCGTGAACGTCTGTGCCTAAAACGACGAGAGGATCAGAGTCCTCAGTAGGAGGTCAAAGAAACTTATACTTCTGAAAGGGGCAGTCCGGAATGATGATGATGAGGACGAGGACGAGGGGATGATGATGATGATGATGACGTTGATGATGATGATGATGATGATGATGATGATGATGATGATGATGATGATGATGATGATGATGATGATGATGATGATGATGATGATGATGATGATGATGATGATGGTGGTGGTGGTGATGGCAAAGCCGATCATGATGATGGAAACATTAAGGTAATTATAAACTCACAAGGTCTAAAAATTACGATGCTGAGTTACAGATATAACCATGCTTGCTCATATATAAGGCGGCTCGGCACTGTGAGTAGATAGTGAAGAAATAAAGTGTTTATATCTGCTCTTAGAAGCCCTAAATCAGTTACCATGAATTTTACGCCAAAAGTTAGTTCCATAATGAAAACAATCCGCACCATATATTCGTCATTTTGTTATGTGATTTCTGTTAATTTCATACCGAAAAATACAACCCAAATCATTAGCTGAAACTTCCCAGAGTTCTTCCAGAAAGAAATTCTATGGTTGTTAGATGTCAGAATTCTGGAAACCAGTCACAGTCTTTATCGCTGAGATTGACATCCAGTAAATAAACCAAGAACTGTTTCATTGAAAATATTGACATAATTCTTAACAAATGCAAATGTTTCCCGGAATTGATCAGATCCTTATACAAACAAAATAATAAACATCGAAAGCAGTCGGGTATTCGCCTCAGAGCCGACTAAACAATTTACAGCACTCTGTCGCATATCTGCCCTAAAAGTGCTACATGCAAAGTGTTTCACTGATGTCACTTGCCATTTTCTTTTCACTCAATCAACCCTGAATACTGTTGATTGCCGAAAAATAAAAAGATTTCCATTTGCAATCTCAGACCACTTAGTCTATTCGACTGAACTTACATGTAAAATTTTCTTTGCTAACCACAAGGGCACCAATTGCACCTCTAGTCTACTCTTGCACCGCTTTGACATACAAATCGCACCTTGGTTATTAATGACTTGAGAAAAGTGAGTGAGAAATATAGCAGCACTTACCGCAAATAAGAACAGCTAAAAATAAATGAAAAAAAGAAGAAAATCAGCAAAAGTCTCCATTTAGGTAGGTTTATGAGTCAAAACTCACAAAGCTAACCATGAAAAATAAAACTAACGAAATTGGCTTGCTTAAAATGCACACAGATAAAAATCTCTTGTTGAAGTACCCTATGTCATCGTTGTCTTCAGCTCAAGAATGACATGTCACTTTCCCAAATACATCCATAGCTAATACCAAGATAGATAATTTCTAATTGAAAGGCAGAAAATTAGGTTATAGATGAACCGACTTTTTTTATAATCTTATGCTTTCTGGATTTTATTTGAAGTACATTACATGAAGAATTTGAATTGAAATTGACGACAAAACACTTACATAGCCAATAAACCTGTAATGTAGAAGAAGCAGAATGTGGCTGATCGGCATAATAGTTTGTTGCCGTGCATTGGTAGGCAATATTTTTCTTTGCAACTACTGTAGGTCCAATTACTTTCCCTCCAGGATATGACCATTCATATTCTGGTTCAGGAAAGCCAGATGCTTTGCAAGTCAAAGTGTCGGAATTGAGGTTTTCACAAGAATCAGCATTGCTTGCACAAGAACCACTCGAGGCAGTTATGTTTACATGTTGGGGTGACTCTAAAAAATATTAGTCGTATGTTTCTACAACAATAAATGAAGGTTAAATATATGTGAAAGCTAAGTTGAAAGCATTACACTAGAATAACTATATTAAAACTTATCCGATTTTTACAAAAGAAGTACAAAACAACTTAAAACCAAATCATCAACATTCAAATTCGAGGCGGCCTAACACTCTGAGTAAGAATTTATTAGATTAATCAAGGTATAAATTGTTTATGTTATTAAATCTAGGAAATTAGTTCATAAAATATCTTAACTCTGTTGCTTATTCGCCTGTCGCAGTGACAAGATTGAATCTTGGAGTATGAGGTAATGGAGGTGACAAGATTGGATAATGGGATGTTTGGACGATACAACCGGCCGTAAAACTAGCAATTCGAAAGAAAGCAATCGTAGGAAACAATAGTTAATATCCAATCAACATTCAATTTGGTATCTGCTTAAGCATGAAGCGTCGTTCAGAAATCTCCGTGGATTTAGTTCCCATGTTCTGCAGCCTACCACCAAATCCTCCTTCATCCATATGACAGTCATCAAACTGAAACCGGTTCGAATACACACGCCCTGAAGGTAAGTTGACGGGAAACGATAATGCGTGCGGTGGACGGTCAGCAAATTATATGCTGCTGCTACTGGAAATGATGATGATGCTGATGACTATGACAACAACGATGACGACGATGATGACGATTGTAATAATAGTAATTTTTAACTTCCACAACTCCAACGAGGCATCGACCGATGACGCACCAAAACCGAGCCGCAATCAGATTAATAGCTGTAATAAAGTCAATAAGATGATGATGGTGGTGATAAAACCCTATTGATATCAGCGGCTGATGAGTAGGCCCTACAAGGGTTTAAGGAATAAAGAAAGGATTCAAGTTATAATTAATCAAATACTGTCGTCAAATGAAGGTGAGAGCAAAGCCAAAACCAGGCCCGCCGAGAGGGAGGGGCAGGCGGGGCAAATGCCCAGGGGCCCGGCGATTTTCGGGCGATTTTTAGGGGCCCGGGCCGGCCCCGCAATCAGCTTTTCTCATAAAGCCTAATGAGAGTTTAGGGGCCCGTGACTGCTCTGCCTAAGGCCCCGGAATTTCTGTCGGTGGCCCTGGCCAAAACCCATATAGCCAACCAGAGCAGAAATCATCGTACGAAAGAAAGCTGTGACAACAGACAGTTTTATGGTGAAAAAATGTAAGAGCTTGATTACTGTCAACCTTGAAAATCAGTTGGGAAACTTTAACAATTTTGTGAAGTTCACTTGAAATTTGTTTCAAATCACAAGTTTAACCTTACAGAAGTCACTTTCGAAAAGTTCAGCAAGGGGCTTTGGTGAACGTTGAAATACAGATGATTGGACGATTAACAAAATATAGTCGTTTGTTTTTTCACGTCTACACTTTTAAAGAAAAATCTGCACTTACGACAGTCGTCAACGCTGACGTCTTCGGATGCGTTGTAAAGCACATTTCTGATTGTGTTCGAGGCAATGCACTGATAAGATCCACCGCGTTCGACAGCAACAGTGTTGCTTTCAGATAGGACGTTGCCACTGGATAAGTTGAACCATTTATACGTCGGTGGTGGATAACCGGATGTACTGCAGATCAGTTCTACAGGTTCATACAGGCATGGACTGGGATTTCCAGAGATATTTAGATTCTCAGGCGCGTCTATTATGAAACAAATTAGCACCACATAAAAGACGATGAAAAGTTGCTGATATAACAATTATACTTATGATAAAAAAATAATTATTCAATATTTTATCCTAAGTGACTGTTAAAAAAACGTAAATTTCATGCTCACGTTCACGTTTTTTTCACTTAGTTTTAATAGCACTTTTTTGGAAGTGGATATAATATTATTATTGAAATATTAAAGTGCTTTAGTTAAACTTGTAATTAAGTTCACTTAACCACTTGTTCTAGTAAAAACCAAGTAGCCTAATTTCAAACGTGTACCTCTGTTTTACAATTTGAGTCTAGTTTTTTTCCATCTGGCTTAATTCCTTCGTTTTGCTCTCGTGGAAATCCACCTGGGGAAATAATTATATGGGTGCAGTGCTTTTATTCAGCCGGAACGCGCCGGAACGGCGTTCTGGCACCTTTTTTCAGCTACTAAAAAATAATTAATTTATTTTAATAATAAAAACAATAACTAAGTTATTTTAATTTAATTTCAGTGTTTTGAACTGTTTTCAGTGTTTATTGAGACCCATCCCAACCCCAATCCAGTTTTTCTCGGGATTTTAGCCCGCCCATAATTTTCGTTCCGGAACCTTTTTTTCTAGAAAAAAGCACTGTATGGGTGACTCTACTTAGCGGGATCATCCTCTGTTTTGGGCCTCCTATTGTCGCCAAGTATATTATTCGGTTACAATTTTGTCACTTTTGCATTAATTTAATTACAATAAAAAAATTGAATGATTGATATAATACAGTTATCAAGGACCCTAATGTCAAATCTGAGAACTACGAAGAACCATAAACTAATGGTAATGGAACAAGATCCAGCGAAAGAGAAACGCTCCACATCAAAAGCAGCTGTTTTCAGAAAAGGCTTTTAATTCTCAGAATTCAAGTATGAAATTAAACATTAAAATAGTATTGAAATAAAAAATGTCAGGAATGCACAATTTCACATGGATTGCAAGATTGGAGGAAGAACGCAATATGACAATGTTTTGAGAAGCAATAACAATTCTTCGTGGACAAAAATTGCACATTGATAAACATATATTGAATCCAGTTAATGCTGAAGCTGTTTGCATATTTTAACCAAAATGTCCATCAATCCAATCACGCACGAAATAAAACACAGTTGTCTTACGCTTTATTAGCGTTCAGCTTTAATTAAAATGCACCGCGGCAACCAGTTATAGTCCATTATCTTTGGCACCTCACTATGAAAGCGGATGGACTCCAGTGCATTCAGCGACGTGATTTAAAAATTTCACGAAATAAATATTACAACGTTTATTTCTGCCGTACAAGATGACAGAAACAGACCAGTTTTCTAAGTTATAATGCTAATCATAACAAACACAATCATATTATCAAATAACAGACTCTTTTTGTTTTTTTTCTTTTGAAGCTAAGGAATAAATTGTAAGAGGTAATCTTTTCAAAAACAAAAAATATGTAAACTACTTAAATATGCGAAGCATAGGCGTAGACTCTGGGGGTAGCAAGGGCACGTGCCTCCAATAATTGAGTAGGGAGGGCAGTGCCCCCAAAAATCGAGAGAATTTCTTCAAATATTAAAATATTATGTTTCAATATACACACATTTTTTCAAAAACAGGAAAACAGAGACACAGAACAGAAATATAATCAGAAATTCATAATGAAAACGAATTTATTTTTATCTTCAGTATCTTCAATATGAAACAACCTTTTATGTAAACAAAGCGCACCCATTTCATACGCATTACGTAAAACCGGAAGCAACTGAGGCTCGCTGATTGTCCAGACCAGAGGTGAAAAATGTGTTTTCGGTTTTTGGTTTTAAAAAACACTTGAAGTAGAAAACCACAAAATTTGCCTTTTGTTTTCTTAGAATAAATTTCTTGTTCTTGTAGAAGTTATTTTAATAACATTGATTTAATAATTTTTTATTTTCGGAAATCGCAACCGTATTAAACTGAGTCGGAGCTCTTGTTCATGCCATTTTTCACGATTTTTATGAACCGATATCGCAAAATCTTAAAACAACCAAAACAACAAAAACCATAAAAACAAAAACAAAAAACAACTTCTCATCTTTTAAAAAACTGTTTTTGCACCTCTAGTCCAGACCCCATACCCTAAATATTTTGGGACAAGTTTACGCCGGTGATGCGAAGTACTCACATGAAACACTGTATGTTGGTGTCACCCAGCTGGTGCGATAGGTCGGAGCATTATTTGCATTATAACTTTGAGAGACGTTGACTGGAGGGTTGAAGAAAAGATTGCAGAGATATGGAGGGACATTTGGTGGGTGAGCTGTGACAATGATGTAGGTTGATGCACTGGTTGCTGTTGTTGATATTGGGTAACTGGTTAAGTTCTGACTGAGATCCGACTGCAGCGTCCAGTAGAACGAAGGTGGCAAAGCAGGAGGCTGTAGTGAGGGTCCACCGTATGATACGCTGCTCGATATCATGACGTCTTCTCCAGATATCAAATCAGTTGAATTGGACGTAATGGCGGCGTTTGAATCTAAAAAGATGGATTGA
Source organism: Allolobophora icterica (assembly GCA_963556255.1). Taxonomy (NCBI): domain Eukaryota; kingdom Metazoa; phylum Annelida; class Clitellata; order Crassiclitellata; family Lumbricidae; genus Allolobophora; species Allolobophora icterica. The sequence goes on along the minus strand of OY744603.1, from coordinate 9,627,731 downwards.
GCTTGTTGTACCAAATATTATGCTACAGTTAGTAATTAATTTAAGATATAATGTATTATTTATGTTTTATTCTGTAAGATGCAGTGGTATTTAGATAATTCTAAATAGATATGCAGTCAGTATTCCATGTATATCATCCGTTTTATTTGAGAATCTAAGAAAAACTTTAGTTTGATGTTTTATTTTTACAAAGGCATGGCAGTGCAGGAGTAATAAAGCTGGCATCGAAGCAACCAACCCGAAATCGGGGCGCAGCTCTTACTCAACTTCCGTTAATCGTATATCTATCTTTCATTGCTTCAGGCAGTCTTCCTCTAAGACTGCTTAAATCAGCTACCTCCATTATTATCAAAATCAACTAATGCATGGTTCGTCGATCATAAGGGACTTAGGTTAACAAACATAAGCATAGCTAGCTTTTGGCTATTTTTCCACGGCTCTTTCTGTAAAGTTAAAAGATTAGTGCATAATTGTGTTCAACGTCTACTGCTTTGCCATCTGCAGACTCGGAATTCAGTGCAGAATGTGCATAGAGCTTCAAGAGAGTTCTGATGGATGCATGGTCAAGTTTGGTTGAGTTCGGAGCACAACAAAATAGAAGAAGGGTCAGAGGACTAGAAAAGAGTTAGTTTAATTAGGTTGTTAGAGCCAGAATGCTAGAATGACCAAGCTTGACCAGAACTCCTGTGCATGTAAAATACGTCGGCATTTTGGCGGAAGAGAAGTATATGGCCAGGATCGTATGCTATTTGCGTCCACTTTGTTGTAAAAAATTGAACTGATCATTTCATTGGTCCTATAATCACACATGTAAACGGTTAAAAGCTGTATTTTCAAATGGTGTATGCTTAAAGGCTGAGAATAATTGCAAGTTGTTTAAAGCCCGCATATAATATGTTGCAGCCTGACAGCTGTGTTGGGAAAAATCTGCCTTTTGAGTGCCAATAACACGTATTGTAAGAACGCATAGACTATAGTCGTAGTATAATCTAATCTAAGATAATCTAACAACTTCTATAGCATTATCACAATAAGGCACTAAATATCTATCGATAATACTCTAAGCAGAATTTGAATCCGTTCAAAACCAAGAGTCTGTCCAAGAAAGAAAAGCACAATGACGCAAAACGTCTTAAGTAAAAAAAAACGGAAAGATACTATATAGGGCCTAGGACACACCAGAGTGAACAGATTGCGGAAGTGCGTTTAAGAACCATGGGCCAGCAACAGAAGAACCTGTTGCGAAGTGCAGTGCTGCTTGCTCGAAACAAAATAATTATTATTTGTCCAGTCTACATTCTACGGTGAAGCATCGAAGCTTAGATGTGAATGGTCTAACATCCTGAAATAGGTTGTCTAGCACCCTAAAACATGAGCTCTTTAGTATTGCTTTACATATATTTCGTAAACCCTTTTTAACCATTGTGTTTGATTTTATGAAAGTTGACAATACAAGTCGCAATGTGTTCTACATTTGATGGGGAACTCGTCTGAACATATTTCTTTGATCGAGGTCAATAGATATCGGTGAAACTTAAAAAAGACAGATGCCTACCAACGATGATTAGAAATGCACTGTATTGTCTTCCAGCTGCAAATCCATCAGAACAAACGTAGCATCCACCAAGAGACAAAGTTGCATCAAATACGACTAAATTGCAAAAGAATCCATCTGGTTTCTCGGTATTGTAATGAGCTGCGTAGCTGTTGTTGAGATCGCAATTGCTCACAGTTAAAGATTCACCATTGGCAGTGATGCAGTCATTTGTATACATCCACGTTATGGCACCAGCATTAATATTGCTAGAACAGTTAAAGACAGTTTGACCACCGACATTCGAAGCCACATTCAACGGTTTCTGAATTATATCTCCAATGACTCCTGAAAGAAAAATAGTCTGGTAATTTTTAAAGATCATAATGATTGATGGAAGGATGAATTCTTAAACGGAATTTCTGCTCTAGGGTACTTGAACCTGCGACCTCTCGGTTGACAGGCCAGCACGCTAACCACTACACTCTCAAGCACCCTCTGCTGTTGATAATAACGTTCATAATGAGGCGAATCTTCGTATGGCTTCTGCCATCTCTATGAATATTTTATATGGAATGTCACTGGCCAAGAAGATCAACATGAGGTAGTATCCAAACATTCGATATTGACTTCAATAGCCGCTATGTCATAAAATATCAAATATTATTGACCTAGCTAACACGGACCACAGTGGCGCAGCTACCATAGGCCTAGGTGCAGCGGGTGCAAGGCGTCGGGCCCACGACATCCAGGGGCCCACAGAGACACCAGACAATTTTTTTATAACCGCAGTTGAAAGTTTCTGTTTACCATTACAATTAATCTAATCCATATCCTGTGTATTTGGTGACAATCTAGTAGTTGTGATGCTCGAATGTTTCGACCGTCGACACACTTGCATTAGGCTACAATGTAGGCCTACAGTGAAGTTAGTAAACGGAATAACTAATTGATTGATGGTTAATTTATCTGTATAATAGCGAAAATAATATTACGCAATATTACGACTGTGCCCTAAGATCTTCATTTAGGTATAAGGTCTAGATGGCGGATGAAATACACTTGAGCTCATGACAATATTGCGAAGATGATTGACGCAGAACGCAAGGCTACAGGCCTTACCGGGCCAAACAGGGCCCATACGGGACCCTCTGCACCCGTACCCATGAAAGGTCAGCTACACCACTGACGGACCATTTGTATTTTCAGCTGCCTCAGGCGGTTGACGTTAGTCTAATATGTTCTATGTGCATCCAGCGCTAAATGTCGAAACTCGGTCGTTATTTTGCCTGCTCGCATTGTTTGGTACAGCGTCAGGTCACCGTAGCCTACTAACTAGTCTTCTGCTTAGTGAAATCATGAATTCGGTGAGGCAATGGTAATTTGGGTCTTCAGGATATGTTTTTCATCATTCGGCGAACGAAGTGCATGAGGAATGAGTGTTATTCGTTATAGTACAATGCAATACAATACTCCTTACAAAATTCATAAGTTCGTGGTAACTTGAGAGACATTCGGACACGGTTCCTTCTAGCATCAGTGAAAGTCAGAGTGGCTTGTACTTTATTCAGCTTTCATCATTAATCATTTCCATTCCAATACGGACCACGAACTCTGGAAAAGTTTTCAACTGTTAAGTTGGAGCACAACTTGCTGATCGGGTTCTGCGTGTTTGCGAGAGCTTACCAAGAAAATGTGCTGTTTGAACATCTGCGAATGGATTTGGCGTTCTTGGCTCAGTCCTCCACAATACCGCCAGTCACGCACTGTCATCTGCTTCAGACTCCTCTACTTATCACCACACATGCTCTCCATTCCAAACTGAAATTTCCTACCCTATAATTCATCCGTTCCTCAGTCTTCGAAACTTTCCCGACATCAACTAAACCCGCCTTAGCAGCTGCTCTCAGTGCTCTGCCTCCCTCTGGTCTCTCTGGCAACAATACTCGGTCCCCCACTGGACATCGATCTCTGGACAACCCATCTGATACGACGCAACGCTCATGAATAAGCTGGTGCTCTGCATTTAGCTTTAGGGAGAAAGCCTTAGAAACTTGGTGTTTACGATTACGATCATGATTGCGAACTCTAAAATCATAAATGTGTCTTCGACTGAGATTAAGCATGCATTATGTAAATAAGTTAGTGATGTTACATTACATTCAGCGGTTCTTCTCGGCATGGCCTTTGAAACCCAGAAGAGGACCAGCTTTCTGTAGGTCAACTTTCTTCTCTTATCTGATTTTCCTTCCTGCGGTGTCCTGTGTAGCTGTATTTAAAACTAATGAAAGTTAAACTATGTTGCCTGTGTGCTCAATTTATATTCCAACCTTATAGCCTCCATGCTGTTCTTTATTGGAAGCAGGATTAGTTTAAATTAGGGAGAGTAGGTAGACAATAGTAATGGTATTTTGCTTTTGTAAAAATAGAAAAGACTTACCTGCAACAAATAAACTCCAGAAACAAAACGCATAACATATGATTTTGTCCATTATAATCCGTTTAGTTCAGTTTCGGTCACGAGTTGTACTCTGCTTGGCCTTATCGTACTCGACTTAACGTCGGCTGATGTTCATGTAATCCTACCTACCAGGTTGCTTCCTTAATTTTTACTACAATCGGACCTACAATAATATTTCATACCTAGCCAATGTCATGATCGATCAATCCTAAAATCATTAACGATCTCACGCATTTGTCATCAACAGGTACTGTACTAGTTATGAAGAAAATACCCAGCATAGCGGAGATTAGAATTCCTAAATTGGCCAAACTTTCGTCACGAATATAATCAACTTCCTTTATGCGCGTGTATAGCGCGTTGTTGCAACTTGTAAGTCCCCTAGAGTTCACTATAGCGATTTACAGCAAGTCAAGGCTGTAGGCCTATACGTCCATAAATAAATAGCTGGCGTTAAGTCGTCGTTAAGTGGTCTACACGAGCTCTGAATGACGTTGCTGATTTCGGGGGCGGAAATGACAGCTAAGAGGTTGTAGCAGGAGTACGAAAGACACAAAAACAGACACAAACGCAAACACGGACACGCACGAATTCATAATTAAAGAGAGTAGTCGTGCAGAGGGAAGATTCATTATATATATATATATATACATATATATATATATATTGCATAAAAATGTATATATATGTACCCTGTATATATATATATATATATATATATATATACAGGGTACATATACAAATTTACATATACGTTCATCTGTTTTATATATATATATATAATTTTACCACTACAGCCCTGTATATATATATACACTGTGTCCGGAAATAAAGGGAACCATTTTGTAAATAATGAAAATAATTAGTAAATGTGCTTCGATTTTCAAAATTTCAAAACTGTTTTAATTCTGACACAGTTACCAAAAAGTGATGAAAATATAAAGTTTGGGTATCCATCAATGACGTCACAATGACGTCATTTGCATCAGAATTCAAATGTTAAGGACGGCACGTAACATTTCCTTAAAAATTTCAATTATTTTGAAATGTTATTTATCAATAATACATTGTGGTTGAATTTTATTTTTATACTTGAATGATATTAGGCCTATGCTACAAGGTTTGTTCAAAGTGTCCGAAATGTTTGTTTTTTCCGTAAAAATCTTATGGTAAATTTGTCTTGTTGGCTGAAAGCCATTTTCTAAATGTTTGTTTAAATTTCTAATTTAGCGACGTCACTATGACGTAATTTTTTAGCGGAGGACGTTCATAAATTATACATTTTGTTGATAATTATGTCAGGATTAAAATAGTTTTGGAATTTTTAAAATCGAAGCACATTTACTAATTATTTTCATTATTTACAAAAGGGTTCCCTTTATTCCCGGACACAGTGTATATATATATATCCAGTGTTGCCAGAGCTGGGGATTTTTCACCATTTTGAAAATTTGCATTGACAATGTATGTATTTTGTGTGCACTAAGCATTAGACACTATGTATTGTAATTGAATGTAAAAAATAATGCGCTGTATAATTTTCATTCCACCAAAGGCACTTCTTGTTTTAAACCATCTCAATGACGTCATCAACTATCTAGTCATTCTAGTGATTGTATTTCTATTTCCTGTTATAGTTTGAAATTTCTGTTAATGGATGAGCGATGATGAATGTACGCGAGGTAGTTGTAGCGGGTTAACGACATAAGTCACATAACGTAGTGCACGCCACAACTCTGAACATTAACAAGTTCATCAACAAGCCAAAAGAGCCCGGTCGTCAAGACAAAATTTGATTTAATTGCTAAAGTGGAGATATTGTTGACGGCTTTCATGGCAGAACATAATACTGAACATAAGCTGATCATATGGCAGAACACAATGCTGAACATAAGCAGATCATTTGATAGAATATAGTAAGCACTGCTAAGCAGATGTTTCCAGACAGCACAATAGCTCAAAAAAGTCACCGAAGCGCAGTGCTGCTTATGTGATCCAGTTACAGCATTGCCCATTTTGAGCGGCTTGAAGTTATAAACATTTGTCTGTCATTCATTTGCACTTTGTGCAAACGTTGCCATCAACCGCCTACCATCTTGTCTTGAAATTTTCATAAAGAATGTCTACTTTTATTCTTCGAATAGTAGTAAAAGAAATCTTCAGTTCCAGTTAATACAAGATGTAGTTTAGGCCCAGAAACATAAGGCGTTGATGCTATGTAAAACACGCTGGGTGTCCCGTGAAGCAGTCATAAAAAAATATGATCTTAACGAAACAGAAGTTGTCGTCGACTTTGATGCCGACTCGCCGACAACTTTGAGTCATTGACAAGTGACAATAAAAAAAGTTACAAGTCAGTTTATTTGATTCCACTTATTTGAGGAATATATATTGTTATTAATGTAACTGTAAGTAGGTATGTTACTGCTAAATAGTGTTACAATGTCTCATAAATTGTGTTTATATAATCTGGGGAAATCTGGGGATTTTTTGGAACGAAATCTGGGGAAATCTGAAAAACCTCACTGGCAACACTGTATATATTCGTTAGTCGGAAAAGATGGAAAGTATGGGCATTAAACTTGCTGTTAGTAATTATGCGTATCGCCCTCTTTTGTAACTTCCTCAGTCTTCCAGCAGTGTGATTCTCCTTACAGATTTTATTTTAGTTATAGTTACAGTTATGGTTATTGATTTTTCATTTTAGTTATAGTTACAGTTATAGTTAGTATTATTTTTTAGTTATAGTTACAGTTATAGTTAATGACTTTTCATTTTAGTTATAGTTACAGTTATAGTTAGTATTATTTTTTAGTTATAGCTACTGAACGTTTATTTTAGTTAATTTTAGTACATATAGTTACAACTGGCTCAAATGGCGCTTCACCTGGTCACTTTATGTTATCATCGTTTAATTATGCCAACAAATTTTAGGCAGTTTTTGATCTCCTCCCCTTGTCAACAACTGTCAAACATTCAACGACCCCCTAACAAAATTATGTCAAAGAAAATGCCACAAGCATTAGAAGGATTACCCCACCCCAGAAAATTTCTATGACTCTAACAAATGCAAAATTTACTGGAATTGCCGAGAGAAAAAAATTGTTATTCAGATTTGAATTGATACTTAATGGCTACAGTTCATGTGGAATCACTGTCTGTCACAGATAGTTAATGATTTTTCCATTCAAAAATACAATCTCGTTTTCTTTTAAATGTGTAGTCTATTCAATTTGATTTTTATTATGAACATTTCTAATTTGAACATCAACATAATAACCTTTTTTTTATTTAAAATCAAAACAAGTTTCTCACTCTTTAATATTAACAACTGAAAGAAAAAAATCATCTTTCCATCAAAAAGAAACTTGAAATATTTGATTTTTGAAAAGAACCCAGGATATTCGCAAAGAAAATATGGAGAAACATCTTCTCATTTTATCTGGGAACAATAAACAAGATAATTTAAAACAAATAAAAGATCTTTAGAGACATTTTGGCTACAAGATTAATATGACTACTAATTTTGCGAATTTGCGCTATAGTAGGCTGACCAGACGTCCCGGTTTTCCCGGGACAGTCCCGATTTTCTGCTAGCTGTCCCGGCTGCCGGGAAAGGTAGGCCAAACCCTAAAAATGTCCCGGTTTTTAACAACTGACCTGACTTCTCAACTTCTCCTTGATTTTACTACTTGCATCTGGCGAGTAAATTCATTTTAAACTTCACTTTTATTTATTTATTACCATGCATAATACGGTAATACCTCTTCCGGTTCTAAACGTCATAATCAACACATAATCAACTTGCATTGTTTAATGCTACAATTTTGAAGATGGAAAGGAGCGTGTCTACTGCAGTTGAAGTCTGCTGTGATCTTGCAGAACTGAAAGAAAAAATAGAGAGTAGGAAAACAAATAAGTTTTTAAGCATCAAAGTAAAGCAACTCCTTAATATTGCTGTGGATTCTGGTGCCATAATTGAGGATGACTTTTTGCAAACAGTTCAATCTTTTTATGCAACTTCATTGGAATATTTTGACATGTGGGAAGTTAGGTACGCACCATTCAAGCTGTTCAGTTGGTTGAACTTGAGAGGAACAATTACTTGGGATATGTTTGAAAAAGCCTTGAGGATCTTATCAAAATGTGTAAGCCAGTTGGGTATGACATTGATGACAATGCACTGTTTGATGAAATGACATGCGTCTGTAATTTTGTAAGTCGAGAAAAAGTGGAACAATGGAATGAAAACAATGTTGCGGTGGATAGGAGATGGGTGCAGATTTTCAATGATCTGCAAGAAAGAAAGATAATTCTTCCAAATTTGAAAATGATTCTACAATTCTTGTTAGCAATTCCTGGAACTAATGCGAGTTTTCTCACTGATGAACTCTTATTGGTCAGATCAAAAAAGTCGATTATCAGGAGAAACTCTTGAAGCTGTTATGATAGTGAAAGTGAATATGGAAGAAACATGTGTTGAAATTTATGACTGAATATTATCAGACAAAAAGCTTTTAAGAAGCATACATTCAAGCGCAAAATATGAGTGACTGATTTGATAAATTTATAATTAAATTTTAAATTTAAAAGCATGATTTGCAATAAAACCTTCCAGTTATACCAATATAATATATATTGTATATTATTGTATAAGCAAAAAATAGATATTTGTGCAAATTATATTATAATTATTGACAAAACACAAATTGATTTTGTGATTGAAGTGTCCCGGTTTTTAGTTTCCAATATCTGGTCAGCCTACGCTATAGTCAACTTGGGTTGCAATTGCTATAGAAGCGTTTACACAATAATATATTGTTATTCAGATTTGAATTGATACTTAATGGCTACAGTACATGTGGAATCAATAATAAAATGAGTGCATCGACGATATCTATATTTAGACTATAAATACCAATGAATGAGCCACAACTATACTGGGTTAATCCACAAATCCAAAATCCTGGCGAACATAAGCTGTTCTCGTGTTAATCGATATTACACTTTTTATTTCATTAACGAAAATAGCAATGAATTTTCGTTAGTGTTATTTTCGTTATAGTTACAGTTATAGTTAATGATATTTTTTAGTTATAGTTATAGTTATCGTTAACGAAATCATTTTTTTTCGTTAACGAACATTTTCGTTATCGTTAACGTTAACGAGAATCACACTGTCTTCCAGTCTAGTTGGATAGGTTGAGGAGCAACTCAAATTGCAATATTCCAGACATAGATGAATTAAAGTGTGAGACAGGTTGGTTAGTACATGAGATGGGAGTAAATAAGAAATTTTAGATATGATCCCCATGTTTTTTGCAATTTTTTGCTCCGATTTGGTTTATGTGGACATTCCAGGACAGGTGTTCATCAATGAGAACACCCAAAAATTTCGCCGATTTCACTTGAAGTATAATCGAATTATCAATATTCAGTAAGTAATTCGAGTGAGGTAATAACTTTCTGAAAGATCTAAATAGTACAAAGTTTGCTTTAAGTAAATTCAAGGAGAGTCGATTAGCCTTGAACCAATCGGCTATGTTCCTCAAGTGACCTGTCAGATAGGAAGATGTTAGTATGGTCAGCAAATCGTATGAGACTCAATTTTGATGAGGCATTAGGGAGGTCATTAATATAAATTAAAAAGAGCAGAGGTCCTAGGTTTGAGCCCTGTGGGACACCAAATTTTATCGTTTTAAATTTGGGGGTGGCACCATTACAACTTACGCACTGGTCTTTTATCAAGGTAGTCTTGAACCATGCCAGTTGCATACCTCTTACCCCATAATTTTCTTATTTACTGAGAAGTATAGTATGGTCCACCGTATCAAAAGCCTTAGCCAGATCGATAAAATTTATCGATAATAGCGAATTCTCACTAGGAATATTTAATATTCCTAGTGAGAATTTGTTATTGTCTATGGCCGTTGAAATTTTGTCCTGCAGATTAATTAGTGACATGGCAGTAGTGTGGCCAGACTGCTTGTTTAAAACACCTTATTGAGTAAGTATTTTAGGTCGCTGCACAGTTGGTTCTGGAACGAGTTTCTTTCGCACGTTTTTAAGTTGTTAAATCGGTTGCTGAGCGAGTTTTCAGTTGTCTACCAAATTCACTGGTCAGTTAAGTATTATAAGTGATGGGTGACTGGATGCTTTGAAAGAACTTCAGTTAAGTTTTAATGTTTGTTGTCCAGGCATATGCATATGAGTTTTATAAATGGCCTTTGAGACACTCTAGAAGTCGCTGGAAAATGGCTGACTGAGAATCCTGAAAGATTCCAGTTTAAAAATCTGAAGATATTGTGGAGGTTTTGGCCCTTCCCCTTCTTTTCTTCTTGTGTGTTTCTGGTGCTGTGGAGGTTTTGCCCTTTCTCTGCCAGCCAATCTGCCAGCCAGCCAATGTGCCAACCAGCCAGCCAAACTGCCAACAGCCAACCAGCCTCCATATTGCGAATTGTGCCAGCGTGATTATTGACTTGGCTGCTCGTTGGTTGTAAAATTGTGGAATACACTCGAATTAAGTTTGAGTCTAGCCATACGACTACCATAGAAATACTGCCAGTCTCACCGGAAACACATGTGTAGGCCTAATATTTCTGACATTCATTAGTCTGATCGATTTAAGCCAAACAACATATGGTCAGTATACTAACTATAGATAGGTTGGTTTATGGTGCCAGTGAAGCATAAATCTCGAAGCAAATTTCTGCCCTGGCTGAGATTTGAACTCACTGGCGTAAACTTGTCCAAAATATTGGAGGGGCAAGGGGTCTGGACCGGAGGGGCAAAAAATAAGATTTTCAAGATGAAAAGTTGTTTTTTGTTGTTTTTTTCCTTTTTTGGGTTTTTTATAGTTTTTGTTGTTTTTAAGATTTTCGGATTTCGGATCAGGAAAATCAGGAAAAATGGCACGAACAAGAGCTCCAACTCAGTTTAATTCAGTTGCGATTTCCGAAAATTAAATTAATTAAATCAATGTTATTAAGATAACTTCTGCAAAAATAAAAATAAGAAATTTATTTTTTTAAACAAAACAACAACAAATTTTGTGGATTTCTTTTCCTTTTTTTGTTTAAAACCAAAATCAGAAAGAAACTTTTTTCACCTCTGGTCTGGACAGTCAGCAAAGGCTTCCGGTGTTACGTTAATGCGTATGAAATGGGGCGATTTGTTTATATGTAGGCCTAAATTTGTTTCATATTGAAGATATTGAAGACAAAAATAAATCTTTGTTTTCATTATGAATTTCTGATAGTATTTCACTTCTGTTTTTCTGTTTCTGAAGAAATTTGTATATAATATATTGAAACATAATATTTTAATTTTTTAAGAAATTCTCCTCTCGATTTTGGGGGGGCATTGCCCCGGCTCCTCAATTATTGGTGGGGCACGTGCCCCGGCTGACCCCCCAGAGTCTACGCCTATGTTTGAACTCCTGACCTCTTGGCTGACAGTCCAACACGCTCACCCCTAGACTATCGCACTCTTCTGTGACTAAACAAACCTTAATTATAAAGGTTCAAAAATGAATGAACTCATTTCTTTTTGAATACATTTATTAAGTGTTTAATTGAAGTTTTCTGTCTTCAGCTAGACTGGGGAAGCCTTAACCCCACGGACTTAAGATTTTGGAACACCGATTCCGGTTCAGGCCATCGTAGTAGTTAGCTTGGCCCGGTTTCGCTACAATATTTCGAATGGGTTTCGGAGGGACGGTTAAGGTTTTCAGAGTATGACGTATAAGCTCGAAACTATTACATTATCTTAACGAATAGTAGTTTTGCACATCGTCCTGAAATAATGAGAACTTTGTAATTGTACATGAGTACATGAGTATTTGATACCATGAAAGAACGTAGTTTAATATCGACTGCCATAGATTAAGGTTCTTCGTCGGTTTCAACTTAATAAAGATTTTATAATTAAGGTTTGTTTAGTCACAGAAGAGTGCTATAGTCTAGTGGTTAGCGTGCTGGACTGTCAGCCAAGAGGTCGGGAGTTCAAATCTCAGCCAGGGCAGAAATTTCCTTCGAAATTTATGCTTCACTGGCGCCACACACCAACCTACATAGGCGTAGACTCTGGGGGGTCAGCCGGGGCACGTGCCCCACCAATAATTGAGGAGCCGGGGCAATGCCCCCCAAAATCGAGAGGAGAATTTCTTAAAAAATTAAAATATTATGTTTCAATATATTATATACAAATTTCTTCAGAAACAGAAAAACAGAAGTGAAATACTATCAGAAATTCATAATGAAAACAAAGATTTATTTTTGTCTTCAATGTCTTCAATATGAAACAAATTTAGGCCTACATATAAACAAATCGCCCCATTTCATACGCATTAACGTAACACCGGAAGCCTTTGCTGACTGTCCAGACCAGAGGTGAAAAAAGTTTCTTTCTGATTTTGGTTTTAAACAAAAAAAGGAAAAGAAATCCACAAAATTTGTTGTTGTTTTGTTTAAAAAAATAAATTTCTTATTTTTATTTTTGCAGAAGTTATCTTAATAACATTGATTTAATTAATTTAATTTTCGGAAATCGCAACTGAATTAAACTGAGTTGGAGCTCTTGTTCGTGCCATTTTTCATGATTTTCCTGATCCGAAATTCTTAAAAACAACAAAAACTATAAAAAACCCAAAAAAGGAAAAAAACAACAAAAAACAACTTTTCATCTTGAAAATCTTATTTTTTGCCCCTCCGGTCCAGACCACTTGCCCCTCCAATATTTTGGACAAGTTTACGCCAGTGCCAACCTATCTATAGTAAGTACACTGACCATACGCTGTTTCGTGGAGATGAGACAGTGAGGAAGAGGAATGACTTCCCGTCCTCATATGCCCGAGCTAAGTAAATTAAGTCGCCAACACTTCATACCCATAGCTGCGTCTCAGGATAGTTTAAGATACTGCTATTCTTATTAGTTTGCACAGTCATCTCGGGTTTACACAAACGGACAGTGACTTGATCGTTTCAGCCGTAATAGTTATCTTGAAATATCTAAAACGCTACTCTAAAGGATAATAATGTAATGGTAATAATATATTCGTTTATTCAGACAAGGTTCCATTGACAAAACGCAATGAGTTACAGAACAGAGGCTTCTTCGTGTAGATAGTTTATATATATCCACCGATTTGACGACCACCAGTCCACCGCATAGTGGTTCGTGCGAAGCAGCTCCGTGAGGTGAGGGATGATTGAGACCAGAGCCTCCGTTGTTTATCCTGTCGGCCGGAAGTAATCAAGTAGTCAAAGCTAGGTAGAAGTATTGTCTAACCAGGATCCGCTCAACAATTCTAGATAGAACGGAAGTACCGAAATTGGACGGAAGGATTTCCAGGGACGCGGTCTTCGCTTGGGGACGAATTAGGGCTGTTTTCTACTGCTTTGGTACTAGTGAACTGTTTTACGATCGGTTTATAAATTTCTGTGAGTTTTTACGATCGCTTTTATGAGTTTAGTCAGCAGTCCAGCCACTCCAGCGTGGTACGGGGCCGTGAGTCGCAAAAACCAAGCTGGGAGTCCGTCAAGCCCATCAGAAGTATGTTGAAGATGGTCTAGGATGTAGAAGAGCGATCGCTCCGTCACCAACTACTGGCTTGTGCTTACTGTTTGCTTAAGGTCCGGGTGATGTAGTGCAAATTTGTGGAGGCCTCCGCGAAGTACACAATGCCCCCTTAACCCTCCGGATGAAACTTACAATGACTTCATTTCGACATGTTTGGTGTCGTCACATAGCATTTGACAGCTATAGTGTTTTCCAAACATTATAATGTACAAAGATATTACAGTATTTAGAGAATATTGCATACTGATACATTTTCTATAGAATACACAGTTCATCCGATAATAATGTCGTTTTCGTGGTTATGTCTCAATGTGAGTTCCTGGTAGGCAGACGCTGTGGGTTGACGAAGCGATTCATAAGGCAAAGTTTCAGATGCAGTGTTCGCCTTCAACACGTTTTCATAGGTAGTTTTTTGAGAGCTGTTATCGTTTGGACTTGCCGCCAACCTTATACAAACAAAGATAGTTTACAGCATGAGTAAAACTCAAGTTTAAAGTTATAATGCATATAGCTATGCCTGTGATAGAACAGGAGACGCTGACCACTGAAGAGGCTTTATGGGTGCCAATTCCTTGTACTCAAATGTTTGACTAACTCAAAATTCAGACGTCTCATGTGTTGTCACCTGTGTGAGGATTGCTAAAAACATATTAACCGCACATACAGGTCAATTTTGAGCGCAGGACCAATAATTATTAGATTGGAAATAGTTTGCCCAATGGACACCACCTCCAACCGTCACTTATTCGCTCATCTATAAAGTACATTGAGGATTTGGCTATGGTCGTTCACATAACGAATATCGTGCCTTGCTTTGACAAGTCAATATCTGCAACAAATAAATCGCTACAAGCAATATCAGGCGATAAAATAGACATGTTAGTTACTTGAACAAAGGTCCTTATTCATCAATTGAACTATGGCTTTCTCGCATAATTGCGATCGAGCCATAGTCTATTTTACATGTATGCGAAGAGTTGATCAGCGATACGAAAGCAAGAAGGAAGTCACCTGTGAACAAGAATGGGCTTCTATGTGACTTACAGTCTAGGTGCTACTTTGAGGAAGTATGCACTTGCTCAGCAAAGGCATTTCTCGCAAATTTTAGCCTTATTTTACAGCAGCCCTCTTAAAAATGCAGAGGTTAGTTGAGCTGTGTAATCGATTTATGTAACGCACCAGTAGAAGGCTACTATCCGAGCGCTCAACCATTGACCACAATCGAATACGGTGAAATACTGGAAGTCGAAAAGACTTTATAAATGAATGAATGAATGAATGAATGAATGAATAATATAAGATTAACGTGTCAGACGTCAACACGTGAATCAAGGGCACGGGTTATCATCAACTTATTCTTTACCTTTCTTACGGCGACGTTACATCCTTGCTACACAATCTTTATTATAGCGCCTTCCAAGTAGCTCTTTAAGGCGCTTCTTTTTCAGTCTCAGTGATGTTGTAGATCAGTAAGAGCATCGTTCATGTGCGTTTTGTGACAGGATTAAAAATTAATGGTTCTACCTTATAAGTTTCAAGTTATTTCATGAAAGAAAGCAAATGATACACTGTTCTTCATTTTTTGCAGGTTGGGTTCCAGGTTTACTGGAACCAGCCCAATGTCTTTTAGATTAGAAACAATGCAGTAGAAAAGCCTGTTCAGTTAAATACCTTGAAGTGAGCGCGTTTTAGGCAGAAACCAGAAGAGGATCCACCAGTCTTGTTGTCAAGACCTTGAACCTCAAGACCAAGACCAAAACCAAGACCTTGAACCTCGAGACCAAGACCAAGACCAAGACCTTGAACCTCGAGACCAAGACCAAGACCTTGAACCTCGAGACCAAGACCAAGACCAAGACCTTGAACCTCGAGACCAAGACCAAGACCCCCCAAAATCACATTCAGCCCAAAACTTCTTTTCCTTATAAAAAATTGTCAAAACGGACTACTCGCTATTTTAATGAAAACATGAGTCTTTTATTCCAGCAAATTAACTTAAAATGCAGACTGCAGAGAATTCCGAATTCGTATATACAAAAGTCCTTCATGCGAAATGTTATTCCAAATGCCTTTTGTATTTTATAAAAACCAATTCGCTCAGACTTTTCTGACCAAGACGTGCCTTGTGTGCCTCATAAAAATTCCGCCATGTGAGAAAATACGTTCTATAGGTGCTGAAGTCGCTGGCACACACAGTAGCTTTTCAAGCACTGGATGTAAATGTACAAATCGTGAGCCTTTTGAAATCCTCCATGGTTTATCAGACCGTCTGGCTTCAGAAAAAGTCTCGGCAGGGCTTCCAGATATAGCATAACTTATAGTTGCTGCTGCCGATAGGTTTTCCTAACCAACAAGACTTGCATCCGTCCGTAAATGTATTTGTCGTAGGCTATGATGCAAAAAGGCTTGATGAAATGTTAAATTCTTGAGTTTTGTAAATTGACTGTTCATATTGACAGCCGGTCTTGGTCTTGGTCTTGCGAGACCAAGACCAAGACTTTGAACCTCAAGACCAAGACCAAGACCAGGACTTTGAACCTCAAGACCAAGACCAAGACTTTTAAAAACGAACTCGAGTGCACTCGAGACCAAGACCTTGGTCTCGAGGAAAACAAGTCTGGGATCCACGTAACTAATCCATGATGACTAGAATTGAAATCGCAAGAAAAAGCTGAGCACAATGACCGCAGTTTCATCCGTGGCAGGACAGTTAGGTAGACACTCTTGAAAAAATCAAAATTATTGAATTACTGTACACAATTGCATTTGACATCTATGATCGAAAGGCGTAACCACAAAGATATAAAGGCTATAGGATAGTGCTTACTCCAAAAAAATATACTAAAAGCTTACGCCATAATATTTAATGCACACAATTAGATCTGCATGAGTTCCACAGCACCTCCCAGAAATTATCGCCAAATAAAAAAGGCTGTGACTAGCGGACCGCCAGGCGGCCCACTAGTATTGGAAACTTGCAGGCCGCCTGGCGGTCCGCTAGTCAATACGATATTTTATGACTAGCGGACCGCCAGGCGGCCCTGAAATTTCAAATACTAGCGGGCCGCCAGTAACGTGATTCCGCCAGAAGCCATTCGAAATCGGAATCCTTGGGTCAAAACATTGGCTACACTAACCCTAAGACTAACCCGAAACGTCTGAAACCTGTAACTGAAAGCCCCCTGTCGGGACGGTTGCTTTGTCCTTCGTTTTTGATACTTTCTGCGGCCATAGGCCCCGCTTCGTGTAGCATAATCGCGGCGAGGAATATCGCAGTTCATTCTTGGCACGCGCAGCCTTCTTCTGCGCATCATTGTAAGAATACTAAACTTACTCGGTTCATACAGTTTTTTGGAATTGTGAAGTCGTTAAAGCTAAACATTTGACCAACATTAATGAAACTGTCCGTTACGGCAGCCATGTTGCTTTTGAAAGTAGCCACGTTCTGTAATCACGTGATGTCTTACACGTGACTGGCGACCCACTAGTTTTTCGAAACTTGCGGGCCGCCTGGCGGTCCGCTAGTCACTTCGAATAAAAAAATCGGGACTCATTTCAACACGCATCTCTGTCTGTTTCTAAACATCTATCCAGAAAAAACATGTGTTATTACTTAACCATGCACTCATATTCGTTATTTTTAACGACACATTCAATTTACAATTTTAATGTTAAATAATGTATTTTTCATCAATAAACTACTTTTATGGTATTTTATAATAAATGCAATTATAAAATTGGACGTACGTAAAGTTAGGCAATATTATTACCATAATAGTGTGAAATGCTGATGCTTTTGTTTCCAGTGAAGCGTTGATTGTTGACTGTATTGTATGCGATGCAAGTGTAGTTGCGATCCTCCGTTGGCTTTATAGTTGGTCCTTCTGTCTCCGTATCTCCGAACAACCACCTGTATTTTGCCTCTGGTAGAGTCGGTGCAGAGCACTTCAGAACAGCTTCTTTGCAACAAGGACAGGTGCACGTGAAGTTGTCGCATCGAGCATCGTTCGGCAAGATGATTTCTACTTTGTTGCTGTCAGCAAATTCTGTTTCAGTTGCAAAATGATAAATTCTACTTGAGGAATGAAAGTCTGAATCTGGGACTGACATATGCATTGAAATAAAACGGCTATCGATATTACAGTGCAACGGTTTATTGAATTGAAATTTTTTTAAAACTCAACTGGCCTATAACTCTCTGCAAACCCAAACATGTTCGTCACTTCATCATCAAACAACCGCTCTAGTCAAATATCATTTAGCAAAGATACCATCACGTCAACTTATGACAAGGCGTCTGCGAAAACTGTCCTCTTTCTGATAGGGAATAAGTTGATGTTGCTTGGTGCGAGGTATTCCCGTAAAAGTTGGTTGCCACACATAAATATTCATATGCCTTTATGGTAAACATTAACACTCTGCTGTGTATCTACCCAGTACGTTTTAGCAGGAGGATAGGCATTAACTCAATGACAGGAAAGTATCTTGGCCTCACAAATCTCGGATTCAAAATAAGGAGTAGCCATTTTGTTTGCAGCATTAAGTCTTTTAAAGTAAATATATGAATACAATATATCAATACTGTGAAACTTAATAGCTTATTCTGATTTCTAAATATGAACACAAATTTATCAAAATACTATTGTTAGTGCACTTACTAAGCAAGACACAAGGTGGTTGCAAGGCCGTAGCTAGGGGGGTGTTTTTGGTGTTTAAACACCCCCCAAATTAAATAATGTGAAAATAAAATAATGCATTTACCAACGACAAACCCCTTGGTCGGTTGACTCGGTTGCATTTCGGCTTGCTCAAGGACGAGAAAACACCCCCCGAAACAGAAAACACCCCCCGAAACAAAATCCTGGCTACGGCCCTGGGTGGTTGTATAAGATGCCAAGGCTGACAAAAGAGTAGGCCTAACTGTAAATGGACGTTTTAATACTGTGGAAAGACCTAAGCATAGTTTTAGGAAGTTGCGGTGAGTTTCTGTTTTAGAAAGCCGTTGTAAGAGGTTGATTGGACGCGATTCCCTTTCGGGCCCAACTGAACTACCAAACTGATATTCTGAACTTATTCTGCGAGAAGAAATTAACAATCGCGATACAAAGTCGGCTTCAGTGACTCAGGATAGGCGAGGCCGTCAAATTTAAACTTTGCATTCTGGTAAATAAATGTCTGAGCATCACGCTATCTCGCAGACAAGATCAGGCTGCAATCAGACAACCGTGATAGCTAGCGGCTTGGATCATCAAAGTAAGTAAGTAAGTATGGACTTTAATGCTCCGCTTGCAAACACACTGCGGCTAGTCCGCTGATTTGCCGCAGTTCGCACTGCGGCAAAGTCCGTTGATGTATCGTTCCAGCAACTAAAACTAAAACGGGCTATCGCTGGTCAACGTGCCCGAAACAGTCTTCCTGCACCTATGCAGAAAGCCAAAAGCCTTTCTGTTTTTGAAAAGCAATTAAAAATGTACTTGCTTAGGATTGTTTTTGATTGATTGAATTGTTTATTGAAGCACCACACAACAGACAAATCAATTTATGACAGTTTCGCCTATAGCATTACAAGTGCTGGCGTCAAATGGGTATTCCAAAAGGGTCAAAAGTCCCGCTACAGCCTGGATTATCCTCTCACATAAACAGTTGACAATGTAAAGCATCCTAGAAGTAGCATGCTACTGACGATGCAATAAAAATTACCGTAATTCAAATTGCAATTAAAACTATCAGTCGATTTTGCGTGGCATAATCCATATTCAGTTACGAGTCTAAAATAAGATTCGCTAAATACTCGCATAAAACGTTGTATGTTGGTGTTACCCAGCTGGTGCGATATGTCGGTGTATTACTTGCACAGCCTTGAGGGACGTTAACCGGCGGATTGAAGAAAAGATTGGAGAGATATGGGGGAACAGCTGGTGGTTGAGCTGTAGCAACGATGAAAGATGATGTGGGCGTGGTGGCTCAGTGGTAAGTTCGGCGCCTTGTGACCGGAGGGTTGCAGGTTCGAATCCCACTCTAGCCGCTGCGTACGGACCTTGGGCAAGTCCTTCACTCGCAATTGCTCGTGGCGCTTCGGCGTGAAAATTCCGGCACAGTATCAAATGCTGTAGTCGGGAGCGCCTCTGAGTAGTAGTTGACTTCGAGAGGCGCTATAGAAATATCCGGAATGAATGAATGAATGATGCACTGGTTGTCGTTGTTGATGCTGGGTAACTGGTCATGTTCTGAGTGAGATCCGATTGCAGGGTCCAGTAAAAGACGGAGGCAATGGATGAGGCTGTAGCGATGGTCCACCGTAAGATACGCTGTTTGATATCATGATGCAATCTCCAGCTATCATATCTGTGGAGTTGTCGTTAAAGATGACGTTTGAATCTAAGAAAGAATGGCTCTTACTTTATAAAATCTGGAGACTTGGAGCAGAGGTTGAAACATGCGATTTACTGGTAAGAATTATTTAGAGAAATTATGTCGTTTTGAACCAGTTCAGTTTGTAGATCCCATTTTAACGTAGCAAGTTTTATATGAAATGTTTTTACTGGGTCTTTAAATACTGCCTCTTTTCCGGTTCATCGAAATGAAAACTTTAAGCCTAATTGTATCAGTTTAAAATGCCGAAAATGCTGAGCACGTCTGTCCGGGATAATCCACTTTCACCGTTAGACCTTCCTCATTAAATCCTAGAGATATGCAAAAAATAGCCACCTACCAACGATAGCTAGCATGGCTTGGTACTGTCTACCAGTTCCATAGCCATCAGCGCAGGCGTAACATCCACCAAGAGACAGCACTGCATCGAATGCGACTAAATTGCAGACGAATCCACCTGATTTCTCTGTTCTGTAATGAGATGCGTGGCTACCGATGATTATTGCCAGTGCATATTTTAAGAAATTTCCACTACTGGGACAAAGTCCGGCGTCTGGTTGATCAGTGTTTAACCTCTTATGGAACAAGGCCGACCTTTTTGGAAATTTATTCCGCGTTCGAAAAATCAAACGACTTTTTCCGGAATTTTTACACGAAAAGTACATTTCATCTCTAGAAAAAGTTGATGACCTTTTTTTAAGTCCCAACTCCCCAAAACGGTCAACTTTTCCTTCCATTCCTTAGATTCCTACATTTCATCTTCACAAATAGTTGATGACCTTTTTTTCTAGTCCCGACTCCCAGAAAATATAACTTTTCCTCACTTTTTTCTAAACTCCCCTTCGCAACCGACTATGCATTACACATTTTCTCTTTACTACTGGGACAAATCTTACAATTCCTCCAACATTTGTCCCACTACTCCTAGTTTACACATACATTGCCTGGGACAAATCAGCCTAACTACTGGGACAAATCCTAAGACTACTGGGACATTTGTCCCACTAGTTATACAGTTAAAATATGCCCTGATTATTGCAGTTACCATGAGTTAAATAGACACCACAGCCACTGTTGCAGTCCGTTGTATATGTCCACGTTATAGCACCAGTAGCATCACCACTAACAGCTGTAGCCGCATTCAACGGTCTATGAATAATTTCTCCTCTGCGAACCATAAACGACAATCGTATTATATAGCAGTTAGAATTATACTAGATTATTTAAAAGAGGTTAAACGTGAAGTGAGGGAACGGAAATAAATATTCGCATATTTTTGTTAGTCTAATCTGTATCAACAATACTCAGAAAGATGCTCTACGATTTGACGGGTCCTGGGCTGAGGTACACAACTGTCATACGACTCCAACTTCAATGCAGCAATGAGACGTAAGAAGATCAACATACGTGTTATATTTAATATAAATTCTCCTACTGATCCGGTGTACAGCGTGTCACGCTTTCAAAAAAGTATACAATTAACCTGGTTGCAAAAGGTAGATTCAGAAAGAAACAGGGTCCGCTTAATCAGGGTAATCGTAATCGTAATTACATACATGCATGCATACATACTTACATAGGCCTACATGCATACATGCCCTTGGAGGCAGCCATGGGTATGATGTGTTAGCAACATTATTTCCTTAGCCTCGAATAATGAGAGCGAGTGGCTAGTCTACTCCATCGCCGTCTCATCATCAATCGATAATAATGTAATGTAATGTAATCACATATTTACATAGCGCCTCTTCAGAAAATTCAATAGAGGAGCTGATCGTAAACTTGCAGGATAATGCATTGTATGGTCGGCGTACTCATTATAGCTGAGTTGCAGCAGAAACCTCGAAACAGATTTTCTGTCCTACTGGGGATTTGAACCCCCGACCTCTCGGTTGACAGTCCAGCCCGCTAACCGCTAGACTATCGCGTACTCCATTATGAATTAGGTTGACATGGAAATTGAAATAGAAATTTGTCTTTAAAATCCCGGGATGCACATGCACTATTTCACACATCTATATTATACTTATAATGCAACTATCTAAGAATATTAACATTCCAGTAAAACTGATATAAGCCTATACGATGTTGCCAGTCTTCGGGATGGCAAGGCAGTCCCGTCAAATAATTATGGACTTTGATCAGTTAGCCTACAACTGCGAAGTGCATTGTAAAATGTTGACGTATTTTAGGAAGAATTCCCATTTGGCTATTATTAGAATCAGCAGATAAGAAGAGATCGAGCGAACATCACAAGGGAGTTTACCTAGTTGCAGTGTAAATAGTATTATAATAGCGTACCTGTTGTTAGACCTATCTGTGTGAGATCTAAATTTAGGTATGATAGATTATAATGTACATGACATTCGCTACCTCGCACACAGATATTCGCTAGGGGCGCACTACGGATCTTATAGTAGTAGCAATTAAGGAAGCAGCCAGTTACTTTGACAATAACAGTTACCATAGGGCTAATTGTTTGAACTATTGCGGCACAGCTCGTCAACGAAACGGATTAAAATGAACAAATTCATATCTGTTGCGTTTTGTCTTTGCACCTTATTTGTTACTGGTAAGTCTTGACCATTTCATAAATGCTGAAATATCATTTGCTACTACTTAATTACTAGCTCTAGTTAAAACTACTCCTGCTTTCACTTTTGAGCAGTGTGGAGGCTACGAGGTCGCATTACAAAACGCGGTCACATGCTCGCATAGTTTAGCTGCTACTGTTTTGAACTCGAGACAGACGTGATCCTTCAGGCATGAAAATCAGATTCGAAGCAGATCTTAAACCTCTGGAAAATCGGGTTTCGTTTCAGTTTCCGAAGGCCATAAGAAAAAAAGCTTATGAATGTAATGTACAGTTACTATACAATTTATATAGAGCATTCTTAATCCCTCTCGAGAACGCTTCTCGCCGTATTAAATGATTGTACAATTCGCTAAAAACGGCATGTTCACAGTGGCGTCACTAGGGTTGGTGTCACTCGGTGCGGTCAGTCATGGTGTCACCCCATAAACCTCCTCCCTTATTCCTTTACCAGATAATACAGTATCCTTAGTAGTTAGTAATGTCTTTTGTTCTAATGTTACTCGTATATCGTAATCCCTGTATAATATTGTATATCACTAAATATATTGGTAATATTTTTGACAAAAACCACTAGCAGAATTAAAATTACAAATGCATATTTCTTATTTTATTTTTTTATTTTAATCATATATCATCAGATCAGCTGCAGACACCTTCGTAGGTGCCTGCAGCTTATACAGGCCTCATTATAAAATAATGTTCAAAGAAAACAAATTTTAAATAATGAGGAAAAATAATTGGGAATTTGGCTGATTATTTCATAAAACATTGTATCATAGTGGTTGTAGTTGTAATTGCAATCGAACACTTAAATAGCGCCACTCAGATCAGCGGGGCTCTCGACCCGAATAAGTGCCAGCACCGGCGAAAAGAAAGGGTTTCAAGCGTCTCCAGAACTGAAGAGGAGAGAGGGCAAGAAGCTCTTGGCGGAGGGACTGGGGAAGACTGTTCCAGGCTGCATGACTCACATAGGCAAAGCTCCTGGCTTGGGCCGTGGAAGAGTGCATACGTGGAACAACCATAAGGCCACGGGCCGTGGATCGCAAGGAGGCCCTCTCAGGCAAGGAAGAAACCGGGGTGCTGAAATTCATGAGGTAAGACGGAGCAGAGTAATACTATCAATTAAAATCAGGTTAGCAATTAAAATATAAATTCATGGAAATATTTTCATAAATGAAATTATGCACAAACAACACCCAAACAAATACGCCAGCATTTAAGCACTAAGTGAACATTTCGCCTAAATCAGAACTTTCCTTTCTTGGCTTTCAAGGCTGAACTTGTCAATCACTTCATCGAAATAAAATAATGCCTTACGCCAACTCACTTTCAATTGAAAAACTTTTTTAATTTTTCTCCTTCTTTTCCTTTAATTAATTGCCTACTTCATTAGAAAAAAGTTATTGGTTTAGGTTTAAAAATACCAATTACCATAACATTGCAGCTAAAATACCAGAAAATTGGACGAGATAAGCGATTAGGCCTGTAAACACCAACCAAAAACAATGAAAAAAGAGCGCATGCTTGTAGCACGTGCAGACTATAGTTACGAAACCACGTGATT
Organism: Allolobophora icterica; assembly: GCA_963556255.1. Lineage (NCBI taxonomy): Eukaryota > Metazoa > Annelida > Clitellata > Crassiclitellata > Lumbricidae > Allolobophora > Allolobophora icterica. The sequence goes on along the minus strand of OY744603.1, from coordinate 9,603,625 downwards.
TTAATCGTAATTGTAATTTGGTAATAATGACGGCACTGATCGGAGCCCATTACAAGGTTAAGAACAATAAATTAGCATAGAGTTTCAGTTGTAGGTAAGTTGATACTGATAACAGGACCTGTAAGCTGGGCTTACGAAAAATTATTATTTTGTTGCTATCTGTTATTGTTAATTTAAAAATAATAAATTTCTGCTGAAACTTGGCACACAAATTTTCTAGACAATCATTTTGTCATTTTGGTGTCCCCTCTCAAGGTGTCACCCGGTGCGGTCCGCACCCACCGCATCCCTGTAGTGACGCCACTGCATCTTCATTCGCAGGTATTCAACAGAAAGTGTTTCTTTGTAGTCTCTCTCATACACGTACAATAAATGAACATTGAACAAGTTCTTCACCAGCTTGACAGTTCACAACGTTTCCGCAGCCAATGGTCCGTATTGCATTAAAAATTATCAATAATGACGGCCGAATTAATTACTCGCTTACCCTGACTAACATTGATGGTAGAAGGCACCGTCTCCGAATGTCCCTCAAGACTTCATGATGATCAATCTTCGGAATTCAGATCCTTTGGTCCTCGAATGATGATGAGCACACCCTGAAGACACTACTCACCGTCTGCCTCACTGAAATTCACTATGCAGACCAAATTTTAACGAAATCTCAAACCATTAAGTTACTAAGTTTCCAACGCTGTACCAAACGATACGAATCGGGTTAGCAAGGTTCCAATGCCAAACGATGTACCAATGTACCAAACGATGCGAATCGGCAGAATCGTGGCCGGGTTTCTGCGACAAATCCGTAAAAAACTGCCCTATGTAAGAAAGTATACTTGGGATAACCAGAGAAACACAGTAGTCCAAATTTGCAGAAGTTTTATCCAGCACTGTAGTGTAGTGGTCTAATTGTGTCGCATGATGCACATGAAAAAGCAACCTCAGGTCCATCTCCTGAGTGAGATAGAACGCTTGCAGTGGGTCCGTGGGCTCATCTGCTTTGTAATCAGTAATAACTTATATAATTTATGGCAAAAAGGCGAAATAAGTCAAAAGTCAGGTTACAAACTACCCCGTATCGATTTTCTGAGCCAATAACATCCCCGTTTAATAACGTTTATGGAGACAGCAGTAGCCAAGACAATAATTGTGCTCAAAAACTGCTACAGTAGTGCCGCTGTCTTACGCACAGCTTCTGTAATTTGTCAAACAATGTGACCAGGGTGATTAAGAGTCTGGTAATTCTTGGCGGCATAAAGTTTGGTCACGAGCAAGTTACTTGAGTTTGGTGCGAAACATTTTACAACAAATTAATGCAAATAACTTCACCAAGTAATGAATCTGGGTGCTTTTGTTAGGAAATGAATTCATCCTTCCATCAATCATTACGATCTTTAACAATTGCCATAAGGTTGGTACTTATTTGTTTTCAGAAGTCATTGGAGATATAATTCAGAGACCGTTGAATGTGGCTACGAGTGTTGGTGACAAAACTGTCTTCAACTGTTCTAGCAATATTAGTGCTGGTAGCATATTTTGGACAAGAACAACTGACTGCATCACTGCAAATGGTGAATCTTTAACTGTGACCAACTGCGATCTCAACAACAACAGCTACGGGTCCCATTACAAAACCGAGAAACCAGATGGATTCTTTTGCAATTTAGTCGTATTCGATGCAACTTTGTCTCTTGGTGGATGCTACGTTTGTTCTGATGGATTTGCAGCTGGAAGACAATACAGTGCATTTCTAATCATCGTTGGTAGGCATCTGTCTTTTTTAAAGTTTCACCGATATCTATTGACCTTGATCAAAGAAATCAGTTACGACGAGTTCCCCATCAAATGTAGAACGCTTTATGATCGTATACTCCACTTTTATGAGATCAAACAGAAAAGTTAAAAGGGTTTACGAAATATATGTAAAGCAAGACTAAGGAGGTCATGTGGTAGGGTGCTAGACAACCTATTTAAGGCTAGTTAGACCATCCACAGCTAAGCTTCTATGCTTCACCGTGGAATGTAGACAAGACAAATAATATTTTATTTGGAGCAAGCAGCACTGCACTTCGCAACAGGTTCTTCTGTTGCTGGCCCATGGTTCTTAAACGCACTTCCGCAATCTGTTCACTCTGGTGTGTCCTAGGCCCTATATAGTATCTTTCCGTTTTTTTTTACTTAAGACGTTTTGCGTCATTGTGCTTTTCTTTCTTGGACAGACTCTTGGTTTTGAACGGATTCAAATTCTGCTTAGAGTGTCATCGATTAATATCTAGTGCATTATTACAATGGCGCTATAGAAGCTGTAAAGTTATCTTAGATTAGATTATACTACGACTATTACTATATGTTTTGCTTATAGTGTTTGCGTCCTTACAATACGTGTTAGTGGCACCCAAAGGCAAATTTTTTCCAACACAACTGTCAGGCTGCAACATATTATATGCGGACTTAAAACAATTTACAATTATTCTCAGCCTTTAAGCATACAGCATCGTTTACATTTGTGACTATAAAACCTATGAAATGATGCAACACAATTTTTACAACAAAGTGGACGTAAATATTTTATTTTATTCCGGATATTTCTATAGCGCCTCTTGAAGTCAACTACTACTCAGAGGCGCTGTACCGGAATTTTCACGCCGAAGCGCCACGAGCAATTGCGAGTGAAGGACTTGCCCAAGGTCCGTATGCAGCGGCTAGAGTGGGAGTCGAACCTGCAACCCTCCGGTCACAAGGCGCCGAACTTACCACTGAACCACCACGCCCCACAAATAGCATACGATCCTGGCCATATGCTTCTCTTCCGCCAAAATGCCAACATATCTTACATGCACAGGAGTTCTGGTCAAACTTAGTCATTCTAGCATTCTGACTCTGACAATCAAATTAAACTAACTCTTTTCTAGTCCTCTGACCCTTCTTCTATTTTGTCGTGCTCCGAACTCAACCAAACGTGACCATGACATTGTATCCATCAGAACTCTCTTGATGCTCTATACACATTCTGCACTGAATTCCGAGTCTGTAGATGGCAAAGCAGTAGACGTTGAACACAATTATGCACTAATCTTTTAACTTTACAGAAAGAGCCGTGGAAAAATAGCCAAAAGCTAGCTATGCTTATGCTTGTTAACCTAAGTCCTTATGATCGACGAACCATGCATTAGTTGATTTTGATAATAATGGAGGTAGCTGATTTAAGCAGTCTTAGAGGAAGACTGCCTGAAGCAATGAAAGATAGATATACGATTAACGGAAGTTGAGTAAGAGCTGCGCACCGATTTTGGGTTGGTTGCTTCGACACCAGCTTTATTACTCCTGCACTGCAATGCCTTTGTTAAGATAAAACATCAAACTAAAGTTTTTCTTAGATTCTCAAATAAAACGGATGATAAACATAGAATACTGACTGCATATCTATTTAGCATTATCTAAATACCACTGCATCTTACAGAATAAAACATAAATAATACATTATATCTTAAATTAATTACTAACTGTAACATAATATTTGGTACAACAAGCTCAATCCATCTTTTCAGATTCAAACGCCACCATTACGTCCAATTCAACTGATTTGATATCTGGAGAAGACGTCATGATATCGAGCAGCGTATCATACGGTGGACCCTCACTACAGCCTCCTGCTTTGCCACCTTCGTTTTACTGGACACTGCAGTCGGATCTCAGTCAGAACTTAACCAGTTACCCAATGTCAACAACAGCAACCAGTGCATCATCCTACATCATCGTCACAGCTCAACCACCAAATGTTCCTCCATATATCTGCAATCTTTTCTTCAACCCTCCAGTCAACGTCTCTCAAAGTTATAATGCAAATAATGCTCCGACCTATCGCACCAGCTCGGTGACACCAACATACAATGTCTCATGTGCGTATTTCACATATTTAAATAGTTCACATATATTTTGCTTTGAAAATATTAGATCTTACAATGTATTCCTTAGCTTTAAATGAACTCTCTATACAATGAAACAAAAAGAGTCTGTTAGTTGAAAACATGATTATGTTAGATATATGTTGCGTGTTAACTTACAAAAATGACTTTTTTCTGTCATACTGTACGGCAGAAATAAACGTAGTGATATTTATTTCATTACATTATTAATAACGTGGTAGGAAGTAGGGCCTAATGAAGTGCACCCGCTTTCATATTCATTCATAGATTTACATAGTGCCTCTGCAGAAGACAGGGCCGCAATGAGCCTAGTGCGGGCCCGGGTGCTGTGATGACCTATATGCATATAGCCATCAGCGCGGGGCCCAATTACAAGCACAATAAAAAAAATTAATGTACTTTCGAAAATGCGGGCCCCTCAAAACTGCGGGTCCGGGTGCTGCAGCACCCTTAGCGCCCCACTTAATGCGAGCCTGACAAGAGAACTACTCAGAGGCGCTCCCCACTCCAGAACGGACAAAATGAGCGGTGCCAGAAGTGAAGACAATGAACTCATAGGCCATTTTGCCATTCTCTGGATCTTGTTACATTGCCATTAGTTCGTGGTTCTTCATAGTTCTCAGGTTTTACATTAGGCTCTTCAATATTTCTTTAATATACACTCTTAAATAAATCTTTGATATAACCTCTTCAAACAAGGGGTGTTAAAACTAACAGAAGGAAAGAAACGTGAACGTACGCATGAGATTCATGTTCTTATACCATTCATCTCGGAAAAAAATACAATAATGATGTTTTCTTATAAGTATAATTTCTGTTTCAGCAACTTTCATTGTCTTTTATGCAGTGCAATTTGTTTCATAATAGACACACCTGGGAATCTAAATATCTTTGGAAATCCGATTCCATGCCTGCATCAACCTCTTGAACTGATCTGTAGTGCATCCGGTCATCCACCACCGACGTATAAATGGTTCAACTTATCCAGTGGGAGCGTCCTATCTCAGAGCAACACTGTTGTTATTGAACGCGGTGGATCTTATCAGTGTGTTGCCTCGAACACGATCAGAAATGTGCTTTACAACGCATCCTTAGACGTCAGCATTGTCGACTGCGGTAAGTGGAGATTTTTTTTTAGAAGTGCAAACGTGACAAAACAAACGACTCAACTTTGATAATCATCCAAACATCTTTATTTCAACGTTCACCATAGCCCCTTTCCTGAACTTTTCGAAAGTCCTTTTTGTCAGGTTACACTTGTGATTTGAAACAAATTTCAACTAAACCTCATAAAGTTATTAAAGTTTTCTGACAGAATTTCAAGGTTTGACATTAATCAACCTCTTAAATTTTGTATTTTTCACCCTAAAAACTGTCTGTTATCACAAATTTCTGGCGTACGATGATTTCTTATCTTATTGGCTCTCTGGGTTTTGGGTTGACTCTCACCTTCGTTTAAAACACAGTATTTGATTAATTAGCCTGCATTCTTTCTTTGTTCCTTAAATCCTTGTTTGCTCATCAGCTGTTGATGTCGAGAGCGCCTTTCCACGTGTTTGAGCAACCGGGTTTACTATCTCACGTATATCATCATCATCATCATCATCATCATCATCATCATCATCATCATCATCATCATCATCATCATCATCATCATCATCATCATCATCATCATCATCATCATCATCATCACCTTATTGACTTGATTATGGCTACTGGCATGAGTGCGGCCTGGTTTTGGAGCGCCATCGTTTGATCCTTGTGCATTAGACAGTGGAGCGATGGAAGTTAAAAATTACAATTACAATCGTCATCATTGTCGCCATCGTCATCAACATCATCATCATCATTAGCAGTAACATGGCATTTGTTGGCCGTCCACGGAACACTTAATCGTTTCTCTTCAACTTCCTGTTGTACGTGCGAGAGCCAAATGTTTGTTGGTTCGTGTGATATTCGAGCCGTTTTTGAGTTTGATGACTGTTATATGGGTGAAGGTGGATTTGGTGCTGGGCTGAAGAATACGAGGACTATATCCACAGGGACTTCTTTATGATATTTCGTGCTTCAACAGATATTGAGTAAAGACTCCAATGCTAATTGGCCGTTGACGATTGTTGCTTATGATCGCTTTCTTTCTTCTTGCTAGTTTTACGGCCGGTTGTATCGTCCAAACATCCCCCATTATTCAATTATCCAATCTTGTCATCTCCATTATCTCATCTTCCATTATCTAATTGTGTCACCGCTACAGGCGAATAAGCGACAGAGTTAATTAAGCTATATAGAGAACTAACTTTCTAGATTTATAATATAATATACTCAATTAAATTCCTAGATTACTCTAATAAAAACTCATTTCATCAGTTTAAACCGCATCGAATTTGAATGTTTACATTTTGCGGTGGTTCTAAAACAGAGATTTTTGGTTTCAAGTTGCTACTCTTTTTTGTAAAAATCGGACAAATTTTAATAAAGTGATTTCAGAGTAATGATTTAATTAAGCTTTCATACAAGCTTACGTTTAACCTTCATTCATTGTTATAGACCCATAAGACCATTTTCTCTGTTTT
>OY744603.1:9379626-9592126 GCA_963556255.1 Allolobophora icterica | reverse complement strand
GTTTGGCTACACGACAAACCCCTTCGTCACTCACTATCTTAGCCTTGTCATTCGAAATATGAAGTCATGAAGTTGAGAAAATTAAAAGTCACGTGAAATAATCATAAGCCTGCGATTACTCTGCACATTTCGTGTTTTCGTAGTATTTCCCAATCCATCTACTACAACTAAGCCAGACATTGTAAAGTCCACTGACCCACAAGTAGAGAAGACTGGGTAAGCTAACGTTACCCATAACAATCTATAGGCTGTGAACGCGTAACATCCATAAGTTTGTGCCTATGTGTGGTTAGTTCGTCACATTCTTTGCACTGTATTTTGCAACACTAACAACCTGTGCTTACTATCTCCCGTTGGGATGTAATAATTTACATCCGCTTATGAGATAGTCTAGCTTGTTCTAGTTGTAACGTTTCTGCAGTTTGGCATGCTCTCCCTTTGAGTTACTGGCTTTTCATTGATTCACATATTAGTACTTACTATTATACGGGTTAAAATATGCTGCACATACCTTTACCGTAACAGACAACACACATGCACGTCAGAACAATATTTGACACCATTGGAACAACATCGAGAAACGTCGGAACAATGTTCTTTGACTCAATAAGACTCCATAGGCCTACAATACTCATTACTCGCTCTTTTACCTAGCTAAATACATTTGATCACTCTGAAATACAGAATTCTATTGTGTCATATTAACTTTCGAAAATTGGTATTAAAATCTGATTTTGAATTACTCCTTTGACATGATTAATATGGAAGTTCTGCATTTCAAAGTATAAGAACGAAATTAAGAATACTAATGCTATTAAGAAAAGCTTGATTCTTATGAAACATCCTGCGTGCCTCTTGAATGTTGACGGTCGGAATTCTAATAACTCTATAAAGTTGACTAATTAATTTTATTAATTTATTAATGAATTTTATTAATTAATTTTTGCTATTAATTTCGTTGCTTTAGATAATCAAAACTAATGCGATCTATTGTCTTGATAAAATTGGGTGACTTATTTTGAAACATATAACTCTATGTTTAGAATTTGTGATATATAATTTATATGTTTTAATTCTTATGCTTCAGGTGTTCGTAGTGTAATCAACTTATGATTATTATAACCAGCAATTCTAACGACTAGTTATACCCTTTTGAGTTCTCGTAACAACCTCCATTCTCCCCATACATTCTTCATGCTCTATTAGGCAATAGGATTATTAATGGGAATTATGATCGTAATCGTAATCTCGAGATAACTACAGCGCCCAAAAACCGAAGTAGCGGGAACCATCTTATTCATCGCCGCTTAGTCAAAACAAAATCGATAGGCAGTTAAGGTCAAATCGGTTCCAGGTTAAGATCCAAAGGGTCAGGCGGCTAAGATGGATCATGTTTAGAATTACAGCGGAAAGGGAGTTAAGGGGTAGAGGAGCGCTCAGGATAGGATTTGTGAAAGCGCAGTATTTTCAGTTTCAGTGAAAGGGACCCGTGGACAGATAGCAGCTAGGTGAGGTTTTGGTAAGTTCATAGGAACAATCAGATATTTGGCTTAATTCTGGTGGTAGTTTATTCCACAGAGGAGGAGCAGCTATGGATATGGAGTGATTTGCAAATTTTAAATTTAAATTTAAATTTAAATTTAAATTTAAATTTTAAATTTAAAGCCAAATTCCAATCGCCTAAACTCTTTCGTCATATTCATCAGTTGTATGAAAATGACTTTCTATAACGGTAGCAACGGGTCAATTTCTGGGAAATGCAATGCCTTATGGCCATATCTTCAGCGACTAAAGCTGGAATTGAACGAATTTTCTTTAGTTTGTTATTAACTTTTAATGAAATTCATTGAATGGGCAACGCATTGTGGCTATATCTTCTGCAATCCTGAAATCTGGAATTTAAACTATTGTCTTCTTTAATCCTAATCATACTCTATGTCAGTGCTGTCCAACCTTTTTGACACCACGGGCCACCGAAACAATTATTCTTGACGCCGAGGGCCGCACCAGTAAACTCAAAAGCAATGACTAAAATTTATTGAAAATTACTAACTTATTATGGCAATAATTATGTAATAATCAGCTAATAATAGCATATATGTAGGCCTATGGTATGCATTATAGTAGTTCAGCGCAAAAAAGTATATCAATAAACGTTCAAGGACGTTTTTAGTGAGATATTTAGCTTCGAACTGTGCTTGCAATTTCTTATTTTCGGTTGGTATTGAGCTTTGGCGGGCCATTTAAAATCAGCCCGCGGGCCGCGGGTTGGACAGCACTGCTCTATGTCTTTGATGTCGACCGATCTTGAATCCAGGTGGCTAGCGAATACCGCTTCCGTATTTCCGCTCTCCAAATATGTTGTCACTTGGAATGTAGTTGCATAGGCGACCTTTTTCTTACTCAGGGATGTCAGTGGTTGGCATTTTTCTATTTTAGTGGCGCACTTTGATAGCAAAGCCGAAACGAAATTCTAATCTGCGTCCGATGCAACCACCTACTTCGATGTAACAGATCCTGTAGCGGCCTCGTAAAACAAACGGACAATATTAACGCAGGCAGTCGGCTGTGAATAAGCTGGTCTCTCTGACGTGACTTTTGTGTGATGCTGAGAAAGATTTACTTTACATTGCATGTCTTTCTCCCTATTATCGTCGGAGTTGTCAGCCTCTTCGAATGAACGAGCTTTCAGACTTACAAGACTAGGCAAATTCGTAAATTCGTTAATTACTTTCCTGCATTTGACTATGACGTTTTTGGCGTTAACGGTTTCAATTAACACTATGACTTTGTATTGTGATCACAACTGACAGGGTTGCGGTGCGAGATGGTTTAATAGCTGGTTGACCTCAATTTACCAGACACGCTAGTTCTTTATTAGCAGTATTTTCAATGATCTCACAGACATAATTTATTGCTTAATTAATTTATTGCACCAATGTTGGCAGCGAATACCGTGATGTGAAAAAAAATTTGAATTCATCTGTTACACTGAGTTCAGCAGATTTTTAGCCGCAATGACAAATACCATGGATTTTATTTCAAAAACAGATATCCACAAAAGTTGCTACGATAGTAGCACAGATTTTATCGGTAAATATAGGATTCATGTGCTCCTGTGAATGTATTTCTTACTCTGTTCTCGTATATCGCAGCATTAATGGTTTTGGCTTCAACTTCGTGGACATTGGTAAATGGGATTTAGTTCTATCCAATCATGGGTAGGGTTGCCATGTTGTTCCGAATAAATACGAAGCACTGTGTTAAAAGTGAAGCACCCAAAAGTAATTGCCGGTGATCGAACTATCCAAGATGAATTCTGCCATCATTTTAATGGGCATTAGATGGGACCCATGTAGGTTCTATACGGGTCTCATATGGGAGTGTTTGTCCAATATAGACTCCACGTGGGCATACTGTCTGAGAAAGCCCAATGTTACCTCGTTTTCCCAGAACTTATCACTCAGATCAGCTCCATGAGAATACATTATAATATCTGGCCAGTGCTTTTTTCAGCCGGAACGCGCCGGAACGGCTTTCCGGCACCTTTTTTCAGCTACTAAAAAATAATTTATTTATTTTAATAATAAAAACAACAATTTAGTTATTTTAATTTAATTTCAGTGTTGTGAACTGTTTTCAGTGTTTATTGAGACCCCTCCGAACCACCAATCCCGTTTTTCTTGGGATTTTAGCTCTTCCGTAATTGTTCAGTTCCGAAACCTTTTTTCAAGAAAAAGCACAGTATCTGGCAACCCTATGCATGAGAAGAAATTTCAAATGATCGACATTTCAATGTATCTGACTAATAGCATAGCTAGTTAGGGTGGGGCGCTCCACTGAAATTCACATTCCACTTCCTGTTTCGCTGGGCTTTGATTAAATCATCGGTTTAAGTATTACAATAAACGCCCACCTTTCGTATATTATCAGCAGGCACAGGTGTAAAACACCTAGACATCAAGCAGACCCGTGTTTTATTGGCATCGAACCGAAGCGAATCATCGCCTGCTAACATATAGGCCTACCTGAAAACCAACTGTTCACTGTTCCTGATTCAAAGTTCACATCTGACAGACCACGATCAGATAGAACGATCTGAAAATAAATTACTCACCTAGCCCCTGGCAACAGCCTTGACAACGAATATAACAAATGCTAAGACTCCATTGATTCTTTATACTTAGTAACGAATTGGCCTTGCACGTGCGGGTTTGTTATCGACTGTTACTACTAGGGCCTATATCATGTAATCTTATTGCGTAGGCCTACTTGTCAGTTTGAATTAATAAACGAAGACAGAAAATTTGATAATTTGGCTTATCTACGTAACGCTAACGATGTCCATCCTTTCAACTCTACTGCATTCGATTGTTATTCGAGATATTAAGCTGAATGAAAATGCATTTGTCTTATTTCATTTTGTCTAACCGTTCTAACTATTGTAAAGTTGGTGGCTATATTATTTGACTAACGGATGTTAATATTAATATATGAAATGTACTAAATGATATTGTTGGTTCAATGTTACTCTTGCCAAAAAAGGAAATAAAACTTTACTCTTAATTGGAAAGAAAATTCTGGTTTGCTTGTTTTCGGCTTAAGGATAATAGGTTTATACTTGAAGTTAACAGATGTTCAGAGATTTCTGTTCCGCTCGCGCCCTTAGATTAAGTACATTGATAGTTCACTACTGGTGGTAGGATCAGAGGGAGAGGGAGGGGACTGGCCACCCGTCCTCATATGCCGAGGCTAAGAAAATGAAGCCACTAACAATTCATAGCCATGACTGCTGTCGCTGGGGGTTGGGTTAAAGTATTGCTCTTAACAGTAACTGTAATCCATATATTAGTTAGTTGCTGGTTAGTTACTGTTTAACGGCGCTGTGTCATAACAAAGATATTAGCATCACCCTCCTCCTTTATCTAGGCTTGGGAGTGGCACTACCAGAGTGCAGGCAGTGGCTGAGTTTCTACAAATTGGTCATTGTGCCTATATTTATATACCAAAACAGATGCAAACCGTTACAGACCATTCTATTCGAGCTTGGTCTTGTTTTATCAGGTCGGGAACACCTCTTCAGAGATTTCTTGATAAGGCGTTATCGAAATACACCCTTACGATTATGAATCATAGACCTTAGGTACTAGAAGCCTAATACAGATCTTATGTAGATACGCCTTAAGCTCTTTTATACTCATTCATTTGCAACTTTCTATATCGTCATGCTTGCAGCTCTCCCACCAAGACTCTATTTAACACTATAGCACTACTTTCTTCCGCTTGGCCTAGGTCGGGAGAGCCTCTGAGTAGGGATCGGCTACGGGCGTAATACAAATTTTTATGTGATTGGTTGATAATCTGAAAATCTACCTTTTTGAGTCTGTCTACGGTTCTCTATCATCATCATCATCATTAACCATGGGTTCATCGCCCGTAGGTGCTTGATGCGCTCTTTATCACTTCCTTCCATGTGTCTCTTTCTCTTGCTATGTGGCTCAGATGCTGTAAAGAATCGTTTCTGCACCATGTCATGATATCGTCTGTCCATTCTCTGTTAGGGCGTCCTCTTTTGTTCTTCCCCTCCATCATGCCAAAAACTAGCGTCTTGAGTTTCCTGGAGTCATTCATTCTACATATATGTCCAAAAAGTTGTAATTTCCTGCAAATTACTTTTTGTAAGAGAGTTTCTCTTGGGCCAATTTGACTGTACAGTTCTTCATTTGTCATCTTTCGTCTCCATCCGACTCTCAGCAGTTTTCGATAGCACGTTCGTTCAAAAGCCATTATTCGTCTTTTAATTTCCTTGGTTATCACCCACGTCTCACAGGCGTACAAAGCTCCACTGAACACACAAGTATCCAGGACTGCCAGCTTGGTCTTCAGCGCTATCTCTTTACTTTTCCAGATCTTGTCTAAAGCAGCGAGAGCAGCTTTAGCCTTGGCAAATCTCAGAGTTACTTCTCTCTTGCAACTTAGATCATGTGTAAACGTGCTTCCCACGTACACGAACTCTTTAACGTTTTCTAGTACTTCTCCGTCTAAGGTTATTTGCCGTTCAATTGATTCGCTGCCGAATACCATAGTTTTTGTCTTCGTCGTGTTTACGATCAGTCCATATGGTCTGCTGTCCGATGTCAATCTCGTTGCTGTTTTTTCTAGGACGTCGATGTTTTCTTCAATAATGTCTATATCGTCAGCAAATCTAAGATTGTTTATTTTCATGCCTTGCACGGATATTCCTCTGCCGTTTTCCTTAACCCCGTCCATAGCTCTCTCCAAGTCCATAATAAACACCTCAGGTGATATTGGATCACGTTGCCTTGTTCCTTTATCGGTCTTGAACCAATCCCCCAGTTCATTCTGAAGCCGTACTGCTGCCATAGCGTTCTCGTTTATATCCCTGAGAATTCTTATCAGCTTTTCACTGACACCATAGGAGCTCAGGACTGCCCAAGCTACCTTTTGATCTATGCTGTCAAATGCCTTCTGGAAGTCCACAAAGCAGTTGTAAATCTTTTTGCCTTTCCTTTTCGCTTTCTCAGCTATCAACCTCAGGGACAGAATATGCTGTACTGTGCTCCTGTCCTTCCGGAATCCAGCTTGTTCGTCCGCCAGATGTTCTTCCATCTGGGTCTGCAGTCTCTTGGTTAGAATCATCATCAGAATTTTCCCCATATGACTAATAAGTGCTATGGTCCGGTAATTTTTACAATCCTGGGAGCTTCCTTTCTTGTGTATAGTGATCAGAAGCGATTTCCTCCATATTTCCGGTGCTTCTCCCGTTCGCCATGCTTTGTTGCATAACTGATGCAATCGGCTCATCAGCTTTAGTCCCCCGCATCTAAGCATCTCACCAGTGACTTTGTCGATCCCTGGACTTTTGTTCTTCTTCAAACGATTTACAGCCCATTCAACTTCTTCTAGCAGGATATCGTCGTCTAAATCATCTTCATGTAATGAAGTGAGAAAAGCATCGAGAGCCGACAAAAGAAAGTGGCTGGAAGACAGATGCAAAGACGTGGAGAAATACCATGGTGAGCATAAGACCAGAGAAGTATTCAAGATGTTGCGGAATATAAATAGAAAATGGCAACCCAGACAAATCACAATCAGGGATGAAAACAACAAAGTGCTCACAGATAAGAAAGCAATTCTCGAGAGATGGACAAGGTACTGCAGCAGTTTATATAAAGAGCAGCGAGATGCAACAACCTCAAGAAAGCTAATTGAGTCATTAACTAAACTCACGGTTCTCTATGTATGACATGTATTCACGAATTATATATATATATATATATATATATATATATATATATATATATATATATATATATATATATATATATATATATATATGCTCATACATACATTCTCGCCCTCAAATATTTCATTGATGTAATACACCTGCCTCTTTCTGTCTCCTCGTATCGCTCACTTCGCTCCTTGAACAGATTGGATCTTTCAGTTCCTCATACTAGAACAGCTATGGCGACGTCCCGATCTTTTGCCTCAATTGGTCCCTCTCTCTGGAATACAATGTCTCCTACTCGCTCTCAAATTGTAATAGGTAACCCCTCGTCTTCTTTTGCTTTCCTCAAGACATTTCTTTTCTCTTGGCCTTGCGCACTGGGAGCGCCTCTGAACGGTTCACCCTATGAATGTTTAAATACAATACAATATACAATACAATACACATATAGGGGCCTACATATATATGTGTAGATAGGGCCCTATGTGTTTAAGCGTGCATCAGAGCAATCATAGAACGCTTTGTGTAATTTTAAACTTTTCTCAAAATAGCTCCAACTATGGTTTTCTCACTGATGCAAACGGGACAAATTACACATCTGAACTTTGTAAGGATGGCTTTACCAAATAAATTATAGTTGTTAGTATTGCATTGTACAATGATATCCGCTTAAGTCACTACGCCGTGTTTGAACTGGGTTACACTGATAAGAAGATTACTCACTATTTTGCCTCATTAGTTTTAACCATGTGCCATGAAAGTTTATTCATCCTAATTACCACACAATCAGCCATAGCTGTATGTAATCATGCATTTGTCTATTTGCCTATCTTATCTTTCACTATTTGCCAAGTTGGACTCTTGTCGTTCGTACGTACTGTGCTTCGTTTAAAGGTCAAAACACCTGCGGATCGTAACGAGGCTGTGGGTTGACCATAAATCGCACCTGCTTTGAAATTATCCTGGCTATAGGTGCCGATAGTTTACGCGCATGTATACATGCATTTATGTGTACGCATTTGTGTTTGTATGTATGTATGTATGTATGTATGTATGTATGTATGTAAATGTGTATGTGCGTATGTATGTTTGTTTGTGACTGTATATGTGTGCATGTATGAATTATATGTAGGACATTTGCTTGTACAATTGCCCATGCATACATATACATACATATGTGTGTATGTTTTAGCATGCATGAAATCATTCATGTAACGCCTTGTGTTTAAACCTCTAAGAATTGCTTTATAGCTGATATACACAATGCAATTTAAGATAAGCAGACGATGCAAGCTGAGTTATCTTGTCTATTAGTCTAGAACGATATATAAAAGCTGCAAAAAGAACTTGTGTAGGTCCGGAAATAATTTCCTTGTATTCCCTTAACACCAGAATGTTGTCAGGTCAGCAAGGCTTCTGGTGAATTTCTCTTGAAACGGCGCCACGTAAATTTGCGATTGTCAATATATTTAACATAAGCTCATATTAACGAATTCGAGGTACAATCATTGTTTAGACCTAAGTGGCAAGGAAACCAACTATAAGCTCACGCTATTGGTTTCATATAATGTTAGCATAGGCGTAGACTCTGGGGGCAGCCGGGGCACGTGCCCCCAATAATTGAGATGGCCTGTACATTCAATACAATAAGTGTAGAAAAAATTACCAAATGCCCCACCAATATTTTGGACAAGTTTACGCCAGTGGATGTTAGAACAATTAGAGGTTCCTTAACGGAGCGACATTTATGATATTATGTAACTTTTAACTGTCAGATTTAAATCCTCTTGCATTTGTTTTGTGGGACCTAAAATTCTAATTAATTAAGTAGTCCCTAAACCAAGTCCTGAGAACTGTTTAATTAGATGCCGATGGTTGGCATAGGCTACCTAGTTCAAACTGTACTTGTGCATATTGTATTTTCTTGTGCTTTAGGTTTGCTGTGTTCTACGAATTTCTTGGTGATAGGCCTACAGTCTTCTAATAAATGAATTAAGTGTGAAATATAAATTAAAATGTGATCAAGCATTTAAAGGTTGCAGATGTCTTACAGTACTTCTTAACATCGCAGTGATGTAGCCTAATAACACTACACAAAATTCTCTCATTCGGTTTCTTGCAAACTAATCTTTAAAAAATTAGAGTCCTGTGAGAAAAATTCTGTTGCTTCTCACTGCGTGTGTAAAATTCTAAGAGCTTTATTGCAGTAGAATGCACACTGTAATTCCTTCTTGTTATTTTTTTATTTTAGCCAACATGCAACTAAACGAAAGGTAAGCAAAACGGAAAGCACTTCAATTTTGGTTACTACATATTATGCAGTTGAAACCATTTGTTCTGTAATAGCAGTTCCTCATTCGTTTGCGGCGCCACTGTACGGAGCTTCTTTGTTGCACAATAATGACGTGAACTGGAGTACTCAGCGTGATAATTACTTCAACAAAAGCACGAGTGTAGGACGTCGTGTGGACATGAGGCGTGCATAGATTAATAGGCTTCATAATGTTGGGCTTTAAACGTAACAGGTACGGACTAGAGGCACACACCTGAAGCACAAGGCCCTATTGAACTTTGTAGCCATAGCCTTGTTCTTATGAAACCATTCAGCGAGATTACACGCTTACTTCCTGAATGCGCGAAACAGTAGCATAGGATTTCTCAAACACACCGTCCAATGAGGCCCCGCTATCAGGATCGACAACAATGTCAACTGATTTGTAAGAGTTGGAAATTGCATTGTCAACACGCATCAGGAACTGCAATTGAAATTACTAAATTTCTCTCACTTCCTCGTCACTAAAACCCGCCAGTTGAGTGGAAATATCCAAAGGCTGTTCAGGTCTATAGGGCACTCAAAGCCTGTCTGAACCAGAACTATGACGCTTCAGAATGAAATCAAATTCCAAGAGATACAAGAATCTGTAAGGTACTAAAAAGGCGCTAAAGTAACTGTGTTGATACATACATAAATACATACACAGAAAATCGCAATCATAAACTCAGAATTTCTAAATCACCGCATGAAAGCTACGCGCAAGGTACGAGTGCTGCGAAGAGTCAGAGCCTTTGCCCAGAGAGAGGTCCAATGGAGACGGAAGCCCGGGTTGCCAGAGTGACCAGAGAGAGGAGGCAGAAGATAGGCGGATCTAGTTTAGGTCGAGAAAGATTGGAAGGCGGAGAATCAGATGAGTCAGGGTAGAACGAGAAAAAGAATGAAAACAAACGATGTCATGATTCCAACAGCGAGAAAAGAAACGACTTGATGGTATTAATGGTATACTGTCTGTCTATCTATCTATCTAGCTATCCATCTATCTGTCTATCGGTCTATCTATCTATCTATCTATCTATCTATCTATCTATCTATCTATCTATCTATCTATCTATCTATCTATCTATCTATCTATCTATCTATCTATCTATCTATCTATCCATCCATCCATCCATCCATCCATCCATCCATCAATCCATCCATCCATCCATCCATCCATCCATCCATCCATCCATCCATCCATCCATCCATCCATCCATCCATCCATCTATCTATCTATCTATCCATAATGTCAGACCAGGAGAAATGACCAGCTGACAAGACCAGTTTTCTCTGTTTTGCGAACAAACTTCAGCAGTTTTGTTGAGAACTTCGGGAAAATACCTTTAAACTTTAGGAACAAAACCATGATGATGTTGTTGCTGATATTCAAAGCGATGAAGTTGTTTTTGTTGACGACACGATGATGACAATGATGGCGATGATTATTATGGTGATAACGATACTAATGATGGCAATTTTATTGTTGTTGCTTTTGCTACGATAATGATGATGATGACGACGACGATGAGAGTGATACTGATGATTACATATTTATTGTTTTGGTTGCTATATTGCTGCTGCTGCTGCTGATGATGATGATGATGATGACGACGATGATGATGATGATGATGATGATGATGATGATGATGATGATGATGATGATGATGATGATGATGACTTTCTGCCTCAAACAGAAACGGAAGAAGAGCAGAAGACACACCCGTGACAACCTCGGTGACAGCACCCTACCAGTATCCTTCGAGAATGAGCGTAACACCAAACCCTCCGTCGTCTCTGAACACATCCGCCCACTCCCAACAGGACCCAATAAACAGACCCTACCCCCACTCAAGCAACCAACAGCGTCAACCTACGTACTGGGGGAACTCCGACCCCTACCCCGAAAACCCTAGAACTCTCCATCTACCTCGACAGGTAATCTGATTGCTATAGTTCAACATCTACGAATCGTAATCATAAACTCCAGATATATTATCTGAATAGCTATACTTAAAGACTAAGCGCAGGATTTGTGTCAGGTGTATAGAGATGCATGTTAGCATGTTAAGAACAAAATCCGATTGCCAGGGTATAAAAGAAAGAGAAAGAGAGAGAGAGAGAGAGAGAGAGAGAGAGAGAGAGAGAGAGAGAGAGAGAGAGAGAGAGAGAGAGAGAGAGAGAGAGAGAGAGAGAGAGATGACGATGTTCCCACTGTTCCCACCCCACTTTAACCCCTGAGGCAGACAGACCGATAGACAGACGGAGACAGAAACATACAGATAGACAGATGGAGAGAAAGAGAGAGAGAGAAACAGGCTTAAACGACAGTTATAGAATAATCGATCTCTCGTTGAATAGCTGTGGTCGTACCTCGGCCGAAACATTATGACCTGTAAGTTGATGCTTAACATAACATAACATAACGTAACGTAACGTAGCACATTTGCTCGTTAGAATTGTACACCGAATGTAATAAGAACAGTGAAAAAGCACCAGTTATGATGCTGCAAACTTATGCAAGATCTGGTTCCTTTTTCTAATGAACAGTAATTCTAATAAATGCATGACATATGTTCAGCACCAGTCCTATCAGTTGCGAATGGTATTCCTCCAGAACTTCTGTCCTGCGTCGCCTGAACCAGCTCATGTATAACTAAAATTAAGAAACAATCCGGCTTCTACCGTAATATAATTATACCTTTCTTCGGTTGTTTCAGGCTCCCTCTCCAGAACTGTCAACGGGTGGAATTATCTACGCTGAACTGGGGCCTGACAATCAACCGAGGAGTCGCCGACCTATTCAACCCATTGATAACGGATCAAATACCTACGCGGACATTGCCACAGCTTAGAACAAGACTGCGACTCAGACTCGTCAGATAGTCATCCTTACAAACACAGTTGTAACTGGTTTAGACCATTTAAGCGCCATCAGTTGGTGCCTTATACATTAGACACCGGCACGATAGAAGTTATAGACTACAGTCACAATTAAAGCATCATTTTCAGAGGTCGAAACATGTCCTGTACATGAACCCAGTAAGCCAGTGACAACGGCAGAATTGGAGTAGGGCTGATTAAGGTATAAGCATGGATTATCACGAACGCAACTATTACTGAACTTATTTCCAAGTGTACAGTACATGTATATTTCTTCTTCGTCTCCTTCGGTTTCTTCTTCTTCTTCATCTTCTACTCATAGGCGTAGCTACATGGAGGCAAGAGGAGGCATTTGCTTCCTCTTGGTTTTGTGGATTTTAAAATTTTCCATGGGTTATAGCCTAGCATCCTCAAGTACACCACAGCAGAGGTGGATTTTGCCTCCTCTTGATTTGTGTCTTTAGGCCCCCGAGAAAAAAGTCTTCGAATGTGTTAATGACTAAAAAAAGGTCATCAACTTTTTTCGTAACATAAATTTTAGAAATTCTCTGAGCGAAATTCAGAAATTCTCAGAAGTTTTTGCGACCGCCCTTTCGGACGCTGAAAAATTTCCCCCTCACCTCTGCATAAAAGTTTTGACAAGCTGTAGTTGCCTCCTCTTGAATTGAAGTCTGGCTACGCCCCTGCTTCTACTTCTTATTTATCTTCTTCATCGTTTGCTTATTGTTCACCGGCGTCTTCTTCTTTTTGTTCGTGTTCTTAGTGTTCTAATTTTCCTTGTCCTTCTTCTTGCTCTTCTTCTTCTCCTCCTTCATCGTTATCATAATCGTCTTCATCCTCGTCGTTGTCATTTTCCTCTTCTTTTTCTTTTTCTTTTTCGGTGCTCTTCTTTTCTCAGCAGGTCCTGTTATCCAACGACACCATTCTTCTCTATTGTGTTTGTTTTCTTTCCTTCTTTTCAGCCTAGTCTCATTCCTTTGTAAATCTTCAACAGTGCTTTATTTCCGATGTATAGTTTTTTTTAAATTTAGGCTACATTGACTGGGTGAATGCAATAACGACGTTATTTTTATTTGAAGTCAGTCAATCAACACCTTGTCATTTCAGATTATTATTAAGCAGTGTTTCATTTTTCTCTGTGACTTAACTAACTTTATATTTGGCCTTATTTCTTAGTACTCGACAGTTATTATTTCACAGCGTTCAATTGTTGTTGACCATTGTCCATATTAAACATTAATTTTGTTCCTGAAAACAGTGTTTGCATGGCAATCAGGAAATTTCTGTGTGTACTGCTGAACTAAGTGAAAAAGGGAATATTTCTGATCTAATTGCAAAGTAAGCAATAACAATAGAAATTTGCAGACTCGATCTATCGTGCAATAGAAACTGATGTGGCATTGTGTAACCTCAGAGAAGATCTAACTGAAGCTTATGAGATTATCACCGGACAGGAGGGAATGCAGTGGGAGAGATCCTTTGAATTAGGCGACTCTAGGACATAGGTATAAATAATTTAACAAAAACCGAAAGGAACATTAGGGCAGAAATTCTTCAATGTAAGAGTTGTGGATGATAATAATGTTTCAATGGAAATTATTGCAGCTTTTAAGAGGAAACTAGGAAGGGTTTTTAGTAAGCATTGGCGTTTAATTTGCAGTGATTCTATTACAGATTATGTTCTTCTGAACCACCACTTGAGACTCTTGCTATGTTATTTTATGTTATGTCATGTGAAGTGATGTTATGTTATGTGACGTAATGTGATGTCATGTTATTTTATGCTGTGGCATGTTATGTATTGTCATGTTGTGTTATCTGGTGTCATTTTTATATAGGCCTATTTTACGACTACCGTTGCTTTTTTTCAATTGACGCAGGAAGGAAATTGGATTCATTTTAAAGAGAATGCTTTAAGAATATGACAACATAATTGGTTCTAAAAATGCTTGCATAACGTTTCTGATTCTTCTTCGTGTGATGAATTTGAGCAGGCAATACATTGCCGACATTTTGGTTTGACTAGGCCAATTTGTTTAATTTCAACCGTCATTAAATGTATAAACACGAAACTAAGTTAGACGTGTCAATGTCTAATAGATATAATTATTTGCTTTAATTTAGAAGTTTTATAGTTTCGATATTGCCAAGTCACTTCTGTGTGCAAGCTTATTTCTTTAAAAAATTTACCGTAGATTTTTTGCAGCGGTTTGATGTGTGGTTTTGCATTTGAAGTTTAGACCAAATAAATGAAATAAAGTACCTGCAATTGTTAATCTGCCCAGTTGACCTTCAAGGCAGTTAAAGTTTCTAACCAATTAGGTAAGCTGAGCAATTGTTAAAGTCAGCCGTTTCCCGCTGAGTCCGAGATCCGGTGCCTCTAAACTGCCAGCCAAACTTTGAGATCTGCCATCGGGATTTGTAACCTAAATCCTATTTTTGTAACCTTTGTAACATAATATTATGTTCTTTGGCTTCGGGTTTGGTGTCAGGCGCCAAATAAATCATATTATTATTATTATTATTATTATTATTATTATTATTATTATTATTATTATTATTATTATTATTATTATTATTATTATTATTATTATTATTATTATTATTATTATTATTACTACTACTACTACTACTACTACTACTACTACTACTACTACTACTACTACTACTACTACTACTACTACTACTACTACTACTACTACTACTACTACTACTACTACTACTACTAATACTACTACTACCACTACTACCACTACTACTAATACTACTACTACTTCCACTACTACTACCAATTCTACTACTAATACTAGTACTACTACTACTACTTCTGCTACTACTAATACTAGTACTACTAAAAGGGTATGTCGCACCGCATTCCGGAAAAGATATGTTCTGAACCATTGAGGGTAATTCCCCTCTTTACCTTACCAATCGCGCCTGTGTAGCAACTGTAAATCACAAACGAGAGCCATGCTTTCAATCGAAAACCATGAACCATGCACCAAAGATTAGTGACCTCTAGCGAATGGAGTTTTCGTATACTACGCAATTCTTCAAAGCGCAAAGATATTACTTTCAGAAAACCAGCTCGTCAGAATCATATTATCTGTTTAAAAGATTAAATTTAGTCAGAGCGTTGAGGCACGATTACGATCTCAACAAGTCAGGACTTTTTCTTTTTGATTATAACGCAATTTAAAAAGGCCTCTGAAAAATTTCTCAGCGCCACACAAAAACTGGGTAAGGGAGACCAGCTAACTGACTGGCGCTATAGCAGTTGAGGTCTACAAGAGCCAGGTTGCTGAGGTTAGTTTTGGTGCTAGGTTAGAATCCTGGAATGGCCAACCCGTGGGAGAGAGCGTTGTGCTAGGGTGGAAAGCCTCAGTTATCGTAGGATCGTGCTTAATCGAAATCAGGATAGAATAGTTTAAGAAGTTTATGTTTTATGACGTGACTGACGTCGGTAGTTCGTATCTGGACTCATATATAAAACACCTGTTTCTGATATCTAAACCTCGCTGTTTGCACCACAGCCTCTACTATGGAGACCATACTGAAGCATTATTGACTGTCCATTGCGAGAAGAAATAGGACTCCGCTCTAGAAGTTGGTCGCACAACTACCGAGGACTATGCATGACGTTTCCTTTGTCGAAGTGCATGCAGAAAGATAAATAGATGGATGGATGGATGGATGGATGGATAGATAGATATAGATACTGGCGTAAACTTGTCCAAAATATTGGGGGGGGATTTAGATATTAATTATACACTTGTTGCATTGGATGTGCAGTAAATCTCAATTATTGGGGAGCACGTGCCCCTACTCCCCCCACCCAGAGGCGTAGACTCTGGGGCACCGTAACAAAACGGCGCAGGACAAAACGGCGCAGACATAACGGCGCAGACAGAACGGCGCAATTCAAAGTACCCCGACAAAACGGCGCAGACAATACGGCGCAGTACAAAGATTATGATACCCGTCTAGTGATTATTTGCTTATTAGCGATCAAAAAGTGCCGTTCATCCCGTTTCCAGTTTAATTTACATTTTAATCGTTCATCCCGCTTCTAGTTTAATTTATATTTTAATCGTTCTTCCCGCTTTTAGTTTAATTTACATTTTAATCGTTCATCCCGCCTCTAGTTTAATTACATTTTAATCGTTCATCCCGCTTCTAGTTTAATTTATATTTTAATCGTTCTTCCCGCTTTTAGTTTAATTTACATTTTAATCGTTGATCCCGCTTCTAGTTAAATTTACATTTTAATCGATCATCCCGCTTCTAGTTTAATTTATATTTTAATCGTTCTTCCCGCTTCTAGTTTAATTTATATTTTAATCGTTCTTCCCGCTTTTAGTTTAATTTACATTTTAATCGTTCATCCCGCTTCTAGTTTAATTTATATTTTAATCGTTCTTCCCGCTTTTAGTTTAATTTACATTTTAATCGTTCATCCCGCATCTAGTTTAATTACATTTTAATCGTTCATCCCGCTTCTAGTTTAATTTATATTTTTATCGTTCTTCCCGCTTCTAGTTTAATTTACATTTTAATCGTTGATCCCGCTTCTAGTTAAATTTACATTTTAATCGATCATCCCGCTTCTAGTTTAATTTACATTTTAATCGATCATCCCGCTTCTAGTTTAATTTATATTTTAATCGTTCTTCCCGCTTTTAGTTTAATTTACATTTTAATCGTTCATCCCGCTTCTAGTTTAATTTATATTTTAATCGTTCTTCCCGCTTCTAGTTTAATTTATATTTTAATCGTTCTTCCCGCTTCTAGTTTAATTTACATTTTAATCGTTGATCCCGCTTCTAGTTAAATTTACATTTTAATCGATCATCCCGCTTCTAGTTTAATTTATATTTTAATCGTTCTTCCCGCTTCTAGTTTAATTTATATTTTAATCGTTCTTCCCGCTTTTAGTTTAATTTACATTTTAATCGTTCATCCCGCTTTTAGTTTAATTTATATTTTAATCGTTCTTCCCGCTTCTAGTTTAATTTATATTTTAATCGTTCTTCCCGCTTTTAGTTTAATTTACATTTTAATCGTTCATCCCGCTTCTAGTTTAATTTATATTTTAATCGTTCTTCCAGCCTCTAGTTTAATTTACATTTTAATCGTTGATCCCGCTTCTAAGTAAATTTACATTTTAATCGTTCTTCCCGCTTCTTGTATAATTTACACCTGTTCTTGCACCTTTAGCTGACTATTGGGAAGATAGGCCTACTTATATCGGCAGGCAAAGAAGGGGTAGACGCGCAAATTTTATGACAACGCATGAACTATGAACTAAAAGACTTGATGAAGTGACACAGTTATTTCTAGTATATATTTTAGTATATATTAAACTACTGCAAACTGTTGTTCTTTAGTTCAGTTTTACGACGTTTTGCGCCTTTTTTGTCTGCGCCGTTTTGTACTGCGCCGTTTTGTTGCCGCGCCGTTTTGTCGGCGCACCCGTTTCTGGATATAGATGGATCGAGAGAGAGACAAACAGACAGAGTGAGTGAGCGAGCGAGTGATGAGTGAGCGAGTGAATGAGTGAGAAAACAGTTCACCCGGGTCATGCATAGGCCCTACTTGGATCGATAGGCCTATTAACCAGACCCACGATAGGAATCATAGGATGGAATCAGTCAAAGTTACAGTGGCGAAACGGAGGTTCTATGATTAAATATATCAACGCAACCGACATTCTAAAATATATCTCTGTGTGCTGCTGGGCAGCCAATGAAGATTTATAAGTTCTACATTAGGTTATGAATGAGTATAATATAATTGTATAATGCAGGCCTAATAATCGTAAATATATAAAATATGTATGTAAATTCACATATATCTCACAATGGCTCACGGGGAACAACGCATTTTCATTTACTGAAAAACACAATAATTTCAATATATTTCGAATGCTTTTACTATTACTTTTGAGGCATTTGGCTCCCAAACGGTGTTTTGCATTGAGCCGGCTTGTGTTAAGCTAGTGCCTTTCTTTGAAGCACGGAACCAGTCTTGAGACCAAAGTACGTAGACTTCAGTTTAGCGTAGATAATTATGTTAGTTGACTGTGTGACCAGAGTGCCTATAAACTCCGCTGTACCACAGTTATTTTTTAGATAAAGTGCCACGGTTTTTTTTAGATTAAAGCCAACGACTTGAAACCGTCTGTAATTTTTGTAAGTTCTTAGAAGTGTTTTTTCTAAATACGATTCGTATTATTGCCACATAAAATTATTCATCACGGCTTATATAGTATATCCGCTCTAGGCCTATGACAATCGTTGGATATTATGTTGAGACTTATCGAAAATGAAAGTGAACAGAGAAATTCTCCTGATGTGATTTCCAGTAGTGTACGGTAAATTACTTACAAATATGCTATAAGTAGCTTTCAGTTCCTGTGCTCCACGTATTGGAAAAATCTATTACAAATCAAAAGACTTGACAACTTGCAAGCATCCTTTAACATTACTTGTTATGACCCGCTATTTTAATCTGGCATGACTCCGTTCTATTGATTTCAGGTCCTAAACAAATATTCAAACAAATCTGAGGTTAGATTTCTTTTTTTTATTCCGGATATTTCTATAGAGCCTTTCGAAGTCAACTACTACTCAGAGGTGCTCCCGACTACAGCATTTGATACTGTGCCGCAATTTTCACGCCGTAGCGCCACGAGCAATTGCGAGTGAAGGACTTGCCCAAGGTCCGTACGCAGCGGCTAGAGTGGGATTCGGACCTGCAACCCTGCGGTCACAAGGCGCCGAACTTACCACTGAGCCACCACGCCCCACATATTTGTACTAATTTTCTACGCGTAATACAGTAGGACCTTTCTGAAATGTAAGTTATATTGTTGCAAAATACAATTATTTCTTGCGACTTGTATATGGTGTAGAGGAAATAAAGCGAACCCTACAACTGTTGTTTATATAACTATGAAATATTTATAAATGTAAGGAAATTCAGATGTATTATCTTGACTTTAATTGTTAGCAATTTTTTTAAAGCTTGGATGGTTCCCATTGCAAATAACGACATTGTGACATTGTTTGCAAACAAAATCTCGCGAGACCGTCGGACTGAGAAAATGGCAAATATTTTTTTATAATCTTGGTTTAATATTTTTAAACTGACTATTATTACGCAGTATGATTACAAATCAGTATGAACGGATGATTACAAGTTATTACAGGAGTCGAATTTTAACTGTATACGGCAGCCTTGCAAGGCGCCCATCACATCCCACATCTCATTTTCACAACGCGCCATCTCGCGAATGATAGGCTGAGTGGACCTTAAGAATAAATATGATGTTCAAAAACCAGTAAATGTGATGTTCAAAACCAGTAAATGTGATGTTCAAAAACCAGTTAATGTGATGTTCAAAAACCAGTAAATTTGATGTTCAAAACCCAGTAAATGTGATGTTCAAGCGCTGTGTTATACAGCGATCGTTATGATATTTCGTTTGATTTGGTTCGCAATTCTGTTATTTGTTATTATTCGTATTTTATTTATTAGAAATGGCTGCTGAGGAAACTGAAATCCCGACGGAGCAATTGCAAGATCGAATGAAATGTTCCATCTGTCTGAAGAAGTTGACCGATCCTCGGATGCTGCCCTGCATTCACACGTTCTGTCTCGGTTGCTTGAAAGAAATTGGATCGAAAGAGGAAAAGAAACCCGGAGACGATATGTCCTGCCCGCTCTGTAGAACGCAATTCACTATTCCACCGACTGGTTTTAGCGAGTTGCAGAAGAACCTATTTCTGGAGAGATTGATAGAGACGGAACAGGTGTCTAACACTACTGGGACAAACGTTCCATGTGATGTCTGCAACACAATTGATGCAGAAGTAACTGATGATACAACTTTCGCAGTAAAATATTGCTTAGTGTGTAGAGATAAACTATGTTCCGATTGTGCTAAGCATCACCAAAAGCAGAAGCTATCCAGGGATCACGTGATCGTCGATATTGGAAGTGAAATGAAAGAGGAAAACTTACTGAACAAATCTGTAAAAGAAAACTGCGGCAAACACCCAGCAAAATCGTTGGAGACCTACTGCACTGACTGCTATAAAGTCGTCTGCGTTCTATGCTTTCTCAAAGACCACGAGCGCCACAAGGGATTGGATATCCACGAAGCTGAAGAGGAATTTAGACAAGAGATTGAAAGAGACTATCGTATTTTAAACTCTTGCGAGCTGGGAATATTAGAAAAGAAAACTACTCTTCAGAAGGAAAGCGACGAATTTCTACAGCGGATGAGTGACATAGAAAACTCAATTGTTCAAACTGGCCAGGAACTGAAAGAATCAATTGACAAACAGACTGAAGCTTTAACGAAGAAAGCACGTAAATTAAAAGCCGTGAGATTGAAGAAATTTCAGAAGGCGATTACAGATATTGATTCGTATTTGAGCTTGATGGCAAATTACAAAGTAACATGCGATGAAGTGAAAGCCTTTGGGTTTCCCACTGACATCTGTCGTCTTGAAAATGCATTACGCCACAGAGCTTATGAACTGATCGAGAAACACAACAATCTGTGTAACACAAACGTTCCTACGAACATTTCCCTCAAAACAACAGACACAAGCTTCAGTGAAGAAGAATTTGGAAGAATACTACGTGAGTTTAGGGACTTAGGCATAATGATAATACCGTTGTATTGTATATAAATTATGTATTTTTGGCCTACTTATGAGTTGTCTTTAAATTTAATGTCGTAAAGTAGGTTATCGTATCTGGGAATTTATAAAGCGCCGCTCACAGTATAGACTATTCAGAGGCGCTCTCAGCGTGACACCCCCTAGGAAATAGGAAAGTCTTCAAGCAGCGGAGAGAAGAGTGCGAGGTCTCCACCAAATCTTACTAAGAATTGAAGGAAGGCAGGGCCAAGGATGGCAAAAGCACGGTGTTGAGCCATGACGGTCCTAGCCCGGGGAACAAGGAGATCAAGACGATCAGCAGACCGAAGAAGAAGACCGAAGGCCGGAAGAAAGAGCAAAGAGATGTTTGCGCATTAAGTCACAAAGATACTCGGGAGCTGTTTCCTATAGAAATAGATAGAAGAAGTTGAAAGAGCCATAGAAATCAGGAGGAGAACCTTGCATTGGATGCGAGAGGCAATAGGAAGCCAGTGAGAGATATTGGTCATGTAGATTGTTATGTGAGAAAGGCGTTAAGGTTAACGCTTAGGCTAAAATAAAGAGAATTGATGTAATTAAATCGTTTCAAAGATAGTCCAAAACTGTGAACTAATGAATACGTCACCGAGCATTGGAATTTGGTGCTTGCGTCAGTTGGAAAGTAGGCAAAAGGTCTTGCCATGAACTTATCCTGTGTCAGTACCTTTCCAAACAGCAGCGCCTGATGTTGATTATGAGAACATGACAATATTCCAATTTTGACTTCTTATATCAAACATAATGTCCAACAAATTGGTCCGCATATATAAGACATGTGGAGCCCATATGTGAATATTATCATATGCTTAAAATATCTCTAATGCATGACGATGAAGTTGCATCTATTTCGCCCACGTTGGGCTTGGGCGATTCTGACCAGATATCTTTGTGAGTCGTTGTATAAGTGCACGTAATGGATGAGTGAATGCCACTAGGAAAAGAAGCACATTCCGTAAACGCTAGAGTTCTGAATATGAGAGAGTTCAAATGATATATGCACCAATTTGTATTTTTAAAACTGTATATCTACCTTCGTTGTTTTGAACAGAACAAGAAGACGTGCTGCATCTATTCGTAATTTGCCCAAGCAGTGGATATAGCGTATCAAAGGACATCTTCGATGTTAGTTTAAGTTCCCCAGATTCTAAAACTAATGAGACAAGCATACCAACGGCGGTTCAAGCAGAGTCTGCCGCGGTCATCCACGAGAACATCATGTTCGTTACAGGGATTGGAAGCTCCAGTTGCGAAATCTGGAAATCGGAACGGTTAGCCATTTCTGTTCATTACGGCTGGAACAGGTGTAAGGATATGTCTGTGTCTCGATGCGGACACTGTGTGGCGTTCACAAAGGAGCAACTGTATATGATAGGTGGATACAAAGGAACAAACGAAAACGTGTTGGACAGCGTTGTAGCTTACGACCCTAAAGACAATTTTTGTAGAACAGTTGGAAAACTGGTCCACGGTGTTCAATACGCCACTTGTGTGGCTTGGAAAGATTCAATATACGTCTTCGGAGGTTCTGATCCGGAAAAGACACCAGTGGACTTTGTCCAAGTGTACAACACGATCGATAACATATGCACTGTCCTGTCGAATCCAATGCCCAGTCCTCAAAGCTACATGAGAGCAGCCTTATGCAATGCAAAAATCATACTTTTGGGCAGTGAAGCGTGTTTCATGTTCGATTTAGTAGCGGAAGTGTGGCTTGAAAGAGTCCAGTTCAAGACCGATGTTGTGCACTTTGGCTTGGCTCTTCATAACGACAGGATTATCGTGTTCGGTGGAGGAAAGCGAGAAGAGAATCAGTCTGGAACTAGCACTTGGGCTTGCAGAGATGACATTCGCTATGTTCCACTGTTGAACTTCATCAGTGACATTCCCACTGATTGGAAGGCACTTGGTAAACTGCCTAGGAAGTGTATGATACACGCGTACGGTTCCAAGACGATTCAGAAAGTTACACACATCTGAGATATTATTTTTATTACCACCATTATTGTTGCATTAAATAATTTCATTATTATTATTAATTATATCATTAATTACTATTATATTATACATAACTATTGTCATTACTATTACTACTACTAATACTATTACTAATACTATTATTATTCTTATTATTTTGCCCCGAGTTATACAGGATCCCGAAGGGACTTCAATTATTATTATTATTATTGTAACGAATCGTTACAAGCCTTAAATATATTACTTTCACTAAGATTGCGAAGTCAATGTTATTCGCTAGAGGCCACTGTGGTAGTGCAGTACAGTGCAGGCCAGCCGTAGATCTGTGGTATGCGAGCCAACCAATGAGAAGACGTTGCGCTTTCTGTGCTTTGTTCGTGATTGGCTAGAGGTGAGCACGTGCGAACATTTGCGCCCGTTTTCGTGGCCTGTATGCAGTTTCAGCCTAGACGTGGACGAGGAAGGAAGGACTTGGTGTCCTTGGAGCTATTTTTAGCTTGAAATGGTCTTAACTGCGCAATAAGGAATTTTACGATTAAAACGATGGAAATTGTCGAAATTCGGGGATAATATTTCATCGTAACTACATCTTTGAAGATCGGGCGTCGAATTTATCGACGGGCGTTCGATATTTCTTCGAATTTGGGGAATTATGGCAAAATTACCGGGAGGCCATGTTTTCGATTGAATTGGTGCAACGGAGCTCCAGTGACCTTGGATAACCTTGACGTGGAATGATATTTACTGGATTTGACCGAGATCGCAAATATTGGCAATTGGGAAGAATATATCTTGGAAGTTCAGGGAGTACAACCCCTTATTCTTTTGAGTCGTATATTGAAATCTCCAGCGATACTTAGAGATATGACCGTTAGATTAGATACGTATAAGTTTGTTGTGAAGCGATAAGACGATAGGTTAAGTTCATGTGCTATATAAATGTACACGTTAACTTAGTCAGGAAACATACAGCAATAGATAAGTCGATAAGTTAGATTTACTTGTGCTATATAAATGTAAATGAACATATGGCGATAGTATAAGTCGATAATTTCATTTCTGTTCAATAAATAATTATAATGGAAGAAGCGATTTTATCTGAACACGAAACTAGCCAAATAGGCGTCATTTTGGAAAGGGTGGTAGAAACCCAGGAAAAGCTTGTAGAGCGCCAGACAAATCAAGACTCGATACTAGGGGCATTTATAGAGCGCCAGTCGACTCAAGAATCTGTATTAAGTAGATTTGTGGAGCGCCAGTCGACTCAAGAATCTGTATTAAGTAGATTTGTAGAGCGCCAGACAAATCAGGAAACTCTTATAAGGTCATTATTCGAATCTCAACAGATCTTCATGGAAACTCAACAAGTATTTATGGAGCGCCTGTTATCAGATAGGGTCCCTGAGAGAGGAGAGCAAAAGAAAGGAATTGAGTCTGTTGTGAGAGCGCCGAACACTAGTGAGGGCTTGATACTAAGCCCTGCTGCGCCAGCAACGGCAGCCGCGGACATGCCACTCGTCATCCATGGTAGAAGAATGCCTCAGGGACCTAGTATAATGCAACCGGACCTGAAGCCTCGCTCTCGGCCTAGTAAGAAAAGGCGACAGCGGTTGCAGCAGATAGAGAGAAGAGAACAGGCCCACAGCGCCAGCAAGCTGGGTTCAAAACCAGGGCTTGTATACTCTTCAGATGTTCTCTCACAACAGCGCGGGCACTCGCTAGAGGGCGACGCGCACGCTACATTATTGTTTTTATTATTATTATTATTATTATTATTATTATTATTATTATTATTATTATTATTATTATTATTATTATTATTATTATTATTATTATTATTATTATTATTATTATACAAAAAGCTATAATTATTGTCAGTATTGTCTTCTATAACGCCGCTCTCTAATGTAGAAAGAATCAATCGATGACATCCCAAAAGCAAACAAAGATCGCTAGGTTTTTCTGACATTCCAATTGATTGGTTGAGCAGACAGGTTGCTCTTTCAAAAAGCACAATTTTCCAGTATAAATTTATCAACTTTTGCCACCTCTTCATCATGACAAGTACTCTTTTCGCCTATAAACTGTAATGCTTTAAGAAAGATTTTGTAGATAGGTGTGTTTCAACTATGTTGTTGTTCATGCTTGTCGATTGTATTTGCTCGTAATGCAATCAATTTACTTGATTATATGCCACGTAACGGATTTGCGCTGTAAGGTGCAAATGGATATTTAACTACCTGTCAACTTACTTGTCCGCTTACCTATGACTTATTTTACCTACTTGCCTATCAATCTATAAACTTGCCTATTAATTTTAGTTATGCTATAATTATTTATAGGGCCTACAACATTCTAAAATGCAGTACACACATAGAAATGTTTAAAGCGAAATAGGCCTATATTTTCTTTAATATCGTTATATATATATGTATATATATATATATATATATATATATATATATATATATATATATATATATATATATATATATATATATATATATATATATATATATATATATATATTAAAGAAAATATAGGCCTATACACGATACACAAACGGTGGCGTCAAAACGTCCTGGAACTGAAACATCCAACTTCTAACTGAAGGATTCTTGGAAATATATTTAACAGAACGTCTGTATTGCGTTCTTGTGTGCAATTTAGTTCAGGCTGTCGAAATGACCGATGTTACGCTGTTGAAACTGTCTCTCGCATATATATGTGAACCTCTCGTTTCCCATCTTTCACACGTGCTTCAAATTCTCGAGTTGCTGTGTGCCCCGGTCTTCCAGCTTGCTGTCAAACAAACACGTTTACGATTACAAACATGAAGCGTGTTTGATTTTCATTAAAGAAACTATTCAAACAAATTAATTATAGGTAAACTGCAGGGCAATAATACTATGTATACTACTGCTACCACTGCTACGTCTACTACCGCTATCACTATGGGCGCCTCTTTAACAAAACTCATAGGTGACCCAGACCTGAATATGGAAGACCGCGATCGAGTATAATGGTCTTCAACCGCTTGCGAAATAAAGTCGAAGCTCAAGTCGTAGATTGCATGGGAACCAGTTCCGGGATGAGGGGCCAACCAATGCAAAGCTTCCAGATTGCCCTAGAGGTTGCAAAACAATCTGCGACCAGG
This sequence comes from Allolobophora icterica, assembly GCA_963556255.1. Lineage (NCBI taxonomy): Eukaryota > Metazoa > Annelida > Clitellata > Crassiclitellata > Lumbricidae > Allolobophora > Allolobophora icterica. The sequence goes on along the minus strand of OY744603.1, from coordinate 9,565,838 downwards.
TAATGATGAAATTGGAAAGCATAGTTTTTCAAGGCAGACAGAGCAAAACCGGACAGGCAGCTACATATAGCGTAAGAATCTTAATCTCAAACTGGCTTCCCATGGGCAGCCAATGCAGCTCGTCCCTTGTGCTGCTAGATATATGACCAATCTTTGGAACCCACCAAGTACCCGAGCTGTAGCATTTAGTACGAATTGATGTTGACTAATCAGAGAAAGGGAAGTCAGCGTAAATGGCATTACCATAGTACACCTAGGCTTAATGCATATAAACGTACGCATAAGGGTACAAACAGCTTTCGCAGACAGCTAGTGTAATGTAATGTAAATCTCCGAAATTTCTCAGCGCCACACAAAAGCCACGTCAGGGAGACCAGCTTATTCAACGGCGTTTAGTTGATGAAAACATTTCTACATTCATCTTCACAAGGCCATAGAGTTTCAATTCCTGGTCGAGTCATACCCAGGTCACGCACCGAGGTAGAGAACGAGGCACTTGGAAGGCGAAACTGCAAGTTATGAAAGTATCTTGTTAGAGATGCAGAGGGTTACCAAGCCAGATCAGTTGAGTTTTCCGGGATTAAGCAGAGGGTCATTATATTGACAAAAAGAACAGCAGTAGCAGCAACAACAACTACTACCACTACTACTACCGCTTCTACCAGTACTACTACTACTTCTAGATCTACTACTATTATTGCCATTTCTACCATTACCAATATTAATACTACTACTTCTGCTACCCGACTACTGCTGCTACTACCATTACCACTTCTACTACCAATATTACTACTACTGTCACTACGACTACTACTACTACTACTACTACTACTACTACTACTACTACTACTACTACTACTACTACTACTACTACTACTACTACTACTACTACTACTACTAATAATAATAATAATAATAATAATAATAAATTAATAAATAAGAAATAGTAACAATAATAGTAGTGATAATAATAATTAGTGAATAACTGAAGACAACAAGGAAAATACAGTTTCTATTATCGATTATCTAAGATCATACAGTGATTTAATGTTACCGTTAAACCGAGTACTTTTACTATCGAGCAAAACGACGACCAAGACACCAGCCATCCGATAAAACATGCTATTTCTAATTTTTTATCATGATAATTTGTACTACGAGTAAACAATTGGCCTAGTAGTAAGCATAGTTCGAGAATTGCATTTTATGAATTTTAAGAATTTTAAAAATTCACGAATTTTAACGAAATTTAAAACTGCAGTTTTAAAATTCGTAAAAATTCGTAAAATAATAAAATGATAGAATTATTTGCCATGGCAACGAATTTTATTATTTGTTTACTTTTGAACTTTCTAAGCAAGTAAATGTCAATGTCATAGGCAATCAATCAGCCGTAAGAGATAGCTGACTAGCAACACAATAGTAGTGATATTCAGTTACTGTTCTACTTGGAGTCTTGAACTTCGATTCCTATCATTGTTGGGGTGTGTGACTGTGAGTGTCAGTCAGCAGAACGAAAAACCACCAGTGCTCCATTCAGCTCCAGTGTCACCATTCATCCACTAACACAGCCTGCAACCAAACATGGTTAAAAACGGTTGGCAACGTTCACCGAGCTGTGTGTTCTACTTCATCGTCCTCTGATTCTGAGTCAGGAACAGCCCGCTGCTCCCACTCCAGTCTGGTTTCTGTATTTTCGCCATGCAAAATGCTCCCGAATTCCGGCAGAACAACCAATAAATTCCTTGTCACAAAAACAACACTGTATTTTTGGCTTACCCTTTCCTTCTCCTCCAAAATTACTACATACTTCCACTCCGGTCCATGTTCTTTCATCTTACAAAAATAGATTTTAACTAAATTAACTCGTTACGTAATAAACTTTAATATTGAATTTTACATTAAATTCTAAGCAGAAACTTAACACAACAAATCATGACGTCATCACATTTTTTTGTTGCTTACGCTGTTTTTGCAAAACCCACTGTCAATTATAAAAAAAGGCCCAACAATGGCCCAACGAATTTTTACGAATTTTTACGAATTTTAAAATAGACCAAAAAATCGCGAATTTTTACGAATTTTAAAACCGAAAGTCTCGAACTATGCCAGTAATAATTATGATGGTGGTGGTGGTGATGATTATGATGGTAATAATAATAATAGTAATTATGAAAATTGTGGTTGTAATACTACTATTACTACTACTAATACTGCCTCTACTACTACTACTTCCACTAATAATTATTATTATTACTAATATAATCTTAAGAAAAATAGTAATGCATGTGAAATTGTTTCCATCTTGTCACACTTCCAGTGGGTAAATCTTGAATCGCTGACTTTGTTTGGGGTTCTAAACACGGAAATAATTTTTAAAGATATATAAAATCAGAGCTTTAGTCATTTTTTCGTAGCCTCATGCGACGAGGAATGCAGCATTCTTTAGTATTTATTCTCGTATTTTAAAATTCCTAAAACATAGGAAACTTAGCAACACCGACCTGAAAAGGTCAGTTACTTAAGCCGCTGCAAACTATTTTCATTTTAAAAAATAGTAAAGCATTGACATACCAAAAAGCTCTTAACAAATGCGATATGCATTTCTAGACATTAAGAGGCAGAGATGGATCAAGGTGCATGTGGAAAAACAAAAATTGTTCTGGAGCTGTGAACATACAGCAGCTGTTTGAAACAGAAAAGTCTCACCTCTGGAAACAGATCACCATATCGGCATAAGGAATTTGAAGCGCTGTTTGTATAGTCTGTGAACTGTTTTAAGATGTTGGGCACACTTGTCAGTGGAGGTGGAAGCGTTTCTCTTGTGCTGCTTCCTTCTCCACCTCTGTTTCTGTTCAGGTAGAGAACAATCCAGATTACTGTTAGCATAATCGTCTTCATTATTATCATCATCGTTAAGAAAAACTCCAGTTTGCTCTTGAAATAGCGTTATACAGACGTTCAATTAAGATCACGATTGTCGTCACTGCTTTGTTGAAAGAATGGAACTGTATTGGGCTCTGCTTCTGCATGTCTTGTCTTTTTTATTAACATTTGCATACATACACATATATATATAATGCGTGTAAGGTCGAAAGTAGCATTATATGTATACTAGTGTATTTGCCCGTCATATCATGACGTCATATTATAGGCCTATATGTATCGTTGGTTATCGCCGTCGTCAAGACCGCCGTCGTCAAGACAACCGGTTTATGTTTCACAATAGAACAGAACCCGTTTGTGACGTAGCGTCCCCCGACAGACGGACACTATATGGATATTATATGTATAGATATATTGCGCCTCTGAGTAGCTGTCTTGAAGAGGCGCTATATAAATTTCCAGAATGAATTATTTAATGAATATATAGCTTGCCTGTCACTATCCCGCCGTGTCACTCTACTGGACTATGCATTAAACTGTTGATGTTTGGACATTTCGAAACCAAGGCACTTTTCAAATAGAAAGTAAATTTCAAGGTACGTAAATTACCCGTCTGACCTCTTGGATTAAACCTACCCAGGGTGCCAAAAATTCTCATCCATATTCTACCATAGGATTCCTCAAGTGCAGTCCAAGGATTTCTGTGTTTTGAGTTTAACTGTAAATTTTTTTATAATAAATTTAACATATGCAGCAATAGTTTCAAACTTTACAAATAACGTTAAGATACACAAACTGATCCCGTAATAAGTTGTTTCAATTTCACTTACATTTCGCTTACCGGTTCTCTTACGGTTTCTCTTGGTCTTGTGTTCTTGACTGAAATTTAAAAAAACAAAGCGAATGAATTTATAAACCACGCGTTTAACTTTCAAATAATGGTTTGCTCAAATCTTATAAAGCAGAGACAATGAACTTTCCGACAGAAAATCGCACTAGAAACTGAAAGCCTACAAAAAACTTTTGTTAAATTGGCTTGGCAGCAGGTTATATAACATTAGGCTTCTCATCGACAATAAAAGTCCAGTACGTAGGCCTTTTTCTAATTCATAGGGTTACCTTCGCACTAAAACATTCTAAGCTTCGTCTATTTTTTCTCAATATAATTTAAGAATTGAAGTGAATTAATTTTATTTCCAAAATATGTAAAGATGTATATAACTTAATTAACTGATTACTGCCACTGAAAGAAATCGAGTAAAAATTGATGCTTTCCACTAACTCAGCGGTTCTCAACCTGTGGGTCGCGCCCCCACGGGGCCAGGGGTCGGCTGGAACCGTCAGAAATTTGTAAAAAAAAAAGTTGTCAACGTAGTTTCTTAATATTTGATATTTTACCTAATTATGATTGCAAAGGCTGCCCAGAGAATTTCTGATCTGTTGAGGAAGAAGCAATTAAGCACAGCCTTCTCATTGACGCTCTGCTTTGGATTCCATAACTCCATAGTTATTATTGAAATACTATTGTTGGCTTTCTGTAGCTTTGTTTTCTTAAATCCTAAGAAGGCTAATTTTAAACTTTAAATTTAGCAACTGCGATTGAAATTTGTAACTCGTAATTTGTACAGTCACGTAGTACAATACACAATAAATATTAGACTTCAAATAAACATTTCATTCACTAAACTTTACTTTTAAAATTTTCATAATTATTGCCAAAAAAATTACATATTGTTTTGTTGATTAATGATTTATTATCCTATTATGCATGATACGTACGGATTATCAAATGGTGAGAAGCGAAATGCATCATAATAGTAGCAAAACTGTGGTGAAGTGGAGTAACGCAATCAATTTTATTGCTGGAGGTCGCCACAAGTTTGGAAATATTGTAAAGGGGTCGCAGCACTAAAAAGGTTGAGAACCGCTGCACTAACTGGTCTTGATGCAAGTCAAATCGACGAAAAATGACAATCACACTCGTTTGAAATGTGTTTACAAAGGTATTCTAACCCTTGCTACCTTTACCTTTCCGTAGAAGGATTAGGCACAGCGGACCACGATCTGAATAAGATGAGCACCTCAGGCACATAATTATGCTTACTGAAAGCAAAATTATCCCCAAAAATAACGAGAGACATTCGACGAGGAAGCACCATCTTTTGCCTCCACCAACTGCAAGAAATAAGCTTACATTGCATCCGTGAATGAACGTCCTTGAAATACTGTACGATTCAAACTATCAACAATGATTCCCCAAAGGCCAAAGCTATACCTTACGGTATCGTCTACCAATGAGGGGTTGGGAGAACGATCTCCCACGGTTGCTAGAAGTGGGGTGGGAGGGTTAACGCTACTGGTCAGAACACAGTTTTAATGAGCATTTATAGCACAACTTCTTTTTTCAGTTTTTAGCTTGTAGTAACATTTGTTATGGACCTGTATAATGCTAATGTATATAATATATTAATTTACACTTCTGAGTGACTTCTGGGCCTCTTATATATATATATATATATACATATATATATATAAGTCGGCCAGAGTGGAGGTGTGTTCTCCCATTCCGGGGGCGGGGGGATAGACGCCACTGATCCTTTATAAGATTTTCGAGTTTGCGTTTTGTGTATGTTTGTGTTCCTGTCAATATTCGTTTGAAGTCGGTTAGCTGACTTTTTATATTTGAAGACTTAAATGCAGCAGCATTCGAATGCAAACGAACCCCGCATATTGTTTAAATTTAACATTCTCAATAGCGCGCATGAATAGCTTTCAAATTAGAAGCTATTCGGGTCACTTAGGCTTTTCCTGACTTTTATTGACAAAATGTCATGCGCTTCAGGTCACTGTTTGCTTAAGAGGCTCACGACAAGAATAATTTTGCATGGCATTGTTGATCAAGCAGTTATCTAACGGAGTACTGGTTTTTCATTGTGGTTTCATTATGGTCCTACCATTCACTGATGCGTTGAGTATTATGATAAGGGCGCATTAGATTCTAAGTAATTAAAATGGATTGGATAAAACATCCATCCTTTACTTTGAAGCTTGTAAAATGTTGCCCAACTGATGTTGACATAGATGCCATATATATTTGGAACTTCAAAATCCTTACTTCCATGACAATGATAACAGCACATGTCCGCGGCGAATACGATCATAGCCAGAACGTTCAGCGAGAAGTAGGTTGCTGTTGCAATTAAGACAGCACATATCACGTCTGAAATAGTAAATACCAATGTTAACTTATTATTTATGAGTGCGAGAATTACCTGTATGTAGCATATTTTTAAATTCTTCTTTGTAATTTCCTTCGCAGCTGTAATTATAAATTTATGCAGCGCCTTACAGAAAAAATGATCCCATGTTCTCCTTGAAGTTATCAAGATGAGCATCAAGGATATGAACGTCAGGAAGCCCATTCTTTCTCCATGCTGTCACGTAGGCCAAGATGGTATGCGAAAAAATATCGTCAGAAATACAAAATCTTCAGCACAAACAACGACTTATTTGTTCACGCAAACTTAGCAACACCAAATTCAACATGTTAGAAATTAGTTAGAAAATCCTCCATTTACACAAAATAATCCACCAATATGACACAGAAGACGATTCAACAACTGACGTACGTGGCCAGCGACAAGCGCGAAACTTCGTACTCAGTTTAATGTGACTTCAGCAAAAGCCTTCAGTTAGTCTCCAAAAATCTACAGTTAGGTCTATAAGTGAACTTCAGTACAAAATAATACACATATAACAACACTTTTCACTCTTAATTTTCAGGCGTCGCGCAGACTTAAATAAATTTTTACACCTCAAATATTAAGGCGCAATGTGAAGGGCTTGCGCAACGCGGAAGAACAGCAAAGTGCTGAAGCCGTGTTAACTACTCTACCTCGCTCATTTACTGTAAGTGATATAGAATATACACCGTCCCTATGTTTGCGGGCATTGAGATATAATTAACAGTGGACCTGTGATGCGCCCTTAGTTGAAGTTTGTTGCTGCTGAGCTATGCCAAACAAAGAACATAATGCTTTGCTGGCTAAGACATTTCAACCTCTACAGTCTACAGCAGGGGTTCTCAAACGGTGGTACGCGTACCCCTAGGGGTACGCCAGGTGTCGCTAAGGGGTACGCGAAAAAAATTGAAAAAAAGAAATTTTCTATGAGTTTATTCCTATGTTTCTTTGATTAGCTATTCTACGTCCACCATACGCTTCTTATTCTTTAAATTTTTTATGAGTTTATGCCCATCTTTTTTGATTATACGTCCACTATGCCCTTCCTTTCCATAATAGTTTACATTTTCTACGAGTTAATGCCCATCTTTCCATTTTTGGATGTAGTGTTGCCGGCAGATTTTTCAGTCCAGGAAAGAGATTAGATTGTGAACTTTCATGCATGTGATGGTGGATTGAAGAACGAGTTCATGAAAGAGATGTGCGTTTTCTGGCTGAAGCGAAGAGCTGAATGTGGATTAACTTCTGATCAAGCTTAAACATTTTTGATTCCCTTCAGCACGTCATATATATCTGTGCGAATCTGGTTTTTCAGCAATGCTTGCGATCAAAAACAAATACAGAACAATGCTTGAACTCGAACCAGATTTGCGTTTGAAATTGACAAACATTAAACCAGATATTGTAAATCTGTACTTATCGAAACACGCCCGCAGCACACATTAACACTTTGTAATAGCGATTTAAGTTTACCTTTTGTTAATATGGTTACATTCTTAAAATATATTTTTTATTTGTCTTCCCATGCTATGGTCCTACGCTAATTGCAAGGGCACTTCGCGCTCGCCTGTTGTTTCTGATCAGACGGTGCCTTTGCTGGGGGTACGCCAACACTCGATTTTCTTACCTGGGGGTACAATAAAAATAAAGTTTGAGAACCCCTGGTCTACAGCATACCTCATTTAAACAGCACAGTTACTGCACGATGGTTCTCCAAACTATGATTTTGAAGCTTACCGCAACTGCTGTCTTCAGATTTGCCTTCTGCAAATAAACAAATCGCCATTTTATTTTCCTTTTGTACTATACTAGAAGTACACTTGATGATTTAATACACAACCTACTAAAGCAAGAAATTAACAAACGTGAATTGTAAACAGACTAAATTGACTTAATCAAGACCGTAGCCAGGATTTTGTTTCGGGGGGTGTTTTCTCGTCCTTGAGCAAGCCGAGTCAACCGACTAAGGGGTTTGGAGTTAGTAAATGCATTATTTAATTTTTACATTATGTAATTTCGGGGGTGTTTAAACACCCAAAACACCCCTCTAAATACGGCCTTGGGTCACTTAATCTTTCATAAACAGACAGGATACATTTCGATAGAAATCATCCATGTATTACAAGAGTGAACGAGCTCTTTGCTGAAATTCAGGGTCGAAGTGAGGCAAAAGAACCTAACGTCTTGAAGAATACAGAATTAATTCCTAAATGCAGATATCCGAAAATGGAAATCAGTGCTGTAAGCTTATAGCTTCGAAGCCTTTTGCTGAAATTCAGGGTCGAAGTGAGGCAAAAGAACCTAACGTCTTGAAGAATACAGAATTAATTCCTAAATGCAGATATCCGAAAATGGAAATCAGTGCTGTAAGCTTATAGCTTCGAAGCCTTTTGCAGATCAGAATACCATTAGCACATAGGGAAAACCAAACATCTGTTGTGAATAATTCGTTGAGTGTTTTCAGAATATAATCTCGTCAGATGCATCTATGATATAAATCCATCTGCATTTTAGGTAATAGCTGCATATATATGCCTTATAGACGTACCGAATTCGGATATGACTTGTTTATAAAATCGTTATTTGCCAACACCCATGTTGACTCGCTCTTTCCACAGATTAAGGGAATTCAGGTTTCCACTCTGGACTTGAATCTTCACTTGACCTCTCAGCAACCGTTTTGATACGATGCTGCGCTCGTGAATAAGCTGGTGCCCTGCTGTTAGCTTTATAGTAGCGCTTTAGAAATTTGGAGTTTACAATTACCATAACTTGATATTAGAACTTTACCGTCACAAATAGCTCAAAAAACATTCTCAGCTCATCTTAAGACGCGCCTTTTTAGATCTGCTATAGGTAGCCTTGAATACCCAGGCAGAGACATCAGGACAGAGGCAGGCAGACGAATGATTGATTGATTGATTGATTGATTGATTGATTGATTGATTGATTGATTGATTGATTGATTGATTGATTGATTGATTGATTGATTGATTGATTGATTGATTGATTGATTGATTGATTGATTGATTGATTGATTGATTGATTGATTGATTGATTGATTGATTGATTGATTGATTGATTGATTGATTGATTGATTGATTGATTGATTGATTGATTGATTGATTGATTGATTGATTGATTGATTGATTGATTGATTGATTGATTGATTGATTGATTGATTGATTGATTGATTGATTGATTGATTGATTGATTGATTGATTGATTGATTGATTGATTGATTGATTGATTGATTGATTGATTGATTGATTGATTGATTGATTGATTGATTGATTGATTGATTGATTGGGTTTAACGGCACTACAGCACAGGACTGGCTATTTCGTGCCTTGACGTAGTTAAGAATTCCACATTGTTTATCTTATGGTAAAACAGTTGAGAAGTTGATAAATAATTTAAATGCTCAAATAAAGTTATGTAAAAATACTATGTAAAGCTAATAAATTAGACTAAAAATATATTTTAAAATGTAAATGTGATTAACAATAGAATGTATACTATTAAAAATGTAAAATTGATAGGCAATACATAAATTGTATACCATAGGCTATATCGAAATTTAGGTAATATTCTGAGATTATATTTTGTTGAGTTAGAGAACTTAGATTGGCATGCAGCTTAGCAGTCAAACGCACTGAATGTACATGTAGGTAGGCTAGAAGATGGAGACGGAGACAGAGAAAGAGGCATAGGTACAAGGTCAGGTGACCAGGAAGACACGGTCATAGAAAGCTAGGTAGTGATATAGAGAAGTTATTTTAGTAAGGCGTAGCTAGTGGTCAGCATTGGCTGTGTACTGGTTAAAGTAATATCTAACTTTACAGTAGTGGTCAATTAGCCAATGGGAAGGAAGCGTAGGATAGCATCAGGAGCGGTAGCAGTAGCCGCTATGGCTGAGGTATGACGTAGGAAGACAATCCAGCCAGCCAGAGAAGGAGAACCAGGACTTTAATGGTCAACTGGAAGACAGCAAAGCAGGAGGATGGGCAATAGGCAGGAGAGGATAACGGTTTGCTCAGAGGGAGAGGAGTAAGCCTGAGCCTGAGGATAGTCGCAGCCTAGCGATATCTTAGTGGACTGGCTGAAGACGTTTTAAGATATAAGATTAGGAGACGAGACGGAGCGCATTCTGTGTGTACCTGGCTGCCGTTAGAATAACTGTACTCTACTGTAGAGAACAGATTATACTTTTCTTTGTTCTGAATCGAGGTATGTTACTTTTATAATATATTCTGTATCCAAGCGCAGTGTCTGTTGTCTCTCCTGTGACTAGGTTCCCCAGTCCTATACATGCATACAATCCATACATGCATACATACATGTATAAACATACATACATGCATAAACACACATACATGCATAAACACACATACATGCATAAACACACATACATGCATAAACACACATACATGCATAAACACACATACATGCATAAACACACATACATGCATAAACACACATACATGCATATATAATATCATACACACACGCATGCATGCATACACATGTACACACAAACATGCGTACATGATGTTATACAACATACATATATAGATGTCACACATAGTTGCGTAAATACATAATAATATAAATATCACACACGGTTGCATCATTACATATTTTACCTATGCTTAATTACTATCAATAAAATCTAAACTGAAATTAGATAATAATCGTAATATAGCTTACCACAAATCCAGTTTTCCTTAAATGCTGTAATATAAATGTGATTACATAAACATGAATCCAGTGTAGTAAGAATTAGCAGTGTTAAGGCATTCGACCGGTTTTTGAAAGAGACAAGAAACAGAAATGGTTAGAGCAAAATTGTCTATGGTGCGGCCAATCCTCGGATCGAGGACGGTTGATGAAAAGACAAGACAAGAGAGATGATATCGGACTTTTGTTCGGTCTCAAAAGAAGTTTCTTCTCACGCTACCTATTGCCAAGAGATGTAGAAATCCTGATGTAGAACAATCGGTTTTGTTATCTGGCTTCCTTACAAAATAACGCAATTAACAACGTGCTTATGTTTTAACTTGGATTTCTGTAGGCCTACTAATAAGAGATTATAGGCCTACTCCATTATATTTACTGTCTGGTTTCAGTATTGATTAAGCGCAATTGCACTTTAACTCAAATCGTTGCAGAAATTCTTAGCCTGTTATATAACTATGTAAATTTTATCTCACTAACTAATTTAGTAACTAGCTTGCTAACTAACTAACCAACTAGCAAGCGAACTAATGTACTAGTTAACTAACTAAATAGCAAACAAATAAATTAACTAACTGACTTTTACTTACTTTTCTTACTTAAATACCTACTTACTGACTGAATTACTTGCTTATTAATTAACTAACTAATCAGCTAAATAACTAAGAATTATTGCAAATTTCAAGAATTCGTGAAAAATCAGATACGTTCTCGGCAAACATACCGCATCCTTGGACAGTGATATTGGCCGAAGCAAGATACCGGATGTCGTTGAATTCGTACTCAGCAGTGCACAGGTACGTTCCGTTGAATGTTGCATTGATCACTTTGCTTGCTGTGCTAAGAACACATGTTGGATCTTCAGCGTTGCTCCAGCGATAATTGGGAGGAGGATCGCTTCCAGCCTGACACGATAGATCTACCCATCCTTCGTCGTTACAATAGCATACACTACCATTGCAACTGTCACCGCCGCTAACATTTACGTTTGATACCTCTCCTGCAAATTGTAATTTAAATCATAACTGAACATTTGCATAGCACACCTCAAAGAGCAAATTAAATCAGCGGCACATGACAGTGTTACTCGTAACCGAAGTTTAACTTCAAGCTGTGAGGATGCAACCCTTTAGGGCGACTCAGTTTTGCGTACTCTGTTCTTAGTTATATTTAGCATCATTTAGGCTAGCGCAGATCATTTGAATGGCGCTATATAAATTGCCTTAATAACAAAATAATATTGAATAGTCTTCAGAATGCGTGACACTGCGGTTTTCCATTTGATGTCGGAGATAGACGACGTCTAGTGGTTAGTGTGATAGACTGTCAACCAAAAGCTTGGGGATTTAAATCTACATATTTCGCGAATTTCCTTCAGGATTCCTGTTGTAGTGTGAACTCGATTATAAAATCAGTACACTAACTGTAGACTTTAAGTGGGAGCATCAGATGATAGTGAGGGAGAGGATTGGCCACCTGCCCTATCTGTATCAAGGCTACTAAATAGAATTATATGCATTCCTTTCCTCCATACTTATGCTAGGCCTACCTGTTCTCTCCATCCACAAATTTGATTCGCACTGATTTTTTTAAAATTTGAACATGCTTACGACAGAAGTTTAATTCAATCGGAGCCGATGAATTTGATGTCGACGAGTTCCTGATAGAGTTATAGGCAATGCATTCGTATGTGCCACTGGATGAGATGGCTACAAACGACTCGTTGGCCAGAACAACTCCTTCAGTCGACTCCCTCCATTGGTAGAAGTAGACTGGAGGATTAGCCAAAGCACTGCAGTTCAGAACAAATTCTGCTGCTTTAAGGCATTCTTTGGTAAAATCATTGGATCGTACTTCAGGTGCATCTGTAAATTATGCAAAGAATCCTACACGTAGTACACGAGTAGGCTAAACGTAAATAATTAATCTATGAATTACTAAAGACCACATTGTAATATAGTTTCAACTCCGCGTCAGACTGCCTCAGGTGGTCTGAGTCTGTCCAAAGCACGAAAAAAGAGGATTCCCAAATGGGCTTGCAACCCACCCAGGTAGGAAAACCTCTAGGAACTGAAAAGCGCAGCAGACCCATTTGTCCGAAATGGAGGGAATATGTAGTTCGCATGGACAAAAATAGAAGAGCCAACCAAGACTTAGTGATGATCTGAATCCCTGAAGGAAAAAGGAGAAGGGGAAGACCACGGAAGCGTACGTACATGTCAACGTTGCACCACTAATAAGCCTAATGCGCTATAATAAATAAATGTATGTAATTACAGTATAACAAATTACACGGATATAATATGCTATTATCTATATGTATACTATTATGTATATATGCATAGCAACTAAAACGTGAGACTTCCTGTTAGCCTTTTGGCGAAATTTAAGCTACAGACGTCCGCTTAAGTTAACTTAAACTATTTCAACCAATTGCAACTACAGTTAGGCCTAATGAAACATTTATTTATTTATTTATTTATTTATTCCGGATATTTCTATAGCGCCTCTCGAAGTCAACTACTACTCAGAGGCGCTCCCGACTACAGCATTTGATACTGTGCCGGAATTTTCACGCCGAAGCACCATGAGCAATTGTGAGTGAAGGACTTGCCCAAGGTCCGTACGCAGCGGCTAGAGTGGGATTCGAACCTGCAACCCTCCGGTCACAAGGCGCCGAACTTACCACTGAGCCACCACGCTTTATGTAGCACAAGAAACGTACAAAATACTTCAAAACTCTTGGAATTCGTGCTGTAAGCAATTGTTGGAGCGTTAGTTGCAAAATTAAGCGAGGAGTTTGGAAGATTCTGCGGATGTTCAAAGTATCCGTTACAGATGAATGGTCCGACTGATTCGCTCGACCGATCAGCAGTCACTAAGATGTAGACCTCGACAGAATTCGGCGGTTGTGACGCAGAAGGATTACTGGAAATGTTTGCTCCCCTGGAAGACGTCCAGTAGATGGAAGGAGGCAAAAGTGGAGCCGGAGAAACAGATCCGTTGTATCCAATCGAGCAGGATACGCGTAAAGTTTCTCCCACCACCACGTCAGACTGATTTGCGGTAATCGTTGATTGTGAATCTACAATTTCGAAACAGACATTTAAAATAAAACAATTTCTTCAAATGATTTTCAAATAAAGGTTTTTATCGACACACTTTCATAAAAACAAATTGCAAAGAAAATAATGGACACTCGTCTTTCTGGAATATATATTTTGTTTCATCGTACGATACTTTACTATGTTTTTACCAATTTATTATGGAAATAGGCGTGGATTTGAGGCGTACAACATGTGCCAGCAACTAAGCCTGCGTTGTTAAGGGCTTTCATTTTACAACTAAATATACCATTTTTGTCAGATATGAATGCTGAATCAAATGCTGTAATAACATGATATGATATTTGAAACCAAACACGAAATCCAGGGGGTGGTAACCACCCACCCCTTGGTAGCCGATGTCGCGAAAAACCTTGGTACACTATGGGTTAACAGTGTAAGGCATCCTATAAGTAGCTAGCTACTGAAGATCCTATAGAAATTTTCTTAATTACAATTACAATTACAAAACAATCTGCAAAACTGTGCGCTGCCTCCATCTTCAACGACCAAAACGCCTCATGTGATAAATTGTTCTTTCCGCCACATGATGTTTACACACCGAATCATAGCCGAATTTTCAAATACGATTACACAAAGCTTACCTAACACGGTCATGAGAGCATAGGCTCTTTGGTTTGCGTTTAGCCCATCAGAACACAGGTAGACACCGGCCTGGTCCAGAGTAGCATTGAGTACAATCAAGTTACAAGTGGCCTGATATCCTCCCGATGGTTCTGTCCTGTAGTGAGCGGAGTAGCCCGGCCGAACATCGCAGTAAGATGTTATTATTTCTATTTTTCCCGCCGTTGTTGAACCGTCTTTACTCAGGTACCATCCCTGCACCAGCTGATTGCTCGTGCAGTTAAACACGGAAGTTCCTCCAACTTTGACCGCCGCGTTTTGCGGAAAATTTGTTATTTCTCCCAACGATTCTACAGAAGTACAACATAATATGCTGTCACAAATGTGCCATTTCCCCAATCTTATCGTTTAAGTAGCGCCTGGATAATTGCGTTCACTATCACGTGTTATTGCGTCTATTTGTGAAAGTATACGCCCTTTAACTCAGAAAGTAGGCCATACTGTTCGAGCCGCTCTTGAGACGGTCTTCGTGTAGAGTTGATGTTTGGTTATTATAATATTGGCGCTTAATAAATTAGTAGTAATACTAGTGGCAGTAGTAGCATTAGTAGTATTTGTTGTCGTTGTGGTTGTGGTTGTCGTTGTTGTTGTTGTTGTTGTCTTTGTTGTTGTTGTTGTAGAGGGATACGGTTGTCGATTGGTTGAGCGTTAGCATTAACGTAGCGCACTAAAACGATTACGGGTTCAAATCTGCTAATAATCCTGGACATTTGGATCGTACACACTTAACTTGGGGATTCGTCCACCACCATATCAAGGGTCGTAGATGATTTTAACCATTGCCTTAGTTCCACTATCGGACACTGGAACTTCACTTTCCCGTTTTCTCTTCGTTCTTCGCTTTCTACGAATAGGCCCTATCAATGCACAGTGATATTGAACTCACACGGAACCTAGCTCTTGCAATCTCTCTGCATCATTCAAAACTGAAAACACTCCTCTTCCACAGTTCCTATTATGATTCGTCCTCCTCCCCTCACCTCTTCCGCTGCTCCGATTCTAAAGACCACCCACCGTAGCCGTCTTACGCTCTACACACTTGATCCTTGGATCGCAACCATCAATCGAACCTGATCAAACCTGCCTCATCGATTTTCTTTTCAATCGAGAGTCTCTGATACGGTCTAAGATAAGAGAGTCTAAGCTGGTTCTTATGACATTTTGGTTTTTTAGGCATTTTATAGAATTTAGACCTTGAGATTTCAATAACAAATTCGTTTCTCCTGTACTGTATTAATATTTTGTCGTTGTGCCATATAATTTTAAAAAAACCTTTAAAACCGACAAGATTCTATTCAACAAATATGGGGTTTAAGAGAAATAATATTTTACCTAGTTAGCATAAGTGAGATTAATTGTATACCTATGATGCACAAGAGAATAACGCCGGCCAAGCTCGAAACGTCTTTTTCCATTGTAACTGCACCAATTAAAGTATAAAACTACAAAAAAGAAACGCTATGGAACATTGTCTTCTATATTATTACCACCAAAATTAACGCTGAAAAGAGAAAGTGAAAATAAGTCAACAAAAGTGAGCCCAACACCTGTTTGCTCATCGAACTTCGTACCCAATTGAATAATGTTGCTTCCTAATATGGTAAATTGGCCCACATTATTTATCATCGTTTCTAAAGGTCTCATAGTAGCTTACATGTAGATCAGTTCAGGCCAATATGATTTCTAACATTATTGCGTGTTCCATAAATTTACTTTAAATGCATTGTCTGAAAGCTACCTATTGTTTTGGAACTATTAGCATATATATTGTTGCTGACCGTGCTACCTGGATACCTGGATACCTGAATACGATACGTCCGTGAAATGCACCGTCGTTACAAAGAAAAAGAGCGGAGCTACTGGGAGAACAAGATTGCCCAGAACTCCGGAGAACCAAGGAAACTCTGGTCGACTTTCAATGATATCCTGGGTCGAGCGCGCTCTGGTTCCAGCCCGGCTGCATCGCACTTCACAGCCGATGCCTTCCTTAAGGCCTTCATGGGTAAAGTGAGTTCGGTCCGCGAGGCTACGGCTGACAGCCCACCACCGGTCTTTCCACCTACGAGCTGTGATCTTCCGTCTCTGGGCCCAATTACCAGTGTTGAGCTCCGTCAAATCATACTTACATCAGCGCCGAAAACCTGTGAACTGGATCCACTCCCATCATTCATCCTGCAAGAGACCCTTGATGTCTTCCTACCGTTTCTTACGGTTCTATGTAATCGCTCCCTTCAAGAGGGAATTCTTCCTGCTAGCCAAAAGAAGTCCATCGTGGTTCCAGTGATTAAAGCGGAAGGACTCGACACTACTGAGCCAACTAATTTTAGGGCAATAGCAAATGTCTCATTCTTATCTAAAATAATTGAAAAGATTGTTGCCGCACAGCTCATGTGCTACCTTGACAAAAATGGTCTCCTCCCCACTTTCCAGTCCGGTTTCCGTAAGGGCCACTCCACAGAAACCTTGTTGGTCCGCCTGCTATCTGACATATATGGAGCCATTGATAGATCTCAGGTCACTCTCCTTGCGCTGTTTGATGTGAGTGCCGCGTTCGACACTGTTGATCACGACATTCTCTTGCAGCGCCTATCCACTTCTTTTGGCTTCTCTGGCAATGTTCTTGATTGGCTTACCTCCTTTCTGCACGACCGCTCCTTCATGGTCGTCCACGGATCCACTAGGTCTCCTTGGGTCCCTGCTCCATTTGGCCTGCCTCAGGGCTCTGTCCTTGGCCCCCTTCTTTACATAATCTACACTGCCGACCTAGGGTCCCTGCTGGCGGCTGGGTCGGTCCTTAGCCAGTCCTATGCTGACGACCTGCAAGCCTATATACACTGCCCGGCTGTCCGCGCTGTTGCAGCGGTGGAAACCATGACCCATGCCATGGAGTCCCTGCAGGCCTGGATGTCCTCAAACCGCCTGCGGCTAAACCCCGCCAAGACGCAGTTTAAATGGCTTGGCACTCCCCAGCAGCTCTGTAAAATAGATCTGTCTTCTCTTGCCTTGCAATTCCCACACCTTGCTTTCTCGACCTCGGTCCGGGACTTGGGAGTCATCCTGGACCAGGAACTTGCATTCACGCGGCACATAAATCTTCTCTCCCGCAGTTGCTATTACCAGCTCCGGCAACTCAAGGTGATCTCCCGTTCTTTGTCTCCCGGTGCAGCTTCCACGCTTGTCCATGCTTTTGTTGTTTCTCGATTGGACTACTGCAGTGCCATATATGATGGACTCCCGGCCTGCCGGATTGAGTCCCTGAACAGAATCCTGCGTACTGCTGCCCGCCTTGTAGGCCGCATCCCCAAGTTTGGCAGAGTGTCTGCGTATATGAGGGATGTCCTCCACTGGCTCCCCTACCCACAGCGCATCACTTACCGAATCTCTGCCTTGGTCCGGCGGTGCTTTGAAGGTTTGGCCCCTCCATACCTGCGGGAGCTCTGCTGTCCCACCTCATGCTCGCAGCGCCGTTCCTCTCTCCGCTCAGCTGCGCAGGCTGAACTTGTTGTTCCCCGCGTGCGGACAACCATACGGCAGCGCCGTGCCTTCTCTGTGGCTGCCCCCATGACCTGGAATGGGCTTCCTACCAAGCTCCGTCAATTACCGATTGGTCATTTCACCCTGTTTCTTACTGTCCTCAAAACTGCGTTATTTGACCGTGGTTGGGCTGGGAGTGCTCCTGAGTAGGCAATCTTGAAGGGGCGCTATATAAAACTACTTTAATAATAATAATAATAATATTGAAAACTCGTTAGTTAACAACGTTTATACTTAAACACAAATAATGTTGCTAAATTATTGTAGTAAGCTATAGTCTTGGGCAAATAGCAAAGATAGTTTCGAAACTCGTAAAGTATTCAGAAATGCTACTCTCTTTGATTAGGCTACTCTGTAATTGTATTTAAAGAGGGCTCGTCAAAGAGAAACAAAAATCTACCGTAACAATAGTTTAATTTAGCGAAATAGTTTCATTCGAATAACACTGAACTGTTTGATAATTTAGGTAAACTGTAGAATAGCTTAGCTAATATTTTGCATGAAGTTTCAATATAATATAATAGACACCGACTTACAATAAAGAACTTTTTGTTCTCTCGACAACCCTGACATGACCAAAGCTCGTGAATAAGCTGGTGCCCTGCGCTTAGTTATTAAGTAGCAGGTATTTCGAGAACACGGTTGCATCATCAAGTAAAATCTTTAGTGGCTGGTTTAGACTGTCGGTTCTGCTGTATTCTTAATTGCTGCTTATCTTGTTTATTTAATCTCTTCACTATGTCATGGGAGAGTACCATCACTTCATAATATTTTAAGGGATTTCAACAAGTATCCTAATAAAATCACTTGAACAGAAAGCCTGAGGCAAGTACGCATTATGAGCCTACAGTAAACACAAAGCTGAGAACGGAATGCTGATGTAGAGCGATGGACAAATATCTGCATTTACTATTGCACTGCCTTAGATTGCAACTGAAATTATAACATCAAAACGTATTTTTTTACCCTTACTTCAAAGTCAGAATAAATTATATAGCGTGAAATTAACACTATGAAATGTGATAATGCCTACAAATAGTTTTAAAATCATTGTCATTATATCTGATGAATCGTTAACTTACATCAAATCGATTAACTTGGGGGCTACAAATTTTATCACATTTGACAGACTATGTACATGTAGGTATAACACATATTATTTACCTTCGTCGTTATCGTCATCGTCAACTCCTCCATCGATGCTGAATGCAACATTTCACATTTTGGAAATAATGTATAATAAATTAAGATAATTAATTTGCTGAATTACAGGACAAAATTTAAATCGGGCAGACCAAAACAATGCAAAACCATCCCAGTTTCACAACATAAAGCATTTTCCCGTGGATTGAAATTCGAGTAGAAATCACCTTGAAAAATTATTTATTGATCATGTATACGACAAAGCAGATCTAATAATAATAATAATAATAATAATAATAATAATAATAATAATAATAATAATAATAATAATAATAGCGACCATCTCAACGTCTCTAAACCATTCCAAACAATATCGATGCTTTTATAATAATAATAATAATAATAATAATAATAATAATAATAATAATAATAATAATAATAATAATAATAATAATAGGGCTATTCTGGACATTTTTTTATACATTAGTTAACATTGAAGTCCCTGAGGGATCCTGTATACCTCGGGGGAAAAAATAATAATAATTATTATTATTATTATTATTATTATTATTAAAATATCTTCGTTTATTAATTCAAACTGACAAGTACGCAGTAAGATTACATGACATAGTAGCAACAGACGATAACAAGTTTAACAGGTGTCGAATTTAACTGTAAGGCAGCCATGCAAGGCGCCCATCTATACTACTGCTCATTTTACAATCGCCACCTAGGGTATGAAGGGTGAATTAACCTTGTGGGGAGATTGGGCATCGAACCCGCGTTCTTCTGATCTTTGTGCCAGCGTGTAACCATTCAAACATCTCCCCGCATCTAAACTGGCAAAATCAATGTAGGTCGACACACGCTTGCCGAAGCCCAAACATAGAGTCACTGCCATCAAGACGTACAAGGGCATCGATCAATATAATCAGCAAGTTCCTGCAACTGAGCGCTTCTAGCGTGCAGCCAAGTCAAATTCACAGGCAGTCCTATGCAGACAACCTTAATTGTAATTCCATGGTTTTCGTTCATCTTCTGTTATCCAGAAGCCCATTAAGCTTGATACGGATTTTCGTAGGAGCGATAGGCAGTTGTTTGCTTCCGCCTTCTTCTGTTTTAAATTAATTTAATAAACGAAGAAATGTACTTCATATCATTGAGTTTTATTTTAATTCTGCTCACAATTCTCAGAGGTCGGTACTTTTCAAATTTTTCGTCAAATAGAGAAATTAAAATCTGGTCCTATATGTGTTAAAAAAATTTCGGTATGTGTAGCGTTAAAACGAAAGGCCTGTGACGAGAGCCCTCTGAATGTACATTATAAAATTACTGTTATGTAATCTATATAAATAAAGAGAAGAATCTGTCTGTCTGTCTGTCACAGCGATGTTTGACCGCGATGCATTTCTGCAGCTTTGGACCTTTCCACTCCAAACCTTCACTACTGTCTCGGGGTGGGCATTACACACCCAGTGGTCGGCTTCGCGTCCCCCGTTTTCACCGCTTCCATGGTGTCCCGGGCCAAAACCTCTCCCAAACCCCACTTTTTACCTGGTCCAAACAAATTCGAGTCGACCTATTTTCATTCGTAAGATGGCGCCGCCCGAGAAGATTCTGTGTTTGACCGCCAATTCTCTGTCACCGGCACGCATTTCTAAAGATTCGCCAGATGGCGCAGCCGTAGGGATTTCACTTCACATTAACTTTTGTTGCTTATTCGCTACAGGGATTGAAACTTATACCTAAATTTGTTGCTTATTCGCTACAGGGATTGAAATTTATACCTAAATTTCACCGGCATGCATTTCTAAAGATTCGCCACATGGCGCCGCCGTAGGGATTTCACTTCACATCAACTGTTGTTACTTATTCGCTAGCAGTGATGGGCAATAGTTAACTAAAAAGTTGCTAACTTTTAGTTTAACTAAAAAAATTTAGTTAAGGCAAAAGTTTAACTAAAACAATTAGTTTAGTTAAAACAATAGTTTAACTAATTTTTTTAAGTTGCTAACTAAAAAGTTTAACTAAAAAAATCAGTAATATGCAACTATTTTTCCACAATGAACATTGAACACTGTCAACAAAAACCATTTTAACACTGCATGGTTTTAGGATTACCAGCCTGTGTTTTCAAATTCATACACTACGTACAGTATGCCTGTAACTGTATGTCAGACTATTTTTTTAGTTGGAAAATAGTTTTAGTTTAACTAAAAAAATAGTTTAGTGCCCATCACTGTTCGCTACAAGGATTGAAACTTATAACTAAATTTCACCGGCATGCATTTCTAAAGATTCGCGAGATGGCGCCGCCGTAGGGATTTCACTTCACATTAACTTTGTTACTTATTCGCTACAGGGATTGAAACTTATACCTAAATTTGATGCTTATTTGGTACAGGGATTTAAACTTATAACCCCGGGCAACGCCGGATAAACCAGCTAGTGTTAAATGAGAGAAATCAATGGCCTACATATATTAAACAGCCAACGGACTGACTTAACCTTTTGTTTCAGCACTTGTTATATTAGCTCCACACTGCCATGGCAAGTCAAACTTAAAGTAAAACGTAAAGATAAAGAGAATAGGTGACGCACTTGTTTACCCACTTAAGTACTAACATCATCGATTTTGCTGCACTCCGGTACGTCTGTCAGTGTCGTATCAACATAGCCAATACACATACACGAATATGAACAATAACAATAGCTGAACTCACGTTACCAAGCGCCATAGTAAGAGTCTAGCTAATTAACTAACTCACTCACTCAATTTCCCACTAACCAACTAACCAACTCGCACATTCACTCGGTAACTCCATCGTAAAACAACTAACTAACTCTCTAAATAACTAGCCAACTTACTCATTCACTCACTCGCTCACTATATAACGAACTAACTAACTAGCCAGTTACCTAACTATCTTAATCTTCCGCTATGACGAAGCGCCTGCTTATTTAGCCGATCACTTCTAGCTCTAGAATCGTCTGTGGCACCAATCCTGTCTCTCCGGTAGCTCTAGAACTTTAACAAAACCAATTCTCTAATTCGTTTCTGACGTGCTAGGCTCGATTGGAGACATCGTGCAGTTTCCACTAAACGCGGCAGTAGTGGTTGGATCAACAGCCGTTTTCAACTGCACAAGCAGTCAGTTGGTGACAGGATGGTACCTGAGCAAAGACGGTACAGCGAATGCGGATAATTTGAAGACAATCACGAATTACTGCGATGTTCAGCCGGGCTACTCTGACCACTATAGGACAGAACCATCTGGAGGATATCAGCCGAGGTGCAACTTGATCGTATTCAACGCCACTATGCTTCAGGCAGGGGTCTACACGTGTGCAGATGGAATAACTGAAAATCAGAAGGCATATACTCTTTTGACGGTCCTAGGTAGGAAAATTTAAGTAGCTGAGCTACTAGAAAATGATGTTCAATGCATCATCAATATTGTCAGTTTTACTAGTCAGCAAATATAGTAATTAAAATGATGATGATGATAATTATGATGATGATGATGATGATGATGATAATAATAATAATAATAATAATAATAATAATAATAATAATAATAATAATAATAATAATAATAATAATAATAATAATAATAATAATTATGAAATAATAACTATTATTTTCATTATTTTTAGCCAAATAACCAACTAACATTCACTCACTCGCTCACTATTATTATTATTAACATCATTATTTTTTTACCCGAGGTATCAATAGTGAGGTGGCTTAGTGAAATTAACGTTACACGGCGGATAAAAGCACCAAATTTGGCAGGATGATCTGTCAGGGTCTACTAATTAATGTTAGAAAGTCCTGTGACGCTGACTATAATAATAGTGAGCGAGTGAGTGAATGTTAGTTGGTTATTATCTGAACTTTTGAGACATTTTTATGTAAGACGTAAAAATTCAAGATCGCGTCCAAGATCGCTGCCGGGAGCTAAAATTGTCTATCTCAAGCACTAATCAACCTAGAAAGCTGGTTTTGGTGTCAAACCGTAGGGTTTATTGCTCAGCGTTCAGTTAAAATAGCTTCATTCACTTAATGTATCATTTCATTGGAGGTGACCAGGCGAAATACATTAGGTGAGAAAACCAGGTCATGCGACGTTGAATGAACAAGTTCAGGTAATCCTGGGAACGGCGGTCGTAAATTCCGCAACACTGTTCTTTATATTTTATAACAAAATTCAAACACCTTTTGTTTTGAAACAATCCTCTTGATCAAATGCCGTAATTCTCACTTAACAGTGACAAATAGTGTCCGAAAGTGTTAAGCTTATGGCTGTACCGCCACTGAAACTCACACAAATAACTTGGGAATAAGTCCCGGCTTGTACCACTTTGACTGCGAAGTTTCCTCTTTACTTGCATCCACATGCCTTCGATTGTCTGCGTATTGATTTCGGGTCGGATCGGATCAACGAAGTGATGCGCGTGAACCACAACCTCATGAACATACACGCCATTGTTAAGCGTGGCGACATTTACCTATCCCCGCCATGCATCAGTCACTATCACCGATCCAGGTAGGACGTGACCGAGGATTATTCTTTCAAGTGTCGGTGCATCGCGACTATGGACAATCTCCAGCCAACACTTACCACTGACTCGTTCAACTAAACCGACGACCCAATGTCCTCTGCGGAAACGACCTCGATGATACTTCCGATGGAGGAAATAGCTTTCGTCCACTTCCACAACGATCGGCTGGCCGTTCGCATCGAAACCTCCCAAATCAACTTGTTGTCTGTTCACCCAGTTGTTGCACTCAAGACGAAAGAAGTTGTTGAAATCAACAAGTACGTGCCAATCTACAATGTCCTCAAACAACATGACATTGGTGCTTTTGACATCGTATGTCCAGCAATACATGAGCATGACTATTTTGTCAGTTGTAAGGACGCACTTTGCGAAGAAAGATCCAGTTCTAACACTACGTCTAGTTTTGCAAGGTGTACACATCCAAGAGTAACCGTCCGGTGCTTCTGCTCGACGGACTATTAAATCCCATAGCAGCGTTACAGTTGCCGCAGTTGTTGTTATATCTGATGAGACGATGTTCGGCTAACCACTGCAACCACTGTAATTTATCGTTCATGACAGAGTAAATGTCCCTCGGCGTTAAATGCAGTACCCGTAAGTTATTATGTGTTAAAACAGCGTTAGTTATATTACGCGATGCAGCCGGTCTGCCCGCCATATTTGTTCGTGTCTTGCGTCATCCGCACACGTAAGTACATAAGTAAGGCAATAATTAAGGCCTGGCACACTCGCCCACTACCACACAATATAAAAAACAATGTTTCGGAATTTACGACCGCCGTTCCCAGGATTACCCAAGTTCAATCAAACAGAGGAGTCTTAGCTTAAATTAAAGTGTGAATCGTAAGTCAAGACCTAATCGAAAACAATACAACGCCGATTACTTCATCTAAGTCACCTCACTTCAAGATGATTATTACAATTAATTAAATTCAATCTACTTTCAGTTCTAATAATGCTTATTCAACTTCCTCCGGCATGACATTCCAAAACCTACTTCATAATTTTCAAGCAATATATACATATACATTATAAGCAATTTTTCTACGTTTAGCTTCGCTGCCAACGATTACCGCAAATCAGTCGGACGTGGTGGTGGGAGAAACTTTACGCGTATCCTGCTCGATTGGATACAACGGATCTGTTTCTCCGGCTCCACTTTTGCCTCCTTCCATCTACTGGACATCTTCCAGAGGAGCAAACATTTCCAGTAATCCTTCTCCGTCACAACCGCCGAATTCTGTCCAGTCTTACATCTTAGTGACTCCTGATCGGTCGAGCGAATCAGTCGGACCATTCATCTGTAACGGATACTTTGAACATCCGCAGAATCTTCCAAACTCCTCGCTTAATTTTGCAACTAACGCTCCAACGATCGTCTACGGCGTATCGTCATCTGTTTATGAAATGCTGTGTACGTAACTGTTTGCATTCTACCGTGGATAAAGACTGCGCTCCTCGAATTTTGGTAGTTAACATGCTGACTATCAACCGACAGGTGGGGGATGTGTTCAAATCCCTGTCAGGGCAGAATTTTTTCGAGGCTAATTTATCTTAAACAAGCACATTGACCATACGTTGTCGGTGGTAAGACCAGGAGGAGAGGGCACTAAACTATTTTTTTAGTTAAACTAAAATTATTTTCCAACTAAAAAAATAGTTTAACTAAAGTCGGCAACTGATTTTGGAAATTAGTTAACTAAACTAAGAAAAAGTAGTTAAACTTTTTCCAACTTTTTTCCAACTTTTTACGACAAACATTATCACAATAAAAGACGTTAGGTGAACTGTAATAATGCAAAACGTCAATGACAATTTCACCTTTAAACTATGCAATTTGTACTGTTCTGGCATACAGTTACATGTGTATTGTAAGTAGTGTATGAATTTGAAAACACAGGCTGTTAATGCTAAAACCATGCAGTGTTAAAATGTTTTTGCTGACAGTGTTCAATGTGGAAAAATAGTTGCATATTGCTGATTTTTATAGTTAAACTTTTTAGTTAACAACTAAATCTTTTAGGTAAACTATGGTTTTAACTAAACTTTTTTTTTAGTTAAACTTCTTCCCTAACTAAATTTTGTTAGTTAAACTAAAAGTTAGTAACTTTTTAGTTAACTATTGCCCATTACTGGCCCTCATAAGCCCAGACCAAGAAAATTAAGCCGCTATGACTTCATACCCATGACAGCCTATTGGGCTAGATGAAGGGACTGCTACTCCTTCTGCAACTGAAGATATGCGTGATGTGTTCAAAGCAATAGTATGTTTACTTGTCGTCGTCATTAACATCATCATCAGCAACAGAAGTAACAACAACCTCATCATCACAAACACCTAGCAAGCAATTTCGTTCCTGTGAAGTATCATCATCATTGTAGCAGTTTCATAGTCCTCTTCGTCTTCGTCGTTATCGCTTCTGTGAAGTACTTCAAAGGCGCTGTATAAATGTTTTATTACATTACATTCATCATGATGATCATGATCATCGTGATCATCATGATCATGATCATGATCATCATCATCATCATCATCATCATAGTCGTCGTTATCATCATCATCTCCACCACCATCGCTGACCCACATGGTGATGAGAACATGTCCACTGCACATTTACTTGCTCTTTGAATTCGACAATTTGTATAATTACGGTTTTTCCCACAGATGTTCCGGAAAATGTATCCATAACTGTAGTGCCGACGAATGCTTGCCTATACAAGCCAGAAGGTCTTGTGCTGCGGTGCAGTGCTTCTGCCAATCCGTCACCTACCTACAGCTGGGTTGATCTGGCGAAGGGTGACATCATATCTCAGAACAGCACTGTTTCAGTCTATAGCGAGGGAGTGTATCGATGTATTGCGGCAAACGATATCAGATCGATTAGATACAACAATTCAGCCGATATTGCTGTCATTGAATGTGGTAAGTCTGTATATACTACGCATGAAAGTCCGTTACCGTATTAATGATTCCTTCTGTCCACCATCATCTCCTTCAGCAATATCTCCATCTCCATCTCCAATCTCCAATATCTCCATCATTGTAATCGCTATCTGCATCGTCATAATCCCCGGAGTCAATCGCTAAGGAATTACCCACTGACTTAATGAGTTAGCGACTGCCTTAAAAACTTAGTCGACTAAGTAACAGGCTTGTACTGACTAAGTCGCTTAGACTTGTCGACTGATTTACCGACTTGCTATCGACTTCTTAAGTAATCCGACATCTCTAGTAGTTACTCAATAATGTAATGCATTTACCGCTGACTGTACTGACAGACCAATGACTGTGAAATATTAATGTGAATTTATGAAAGAAAGTGATAGACGCATACGTATGCTCATATCAAAGGAATAAAACACACTACTAAGTCAGAGGCAGCAATGCAGTGCAATTCATTCCATATTGATTAATCCGGTGTTGCCCGACCTTTCTCAGAGCAGGCACCCTTACTAGAAGTAGGCCTAAATCTGTCAACGTTACCTGGTCTTGATTTCATTTAGTTTTCTACAAACTAATTCTTTATAATAATGACGAGAAATGTTCCTCGCATTAAACCACGGTGTTGTGACTATTTCTTCACTATCTTACGATTTAACAGGCCTATATAGGCAGAGATATTCAGTAGTTTTTCGCATTGCTATCCATTCTGAACTACTGCCGCGGTGCCGCTAGAGCAGGCTCACGGCACCCGTACAATATCAGTGCATCTAACCGTTCTAACGGCTCCAATTTACTGCAGTGCACGCATGTTTGACAGGAATAGTTATCATTTGAATGTCTCCAGAGATGCGGATAATAATTATTCGCGAATGGGATTCAAATGTTTTCACTGTTTTCTGTTTTCCCAACGCGTATGACGAATGAAGCCCATATTGGAACATTGCCACATGAGCCTCATAATTATGTCCTTAAAATAGCGCTGCGGTTGGAGCAATTGTGTTAGACTTATGTGGGTCAAAATTTACGTATATTTCTTTGCATCTATCCTACAGATGTGACGACTTCCGTTGAAACTGCGGTCACAACTTCCGGTGGAACTGCTGTCACAACTTCCGGTGGAACTGTGGTCACAACTTCCGATAAAACTGCGGTCATTGTGCTCGGCGTTCTCTTCGGCATTTCCATTCTTGTCATCGTCGGATTGGTAACTTGGTGGGTCGTATTACCAAGAATACGGGGACAAGAAGGTAATTATATGCGTTGTAAGTTTCTTTTTAACAACGCTGTGTCATAATTATGATGATCAGCGTCACCCTCCTTATTTCTCCAGGCTCGGGACTGGCTCTGTCAGAGTACTAGCAGTGGCGGAGTTTATGCGTTGTAATTGTAACTACAACTTTATATAGCGCCACTTCAAGAAGGACTCTTCAGAGGCGTTATCGACCTAACACAATGAAACAGCGATCGAACAGAACAGCCTTGAAGCGCTTGCTGAAAAGAGGCAAATATGGGTCGAGGGGTTCAAGTCGTAGGTTGTTAGGTAACTTATTCCAAGAGGATGGGCCGACCACAGCAAAACTTCTATGCTGCATCGTGGAAGTTCGGGCCGTTTAAACAATAAAGTCGCCTTACGCATGCTGCAACCTAACGAATAAATCTGCGACCAGGTATGGAACAGACTGGTACGCAAAGCTCCTTCAGATCAGATTAAACGTTTAGCTCAATAATAACAGTAACTATCTGACTTTAGTGGAGAATATCGTTGCATTCTATTGAGTGTCTATCCACCATGGAAGTTCTTGTCCGTATGACTGCTACTCCACATTCTCGCTATGCTGAAAGCACAAGTTAATGTGATGCTATGTAGGCTTATCAGATTCGCTGAAGGTTCACATGTATCAGTGCCAAGTCTGGACAGAAGGGAAAGTTTAGGCGGTCGGGTGAGAGAAGTGTAGAGCGAAAAGATCAATGGCGCATTGAACGGGCGCTCACTCACTCACCCACCCACCAACCCACTCGCTCACCGATCCACTCACTCACTTGCATTCATTCACCCTCCCTCCCACTCACACACTCACTAACTCAATCAGTCACTGACCCACCCTACCCAATCATTCAATCAATCAGTCATTCATTCAATCACTCACTCCATTCACTCACCCGCTCACTTGGTAGTTATTTTCCTATATTCGCCTATAGGATTGATCCGGACTGTCAACGAGGAAACTGAGAAGCACACACAGCGTCAAACGGCCTCGACGGGACTTATGCCCAATGTCCAGTCCGAAAGTTCGCCAAGTAACGTAAACGACGAATTTCCACAGGAGCAATACGAAACAGAGTACGAAGAACCTTATATGATGCCATACGAACACTTAGAACACAGAAGCACATCAAATGCACAGCAAGAGGCTCCAAACGAGCAACCGATGCAAGGCGAGAATTCCCACGAACTGGAAATTCAACCCAAACCATTGTACGAACGTCTAGAACAGCGCCAAGTACCGTACGAAAACACAATACAACTCAAACCACCATATGAACAGCTCAGACGTGATGACACGCCACACGAAGAGCTTCACACGTCAGAATTGTGACAGCCATATCAAACGCCTGAAATAGCGGTCGAACGACTGTGAATACCTCAGCTATCACGATAGTGAGACATCGAATTAAACTCAAAAGTATCAGAATAAGTGTTAAAATGGACAAATCAACGTTTTCATGCTTGCTTGCATTTCTGTATTTGCACTTGTTCAAAGGTCTGTGGTTGGTGATATTTAGTCTGTGTCTAGGCTTGCGCGTTTCATAACGTTGATTCTTGTAGACTTCGATGCATTCAGGTGACGCCCATTATAATTGAAGGGCTTGCCTCAATAACCAGGTATGTCGACATACCTGGTTTATGTGAAAAAGTATGCCAGCGTGCTTGGAATATTGTATTCTATATACCCTGCAAATCTGGTGCAAATGTGATTATTTTTGAATTGGCTTTTGGATAAACAAGTTTGTCGACATATGGTATTTAGCAGCCGGCAGCATTACTCCAGTGCAATAACCCGGTATGATAAAAAAATTGTCGTTTTTTCTAGTAATCTTTGTATTAAAACCGGTGCAATAATCAGGTTATTTGACATACCCGGTTATTGACTGTTACTTACTCTACAATTCACTGATTTTGCGTAATTTTTTCCTTACTGTAATGTAGCTATGATGACTTACCTTTTTATTGCACGATTAATTTGTACTGTTTGCTATTCACCATTTGGTGCAAGAATAAGGTATGTCGACTAACAGCAGGCGATGTTGGGTTATTGAGTGTCAATAACCAGGTATGAAGCAAAATGTCGTGAAAAAAACATTAAAGTTATCTTTTATATTGCATTATGTAACAATTTCGTGAAAGACAATAACAACTCAGACGGTGTTTCAAACAGCTTGTCGATATCTCGTAAAATGGCTTAGATACAACAGTTTGAAGTGTCAAATCTTTGAAGCCATTTTCCCAAAACTAAAAAAATCCGACATACCTGGTTATTGATGCAAGCCCTTCAATTGTATGCCTATATTGGGACTACGCCGTTTGATCCTAGCAAAGCGATTTTAAAAATGGTTCACCGCACGTAAGTCCTAAGCATCGTTAAAATGACGGTTTTTCCGATAACACTGCTATAAATTTACATAAAACCTGTAATTTTACCTGTAGCCTAAATGTAATAAAGAAATTACCTACAAATTCCACGAATTTACAGAAAAAGTCTCTAATTTTCTTTAAAAGAAAGTCCCTAAATTTGCAGAATTTCTGTAGGCTATAATAGTGTAGAACCGGAACTGATTTATAAGCAGAAACAGTTCTAGTAATAATTATTAGTAAAGGAATTGTGGGTGAAGGAATGGGAAAGTCGCAAGAAAAGGGAGTAAAAGGATATATGCCTACAGGTTCAAACAGCCGGGATGACCTAGGGCGAATAGCCAAAGACATGCTTAGAAATTTTTGCGAGTTTGGAGCCAGGTTTGTTTCTAATTAAAACTCTCGACAACTTAAGCTATAGTCATCTTTTTTTAAAATTTCAATCGCTTTTCCGCTCTTTCGATTTATAATAATGGCTATACTACTAATAATCTAAGGCCACATTAAACACCTTTACATTCATTTTCAACCATCATAATTATATTATTGTACTGATCATTTAAGACTTACATTCTGATGAATAGCTTGCATTATGCCCTATGGACGGTGAGAATTCGTCGAAATAATTTCTGTTGACGTCAACGGCCATAGGTGCCATAAGCTGTCGTTAAACTTCGGACCCACCCACCAATCGCTAGTAAAAAACTTGCATGAAGCCTTTCGTCGATGGCAACGGTCTTAGAAGCCATACAATATTATGTCGTTGAAACCATTGTAATGTTCCTGATGGCTAGACTACATCAGTAACAATGAGGCAACGAGAAAACGAGATAGTCTTATTAGAGAAATGAGTTGGCTGTAAAGAGTTGCAGAAATCTCAAGACTATGCAGAAAATAATTATTAGAGAAATGCTGGTTAAGATGTGAACAATCTCTACATCGATAAGGTGTCATTAAACAACGGCTGTAGGCTTACTATTAATTTTAGGCTAAGTTTATACACCTTTTAATTCATTTTCCATCTATGTATACCTATTC
This sequence comes from Allolobophora icterica, assembly GCA_963556255.1. Classification (NCBI taxonomy): domain Eukaryota; kingdom Metazoa; phylum Annelida; class Clitellata; order Crassiclitellata; family Lumbricidae; genus Allolobophora; species Allolobophora icterica. The sequence continues at coordinate 9,534,368 of OY744603.1, read as the reverse complement.
CTCATTTTAATACCCTTCGCAAGCCTGGAGAAAGGAGGAGGGCGACGTTAATCATCTTTGTTTTGACAAAGCGTCGCTAAACATCAACTATCTCGTGTTTGAAACTATATGTCGACAGAAACCATCTTGGCAGCTATAATGTGGACATAGGCGTAGACTCTGGGGGGCAGCCGGGGCACGTGCCCCCAATAATTGAGGAGCCGGAGCAATGCCCCCCAAAAATCCAGGGGAGAATTTCTTCAAATAATAAAATATTATGTTTAAATATAGACAAATTTCATCAGGAACAGAAAAACAGAGACACAGAACTGAAATACTATCTGAAATTCATAATGAAAACAGATTTATTTTTATCTTCAATATCTTCGATATGAAACAAATTTACATGTAAACAAAACGCCCCATTTCATATGCATTGACGTAACACCGGAAACCTCTGCTGACTGTCCAGACCAGAGGTGAAAGAAGTTGTTTTTGGGGGGATTTTGGTTTTTAAACAAAAAATACAAAAAATTTCTTTTGGGTTTTTAAAATAAATTTCTTATTTTTGTAGAAGTTATTTTAATAACATTGATTTAATGATTTTTAATTTTCGGAAATCGCAACTGAATTAAACTGAGTTGGAACTCTTGTTCGTGCTGTTTTCGTGATTTTTATGATCAGAAATCCGAAAATCTTAAAAACAACCAAAACAACAACAAAAATAAAAACCAAAAACAAAAACAAAAAACAACAAAAAACAAATTTTCATCTTGAAAAAACTTGTTTTTCTTGCACCTCTGGTCCAGACCCCATGCTCGTCCAATATTTTGGACAAGTTTACGCCAGTGGATGTAGTTAACATTGGATTTGTACTAATAATCCCGTATTAATCCTAGGTTACGTTTAGATACCTCTATATTCATTTTACCACGATTATATATTGTTCATTTTCGTTCAGTCGTAAATCATAGTTTCAAATCAGTCGTTCGTCGATGACAACGGTTTTAGAAGCCGTAATAAAATTATGTGGATAAAAACAATGGCTATTAATTATAGGGCCTCCTCTTGTGGCTCGTCACTATCGTGGTTCTATCAGTTACAGTGAGGCAATGAGAAAACAATATAAGAAACGTAGTCTTGTTACATAAATGTATTTGCTGCGAATAGCTGCAGAAATCTGAAGACAACAGACAAGCAGAGAAATGCAGGAATGAGACAGTCTGTGGACATACTGACAACACTTCTGGATAGAGTCGTTTTCGAAAACTCTGATCCTGATCTGGCCCCAATGGTAACCGGACTCGGACCTCGTTTGGACTAGGCCTACTCTTTGGAAAAAGCCCTCTGATTTGACGCAGTGCTCGTGAATAGGCTGGTGCCCTGCGCTTGGCCTTTGACTGGCGCTTTAGAAGTTTGGAGATTATGATTACGATTACGATTACGATTACGATCATATTGTCATGAGGTAAAAACGACATGGAGGTGATGGAATTCCTCACAATGAGTTTAATTCAAAATTCCCAAAAAGAAGAGGAGGGAGAGAATGTGGTCAGCGTTGGATGGGCAGAATAACGAAGATGAAAGAAAACTTGGACTAAACATGACAAAAGCACTGGATTTAGCAACTGTGATCGACTTAATAGAGAAGAATAATTCCCACACGTGTTTGTTAATGTCTGGAGTCAGGATTTGGTGGTGGTGGTGGTGGTGGTACACAGGGGCGGATCCAAGGGGAGGGGCCAATCCGGCCATCCCCCCCCATTTGAAATTTACACAGGACGTGGCCCCCCCATCCCGAAGTAGACGATGATCACTACGTGGTCTTTCATGAGGAAAATAAAATGACTATAAAGAAAATGATAAAATAAAACCGGACAATTTGATTTATTAGTATGTAATTATGTATGTATGTATGTATGTATGCATAGTTTGCATACGTATATATGTATGTATTGTAGAGAAATTGTAATTGCCATGTATACGTTCGTAATGCAATGACGTGAACGGCGTTTTCTATTGCGCGCACAATTAAGGCTTATTCGCCACTCCCGATCAACAGTCGGCATCCTGGTATAGAAATCGGTGGTCGGGAGAAACGACGAGGGTCGGAATTTGTGCGACAGTATGCATGTATGTATGTAATTATATGTAAGTGTGTATGTATGTATGCAGATGCGGCGATCTTGTTTGACTGGTGGGGGGACAGTTTTGAACTGATCTGGTCAAAAAGAGGTCAAAAAAATTTTTCGCGCTCACGCGCGAATTTATTTAACTTTTTGGGGTCCACGAAAAATCATACATATGTATATATGCATGTAAGTATGTATGTATGTAATTATGTGTATATGTATGTATGTATGCACGTATGTACGTATGCGTGTTTGTATGTATGCATGTATGTAAGTAGGTATGTATGTAATATTTTTGGCCCCCCCTGATAAACCTTCTGGATCCGCCCCTGGTGGTACATATATATATATATATATATATATATATATAAAATTAGAAACATATATAGATGTTATATCAGATGTTACAGTAACCAGCCATAAATCTGCCCATAGATTGGTGCCTCGTACATTTCGATACCAGCGCTATATAAGTTCCTGGATTAGAATAGATTAGATTGGATTAGAGTGGAAAAGCCATCTTGGTCCCGATATTTCGACTGGAGATCTGACCTCTGACCCCAGTGCACCATTAGAGATGTGCGTAGAGAGGGCGCTATAAAAATCTGAGATGACAAATTGCCATAGATGCAAATGCTAGCTTATAAACGAGTTTTCTATAGAGCCTGTTTTCCCGTTGGTTGGGCCTCGACAACATTTGAGTTAAAATAGATAGACGATAAATCGATAAAAATTGATATCGGACATTATGTGACGTATGCCTATTGATGTTGATAATGACCCGCGCAGGCGCAGGGCTGTGTGTATGTTATTGTATAATAAACTAAATCAACAATAAAAAATTCCTCATACTGCAGCATACTAAGCATAAAGGCATCGGTTAGATGAAAATAAAATATATATAACTTTGTACAAAACGATTTACAGGTGTCTAAACTGAATTACAAAAGCTTGAATCTCTTACGTATTAGGCCTATATTCAGTGGCTGTTCTCGCTAGTTTAAGCCTATAGCGATTATGCCTAATTTAAAGAAAACAGTTATGAAAGTAAAATTTAACAGTTTAATATAAAACACATAAATAATGAATATTAAAAGTTTTAAACTTTATAGGGACATTTTACAAGGGTTGCATGCGGGTAATAGATGAAATGAAGAGCCGATGGCTCGTGTAGACGGCTCATCTTTATTTTTGACACAAAGATTAAATGACATCTTCCCTAAAACCTTAACATTTCATTGATTTAGAAGACACAATTACATATGGTGCGATACATGAGGTCAGCATCGACCTCCCTGGCAGCCACAAGATTTCGTTAAACACTCTCTCGTCAATAAAGTTGAGCGACGTTTAAATACCTTTAAATCGGATTTGCGAAAGCGATATATTCTTCATTTTCGGTCAACATGGACATAATATTATATTGAAGTTAGGCCACTTGGCGTACGGTTAAATACAAACCAAATTATACAGACATCACTTTCTCCGGAAAGATTGGCAGGAAGAATGGGAAACACTAATCAAATATCGTTAACCGAGGAATAGAATAAGTGTATCTTTTGGTGAAGTAAAATGGCAGATGCCATCGAAAGGAAGAAGCTATCTCCCAAGGCTGCGTTTCAGGAACTTCCTACTCAACGATCAACTCCATCGTTGACTAAATTCTTTAGTGCAAGAGTTTTAGACCTGTGGAATGGTTTGGACGATAGTACTGTCTCAGTGGACACTATAACAGCTTTTAAGAAGAAGCTAGGAAAATTGGGCTATTAAGAGTTCGCGGTAAATTTGCAGTGGTTCTAACACAGACTACACGTCTTCTGAACCACTTAAAACCCTTGTTATGTTATGTTATGTGTGAAGGAGAGGCCTACTGGAATTTATGAGAACTGCAACCGAAACCGTCAGAGGCACTCGGATGCCAACCGGACAAAGGTTACACACCCGAACTGCCTGAACAGCATCTCCAAATAATCTGAAAGCCATACAAAAGACCTTATACCTAACAATAAAAGGACACTGCACAATAGAACATGCTATGGACATATTAGTACTAGATCCTTGATTTACAAATACTTTTTACCTCTGTTCAGCAATGCCCATCGCCTTTGTTACGGAGGCATCAGTCGCTAGATCATAATGAAATCTCGGCTTCGTGTGGTTAGTCGACGTCGGGGCCCGATAGCGCATTGGAAAACATCTGGCGTAGAGTGCGAGAGGTACAAGGATCGAGTCCCATAGGCGGACATGCTTTGTAGGCTGCAATTTGCGCCGTGTATTGCAGGCTGTCTGTTCTGTTAGTAGTTAACTAGTTAAGATTTATCGCATAACATGTACATGTACAGCGCAGTGCGTTTGCAGGCGCTTAATTAAAGAATAAATATTATTATTATTATTATTATTATAATTCTGTCAGCCACAGGATATCGTTAAACACCCGATAGTAACTATGAATTAAATGCTGCAGTTTAGACACATGTAAATCGCGTGGCACGGAGTAATATAAGCGCCTATTTTTGTTACTTGGCATTTCTCTTCATTGTATATGTATGTTACAGTGGGAACTGTACAAGAACTCTTACCTATGGACTTTGAGCCACAATATGACTGTCGTCAACTGTTGGATGAAACTGTTTTTTATGGTTCAGCGTCGTGGTTATATAATATTTTAAGGTCATGTCGTCAAGCTCATATATCTATACTAATCAGTCGTAAGATGTCGTTAAACACTCGATACTTTGGCAAAGATGAGACATCTTTAAATCGTTCTCTACGACATTATATAAAAGTTATTTTCGTTCAATTAGGCCTAACCGATTCGAACTTGATTCTGAGAAAGTTGATATATGACATAACTGATCATCCGGAGTTTTTAAAACAATCTGCTTTAGAATTAATTTCCAATTATGACTCTTACACACATAGGCTAATCTGCATATAAATCTATAGGCCTACTGATTGCAACGGTAAGTTTGAACATAGATAAAAATTTAGATTATGTATTTTTGCAGCAGAGTCGACTGCAATTAATAGAAACTGTTCTACGCGAATATTATAATAATTTTTAGTTTGCTATTTTCTCTGATTCATTGAATGTTCTTACATCAATTAAGAAACCTTAGTCTCAATCTAGACCCACCTTATTAAATGATTTACTAAATCTCAGCAACAAACTAGATTCTAATCAAATAGGAATCCACGTCATATTGCCCTAACAGGCGATGATATAGCAGATACTTTGGCTAAAGAAGCCCTTAGTATGTATCACATTTACTCCACTAGGGGCTTAAATGTCTTGAATTTCATGAAATTTTTACTTTAATGAAACTTTATGTAGTAAACAAATAGCAATTAGAATGATTGATTATTCGTTTATTTTCATCGCATGTTGACACACCGCAACTTGTTACAGCAAGCAAATAAAGAAATATATTAGAAATTAATATAATAATTTTATAAACTATATGTGCAATTGTAAGTACAGATATTAAATATTGAGAACCCTTTAGGCATAAAGAAATTCAACTTTCTAGATTACGTGTGGGATTGGCAAATACTAGGCCTAATCATTGGTTATTAATTAAAAATACAGTCTAATAGTTTATGTGATTCCTTTCAAGTCAAGGAGACTATTCACCAGTGTTTTTTTCTGGAAAAAAGGTTCCGGAACGGAACAATAGGTTCGGGAACGGAATAATTACGGAAGGGCTAAAATTTCGAGAAAAACGGGATTGGGTTGCGAGAGGGTCTCAATAAACACTGAAAACAGTTCAAAACACTGCAATTAAATTAAATTGAAAAACTAAATTATTGTTTTTATTATTAAAATAAATAAATTATTCCTTAGTTCCAAAAAGAAGGTGCCGGAACGCCGTTCCGGCGCGTTCCGGCTGAAAAAAAGCACTGCTATTCACCACCTCCTACTAAAATGTAAAAAAGAAGATATCTCTTAGATACTATGAAATAAATGTCAATTATATGAAAATTTAATTTCGATTACAAAGCTGTTGACGGTAAATATAATTATTTCAAAACGAAGTGTATAGGTTAGTTAGACTAATGGTATGCGGACGTTTCGTCCCCGGACGATTCGTCCCGGACGATTCGTCCCAGGACGATTCGTCCCGAGGACGATTCGTCCCGAGGACGATACGTCCCGAGGACATTTCGTCCCAGGACGATTCGTCCCAGGACGATTCGTCCCAGGACGATTCGTCCCAGGACGATTCGTCCCAGGACGATTCGTCCCAGGACGATTCGTCCCAGGACGATTCGTCCCAGGACGAATCGTCCGAGGATATCATTTAGCGATTTGTGATTGGTGATGATTGCCTATTTAAGGAATGATTTCAATTTGGTACATGGGGTTCCCTTCTAGCGGGACTTGTCCCTTTTGAGCTGTTGAAAAAACTGTTGCCTGGCAAATTGTTCTGTAATACTAGTTATAAACTGTTTGATGTCTTCTAATAAACGGATTTTTAATGTTAAAACTCGACAAAACATCGATTGTCAGAGGATAAAACTCCACTAATGTTAACAGTCAATAAACACTGAAAACTGATCGATTGTGACAACCTAAAAAAGACTAATACGATAGATTGTCAGAGGATAAAACTCCACTAATGAGTTTTAACATTAAAAATCCGTTTATTAGAAGACATCAAACAGTTTATAACTAGTAATACAGAACAACTTGCCAGGCAACAGTTTTTTCAACTGCTTTTCGCCCTTTTGATCATGCGCCTTATTTATCATTCGCTTTATTGATTTTCACCCTTTTGATTCCGCCCTTTTGATTTTCGCCCCTTTGATAATAAACCCATTTACACAACCATCGTGACGAACAGTCCGTGACGAATAGACCCGAGTTGAGTTTTATCCTATGACGAATCGTTCTGGGACGAATCGTCCTGGGACGAATCGTCCTGGGACGAAACGTCCTCGGGACGAATCGTCCTCGGGACGAATCGTCCTGGGACGAATCGTCCGGGACGAATCGTCCGGGGACGAAACGTCCCCAAATCAGACTAATAACTGAAAGTAAAGCTTTGTAAATAGACATTTTAAGTTTGTTAGGCCTACTGTAAGTAGTTTTATATCTTTGTTAAAACTGCAAATATTTAATTAGTATTTTACTTGTGCAGTTACCTTTTTGTATTAAGCTTAAGTATAGCATTATTTTGATGAACCTATTATAATAAGAATGTAGTGCCTCAACTATGGATAGGCTCATGGGCATCCGGAGGGGGGCGCAAGGAGGCGCATTTGCGCCCCTCTGAATTTTTCAAATATTTTATAACAATAAAATCTTTTGATTATTATGATTATTACAACAGTCCCAACACGATTTTCAATGCGAAGAAACACTTAATTATTTAGGTGAAGTCCTTGATCATCATTTAGGGCCTATTTTTATTGTATTTCTATGCAAATTTTTCTATGCAAAAGCGTCATTCCCTCCAAATTTTTTTGCGCCCCCCTAAAAAAATCATGCGGACGCCCATGGATAGGCTATATGTATTATATATTGGTTACTGAAGCTCCTATATGAAACTTGTTTCAAATAAAATCGTATTCGCTAACGGTGACTAACAGTGATGAGGGAGGATAGAGTAATGGTAACACTCATGGCCAGGAGAGCAGCAGGAGAGCGGCAGTACACGGTTCGATTCCTGCAACCCCCTCGGGTAGGCGCCTTGCATGCTGTCATAACGTGTGTTTAGTTAAGATATTGATAATTGTAGGCCTACTGTCGTGTCTCAATGTAATCTTACTGCGTTTGTCGGTTTGAATTAATAAAGAACAGATTGTAATTATTATTCTTATTCTTATTATTATTATTATTATTATTATTATTATTATTATTATTATTATTATTATTATTATTATTATTATTATCATCATTATTATCATTATCATTATCATTATTATTATTATTATTATTATTATTATTATTATTATTATTATTATTATTATTATTAACTGTTGGATATGCATATATATGCTCCGAATGGATGAATCAATAAATAATGGAACGATTAGTTATCAATGTCTTTTAGGACATTTCTTCATCCTGGAACTGTGCATAGCAATGCATAATCTCCTTCTCCAGACAATCTCCACTCTTCTGCAGCACATGTCCCAAATATAAAAGCTTCCTCTGCTTGATTAATCCAAATAGACTCTTTTGCTTCAGCCTTCTCCAACACCCAACTCATTTGTCTTCCCTTCAGTCTATGATACCATGAAAATATGCCGCAGACACTTCAATACAAATGCGTTGATTCTAGCACTTCATCCGTCTTAATGGTCTAGCTATCACAACCATACATTGCATTGGCCACACCAGAACCTCTACAAGTCAGCGCTCGTGAATAAGCTGGTGCCCTGCGTTAAGCTTTCAAGTGGAGCTATAGAAATATGGTGTTTACAATTACAATATTTATTCTTTAATTAAGCGCCTGCAAACGCACTGCGCTGTAGGCCTACATGTACATGTTATGCGATAAACCTTAACTACTAACAGAACAGATAGCCTGCAATACACAGTGTAACACAAGTCGCACCTTTGTTGCTGTGACTTTCCTCACGTGTTTCAGTGTTGTCCCAATACATTGTCCCGTTGTTAATTTCGACCGAATATCTTTGCTATATATACTCAGTGACCTCGATTATTAGTACTATTAGATGACGTTACACTGTAGTAACCCAATCGACAAATTCCGCCTGGTGAATACTGCAATGTCGTCTTTAACGTCCATAACACGCAGAAAATGTCGTTAGACGCTCTATAATATAAACGTGTTTGGTGACGCTTATAAATAGGCCTACGACTTAAGTTGCTGTTTTGGATATACTTTGTTTCAATCTATTGTTCAAGATTACATAATTATGTCAAATAAGTTAAGGTGGCCGTCAACAGCTCTTCTACTTCAGCTGTAGGCCTATGCGTGTTTAAATAAAATAATTCGTAAAAGATTTTGCGTGCATAAAATTGGAATATGTTGAAGACGCTACACTTTATTATGTGCACTGTATGTGCATCGTCTATATACCGAATCTACGTAAATTATACTCTTTTCGTAAATTATTGTATGGAAGTTACAACAGTGCCGTTTTAAGGCATAGGCACGCGAGTCCCGGGCCTAGGGCCCCGCGCAGCGGGGGGCCCCGCGGCGGTCCAGAAACAAAATAACGATATTATAAGTTCTGTTCTAACAAGTAACAATTCTGCAAGGTAAAGTAAGAACAATAACACATTTTTATTATTTTTTTAAAACAAATGTCTGCGGTCTGCATTTTTAGTTAAATATAATTATTGGTAATAAAATCAGAGCGCTATAGAAATAAATCAATAATTTTAACGCATGGCGACGATGGCGCACAACTTGCTGTATGCTATTGGCTATTATGTTTGTTTTCATTTGTCTGCTTTATTACAACGCTATTCAAGGAATTTTTATGTCTTGGTAAGCTAATATTAATTTTTAATATTAAATCTCTCTGTCCTATAATCTAGTCATTTCATAAATTGTTTTAAACTTTAAATTATAAAAAGGGCAAAAAGCGTATCAAATTTCGCACAGTTAATAGGATAAATAGAATGGTGTTGGCGTGTCGACGCTCGGTACTGAGTCGGTAGTGAACTTTGCAAACTTATTTAACTTAACAAAATCACTTCATTTCCACCTCCTCCAATGTATAAGGTTGAGGTTTTTTGATAGTTTCTACCCTTTTTGTTATGCAGATTAAGATTCTGATTGTCAGTTATCACCGTCGTTCACGGTAAACCGATTTGCAACTTTTGGCCAATTAGCCTATCACTATGCCTACGATCAATTAAACGAAATATCAGACAACCCATCAAAAATGCGTAGAAATTATATGACTGGTGCCGCGAAGAGAAAAAAGGAAGCAACTGAAATTGAAATGTCGAACAAACATCCAAAAGTATCTTCTTCTTTTTTCGAAGTCAGAAAACACAATCATCATCGCAGTACGACATTGTTGAGACGTTGTCTTACTCGTCTACTGATTTCATTGTTTGCGATAAAGATGAACAGTTATTGTCGCTGCAAGATGATGGTCTACCAGTCGAAGGTACAGATGTTGTCACAACACCAAAATTCGAAGCCTATTTCGCAAGATGTAAGCCCTGCGGAGTCAGCGGACTATCCAACTGATGCAGCCTTATGGAGTCCAATCACGGAGGAATTGCGATCTTATTGGATTCGTAAAGGTCCTGCTAGTTGCCAGCATAAAGAGTCTGACTTTAGTACGACTCAACGCGTGTATCGAACGGGAGATAAGTTGCATAGACGTTGCTTAACTGATTCCTGTTTCCGTCGTGAACTGCGAACTGGTGAATCAGTTTGGCTGCTCTTTTCTCCATCACAGAAGTCTGTGTATTGCTTTGTCTGTCGCTTGTTTTCAACAACAACGATGGGTCATCAATCTTTCTGTCAATGACGGTGACAAACTGAACGGGTGAACGTTCTTTCTCAAAACTTAAATTAATCAAGAACGAGCTTCGCAGCCGTATGATGTCATGAGCATAGAATCAGATGTGTTGGAGTCTTTGAATTTCGATGATATTATAAAAGACTTTGCTCAGAGCAAAACACGAAAGCGATGTTTGTAAGAAACTGTCCTTACAAAGTCACAATCCATGTATAGCAAACATGTACTCATTATAATCACACTTTCAGTGTGTATAACAAATAAACAATGGAAACTGTAAAGTATGTTAAACTAAACTTTTATTTTACACTTGTAGTACAAAGATTTATGTGTTAGCTGTGTTATTATGAGTTTAGCAAGAGTATAGGCTACTATATTAATAAATTTAACAAAATGACACATATGCACGTACAATGCACTAATGCAATACTCTTTATCTGAGACTGAGATATTGAGACGGAAATCGGATTACGTTTAAGGTTATTTAGGGTTTGTGCGGGTTGTGCCTAGGGCCCCAAACTCCTTAAAACGGCTCTGAGTTACAATAACTATGTTCTTAGTGTTTGTCGTAAATGACTTTGCTAAAATATAGAACTCTATCACTTTGTCAAGGTTAGGGTTCGATATACCTAGGCCTACGTTAAATCACAAGTGTTCCGCGAATTAAATTCTCCTATGTTTAGACACCCGTAAATCGCATGTTGAAGATTTATATAATTCCCTTTACGGGGTGTCGTTAAGTAGCATTTGAAAACGCTTGCTCATAATGAAATCTCAGCTTTATGGATATGACACCTGGCAGCCACAATATGTCGTTTAATTCAGTGCTTCCCAAAGTATTGGTCCGCGGACCGGTGCCGGTCCGCGAGCCCTCAGTTGCCGGTCTGCAAAGTGAGTAAAAAAACTGGACAAAAAAGACGATAGATGTTATCTCGCTTTAGTTAGTCACGTGTTAGTCACCGTTAGTGAATATGATTTTATTTCAAATAACTTGTTTAAAACTTGCTTTATAATTAGAACTGTAGTTAAGTTTGTGATGCTTACCCAAAAATATCAGCTCCTTTCAATGTAACTACATAATTTTGTACCAATTCCAAGATTTGTCTTACATTATCGTTTCTTAAATCTTATAATTAATACATATTTAGAATGATCGAAAAATAATAATAATTGATAAATTGGGCACCAGTACTTCTGCAGTGGAGAAATTCCTCACGCTGAAAATTTTGGGAAGCGCTGGTTTAATTTACACCCGATACTACTAATTAAATTCTGTTATGTTTGGACACCCGTAAATCACTTGTTCGAGGGTTATATAATTTCCTATGTTCAGTTGGTCAATCTTCTCAACAAATGGAATAAGATTTGAAACCGTAGGAATCACTGCTCCTTCAAGTAGGCCTATTTGTAAATTAAACTAAAAATAATTGGAGTCAAACAATATACTATAACGACGTCAACGGCCTCAGATGCCGAAAGATGTCGTTAAGGTGTTGGATAAATAGTAACTTTGAGTTTCATCGCCGTGGTTTATGTACAGTAAGCAGTGTTTAATCTAGTCCCCCTCTTCTGGGAGGGGAAACAAGGTTTCTGGGGGAGCAAAGAATTTACACTAGATTTTTTTTCATCCATCTTGAAAAAGTTTCTGACTTTTCCTAATTTCATCTTCCAAACAAGCAGGGGCGGCGCCACACCAGGGCACGCCAGGGCAAATGCCCTGGTACAAAAAGCCTTTGCCCTGGTCGCTGCCCTGCCAGAATTTTTGCCCTGTCCAGAATTTGTTCGGGCATATTTGTTATATCCTGATATATAACTTCACTTAATTCACTAAAATGTTAAAATTTGCTTTACAAATGTCAAAAAGCATACAGATTCGAGGGGGGCTTCGCCCATATGACCTCCTGAACAGATACAAATATAATAGTGCTTGGACGATTTATGGCAAGCGCGGTAGCGCGATCCTATATGGTCGCCAGTTAAGCTCGCGCTACGGCGCTTTCCATAAATCGCCCTCTGCACTGGTTACTTGTATGACCGCCCTGGCTGTGCCCTGGTAACAAAAAATGTCTGGCGCCGCCACTGCAAACAAGTTGATGACCTTTTTTAGTCCTTCGTCCAATTTTTAACTTTTTCTACAGCAATTACTCTCTCAAAAAGGTTGATGACCTTTTTTAGGAATTTATCTCTCTGGGGGGAACCATGTATCCACATGTATCGTGGGGGGGGGAATTTTCCTCCCCTAATTGCTACTCAGCGGTAATAATCCTCGGAGCAGGAAGATTAAGAACACACCACTTTGCTTAGATTCTGTTTAGAAACATGTAAATCGGTTTATCTCGCTTTACACTAATATTTTTCTCCGTCACTAATATTTTTCTCCTTCACTGTTTTATACTTGTTAAACTTGGACACTTCACGTACACTGGTAGTGTCAGGGGCGTCTACACCATAGAAACCTTGGAGCAAATGCTCCATCCAAGAAATAGGGGGGGAAGATTTGTCAGTGTGTGTGCCACCATTTTAGGGGGGGGGGATGAACGGGTAGGGGGGAAGAAGAGGGGAAAAGGGACGTTGCTCCAATGACTTAGGGGGAGATAGACGCCCCTGGGTAGTGTCAGTGTCAAGCCTGGATAAAGGTGGAGGGCGATGCTAATCATTTTTTATGACATAGCGTCGTCAAACAGAAACAATTGTTAGTACTACTGATACTAATTGACTTATTTCAAGTGTTCATATTGTTTGTAAAATTCCTCATCGATTAACAGAATAAGTGCAGTTGGATACGGTTAGCAGTTCACGCTAATAATTTTACAAATGACTTTTGTAAAGTTGTAAATTTCCTTATTTCTCCTAGATTAATCGCAATTGTAATCGTGATTTAATTAGGCTTAAACAAATTATACAGGTATTCAACCAAAGCTTTCTTGTCTAGACATTACCGGTTATTAGCTATTGGATTGCAAAAATGACAGAATCACTCGTCTATCAAGACTGGTGCATATGTAGATCTAGTCTTGTTTTAAAGACGGGTGTCTTACTGACCTCCTAGGCTCCTACTAACTACGACAGTAAAACAGAAACCAGCGTCAAACGTAGGAATAAACGAAACCAGCATATCTTCACAGAAGATTTCTAACGCCGAAGTTACATGAAAATACAAGTGTCATCCATAAGGGGACAAAATCTAACGAGCTCAAATTACAAATGTCATTGATTCATGGAGAATTTATATAGCGCCTCTTCAAGGTTATCTACGCAGAAGCACTCCCGATCCAACACCGGCTGAAAAAGTAGTCTTGAGATTTGAGTAAAATGTGGTGGTATGGCCGTATGGGTAGGCTTAATTGGGACCAAGCGAAGAGTCACAGAGAGCCCATTCCAGATTGCAGGGCCAGCGATGGAAAAAGCACGGCGCTGCCTATAGGGGCGGTCCGCGAGCGGAGAACCTGAAGCTCAGCCTGTTTAGAAGAGCGCAGAGAAGCACGTGTGCTGAATGTTCAGGGTGGAGCGGCAATGCTCTCGCAAGTAGGCCTATATCTAGAAATCCACATCTTTTTTAATGAAAGATTTATAGAAGCATATCTTTGACATATTGTTTTTAACTTAATTATTTTATGCTTTGAGAAGTGAAACGCATAGGAGAAAGTAATAATGTTATACTGTGCAAAATTGCCAAAATTCCAAGGGGCAAGCGAAAGCAATTGTAGGCCTTAATCTCGAGATTTTGCCAGCGCCAAAAGGAGCCAATTTCGATTCATACCGACCATCGACTGATTCCTTTACCATTATAGCCTCAGAGTGACGCCATAGAAGTTCTAGATGCGATTAGACACGGCTGTACCCGCTTCTGTTTCAGCTCTAAACGTAACATATACCCAAGCATAGATTTGTTTGCAAATCTATTGTACATATCTATGGTAAATATTTTTGCGTAACGTCTTAGTAGGGAACCAGAATAGAAGAAAAGAATGGCGGCGCAATTTGCTGAGTTGTTTAGTCAGTTGTCGCTGGCAGATGATAAAATGGCGATTTTATCGCAAATCAGGGCTGTCATGGCGTCTGCTTCGAACGAAGACTTGTTTTCAGTTGTTGCACAGTTACCACTGACGGGAATCTTGCAGAACATTAACGCAGACGACAGGTAAGAAACGAAGGTACATGACATGGCATCTTGCAAATCACGCTACTAATGCACTCTGGAAAGTTGCTACGTCCCTGTAGAACAGTGTTTCCCAAACTGGATGTCGCAGCATTGAACGAATAATTGACTGGAATAATTGACTGGAAGAAAAATAAATGAAACTAAGTCCAGGCGCCTTTGACTGAACGGCTTTTAAGTAAGGGTGGCTTGGTCTTAGGGGCCGTCCATAAATGAAGTCACGCACCTAGGGGAGGGAGGGTAAAATATTTTGACGATATGTGACAGAAGGGGAGGCGTTTTTGATAAACAACAATTTAACGTTGTCATGTACTTTCGTTTAACAACAATTTAATTTCAACAATAACCACTAATTTTGAGTAATTTTAAGTAAGTAAGTAAGTATATTCTTTAATAAACGCTAGCAAACGCACAGCGCTTTACATACAATATTATCAATCAATCAATATATCTTTATTGCTTTCCATGACAATCAGTTAACAAATCGTTTGAATCTATGCGATTTAAGGCGAAATACAGCAGTTTTTAAAGTACCAAAAATCAGAATGTAAGTTCAGTAATTAAATAACATTGTTTCCGATTCTGATAATTAGGAATGGTGAGTTAACAATGACCATTTACGAATTTATAATTGGTACCGAAGGCAATGGGCAACCCTAAAGGGACAGAGTCCCGCTAGGCAGGGCTACACAAAGAGGAAAGCAAATAGAACAGTAATAATAACGTTAGATCATTGATGAAATAATAGCAACAGAGCCTAACTGTACAGCAGTCTACCCAGGAAACCTTGTCAGGTAAGGGAGTCAAATCTAGTGAGAACCAGATTATGAGAACGAGGGCGCAAATCATACCCGGTCTTTAGAACGATTGGTACAAGGTCATGGAGGAGGCGACTAATTTTTTAAAGAATATTATTCTTTAAAAAATTATGCTATACTGTTCCCAAGTATGGTTAGGCTTTGCTAACAAGCAGGAACTAGATCATTTGGGCGCAATTATTCGTAAGTTGGTTCATCTTGGCTACCTCCCTCCTTCTTTTCCAGCGTTTTTGCAGAGTTCCGCAAAAGTTGGAAAAGAAGGAGGGAGGTAGCCAAGATGAACCAACTTACGAATAATTGCACCCAAATGATCTAGTTCCTGCTTGTTAGCAAAGCCTAACCATACTTGGGAACAGTATAGCATACGTTTGAGAGTGGTGGCCCCGTATCACGTCATAGATAAATAAATAAATAATATTATGTCACCTTCATTATTAATTTTTTGATTATTTGGATATTTATAGATATGGTCACTGTCAGAGTTTATTCATAACAATATTAAATAAATAAATAAATTTATCTTTAATCACTAGATGTCAATGGCCTAGGACTGATAAGTGATTTAGTAACTTATTATATATCTATGGTTTGAAATATATGTTCACTTTTGATAATGTACTTCGTCAGGAAGAGAAAGTAAGCCTAGAAATAAATTACTGGCTGGGCTTGAGTTTCATACAGTAGAAGAATTTGATGTGTTTAATTGCTCAGTGAGCAGCTGGAGTCTTGCTGTGTCATCCTCGATCGATTGTTTACGGCTGTTGATGTCAATGTCCTTCTGACCACTTTCAGCACTGAGCTCCTTCTTGGACTCTCACATAACTCACCAGCTGTCAATGACATCAGTTTGAATCAGGTAACACACAACTGAATTTGACTACAAATGCAGCTGTCTACCATGATACAATTATTGTTATTAATTAATTAGTAACTTCTCTTGTGCATAAGGCATCAATGGATGGTGCTGCAAAACCAGGTCATCATCGGGTCAGTCTTGTTGTCAAGACCTTAAACCTCAAGACCAAGACTTTGAACCTCAAGACCAAGACTTTGAACCTTAAGACCAAGACTTTGAACCTCAAGACCAAGACTTTGAACCTCAAGACTTTGAACCTCAAGACCAAGACTTCGAACCTCAAGACCAAGACTTTGAACCTCGAGACCAAGACTTTGAACGTCAAGACCGAGACCAAGACCCAAAAAATCACATTCAGCCCAAGACTTCTTTTTCTTAAAAAAAATTGTCAAGTCGAACTACTCGCTGTTTTAATGAAAACACGAGTCTTTTATTTTATTCCGGCAAATTAACTTTAAATGCAGACTGCAGAGAATTCCGAATTCGTATTTACAAAAGTCCTTCATGCAAAATGTTATTCCAAATGCCTTTTGTATTTTATAAGATCCAATTCGCTCAGAATTTTCTGACCAAGACGTGCCTTGTGGGGCCTCATAAAAATACCGCCATGCGAAAAAATACTTTCCATAGGTGCTGAAGTCGCTGGCACACATAGTGGCTTTTCAATCACTGAATGTAAATGTACAATAATGTGAGCCTTTTTTAAATCCTCCCATGGTTTATCAGACCGTCTGGCTTCAGAAAGTCTCGGCAGGGCTTCCAGACACAGCATAACGTAGTTGCTGATGCCGATGGGTTTTCCTGACCAACAAGACTTGCATTCCTTCCCTAGGTATTAAATTTTGTCGTAGGCTATGATGCAAACAGGCTTGATAAATTTGTTAATTCTTGAGTTTTGTTAAATGACTTTACATATTGACAGCCGGTCTTGGTCTTGGTCTTTCGAGACCAAGACTTTGAACCTCAAGACCAAGACTTTTAAAACGAACTCGAGTGCACTCGAGACCAAGACCTTGGTCTCGAGGACAACAAGTCTGCATCAGGTCAATGTCCAGAGGATCTGAAATGGAGGCAGAACCAGACAGATGTTATTATCAGCAAGGGAGACAGTCTGAAATAGTTAGATAAGCTTTTACTATGTACCGGCAAGCTCTGAATCTTTTTAGAACTAGAGTTCATCAGATTTTTGATTGTTACTGACGCAGGGTGCAGAAGATGAGTCACTCTTTATCAGCCAAGACGTTTGAGCGGTCTACATTGCACTAAGTTTAAAGGAATTACCTCTGCGGCGATTGAAATCAACTGCAGTATTGTCCAGGGATCAGGAACTGGTCCGATACTGTTCCTAACAGCAATATCCAAACTTAAACCTAAACATCCAACTAACCGGATACTCAAGTACGCTGACGATACCTATCTTCTGGTTCCTGCTGCCAATAGCAACCTGATAAACTTGGAAATCAGGCACATCGAGATCTGGGCTGCGAGATGTAATCTGAAGCTTAACGAAGCAAAGACCCAGGAAATGGTTGTCCGTAAGCCGAGAAGAAAACTGAATGAAAACCAGCCGATGGAGATTCCTGGTCTTTCCAGAGTCAGAATCATGAAGATCTTGGGTGTCACGCTCTCCGATGACTTCTGCTTTGACGTGCATGTTGACAATCTATGCACTGGTGCAAGACAATCAATGTATGCATTACGGATCCTGACTACTCATGGACTACTTGGCCCCTCAATGTACGATGTGGTGACAGCTACCACAGTGGCGAGGATGACGTACGCTGCGTCCGCTTGATGGGGTTATGTGGGGCAGAGGGGACGTGAGAGACTACAGGCAATATTTAGGAGACTGATTAAAGCTGGTTATCTTCCTGTGGACTACCCTAGATTCGAACAATTGATCCGCACTGCTGATTCTAAACTTTTCACGACCGTCCTTACATGTCCTACACATGTGCTTCATGTGCTATTACCTCCTGTTAAGCATACGGGTTATACTTTGCGACCCCGTGTTCATAATCGGGTTCTCCCGACTGCTGACAGTCTAGCTCGTAAATCTTTCATAATTAGGATGATTTTCACCGGAATATAGGCCTTAGTACTTTAATCTGGACGTGATATACATGTGTAAACCAAAATGCGGTTAGCAGTTGGATTAATAAAGGATATACTTACTTACTTACTTACTTACATTGAAATTTTCATTGTCATGTGCTCAGATGAATCTGAAGACTTTTGCAGACAATGGTATAGTTAAAATGTCTAAAAGTGTAGAAGGGCAGTTTAAACTAAATGTTACGACCATCTGTTGAATTGTATAGGTGTCCCGTGTGGCCAACTCCAGTCCTCAACAACTGGCATCTCATGTTGAAGTTGTCCAGAGGGTCGCTGATCTCATTGGACGAGAAACTGTGTCAAGCAAAGCAGTCAAGATTTTCATTACTCTCGGTCAGTTGAGAAATCAGTCAGTCATTCAATTCATCGGTCAATTATTCTAATCTAATCTAACGACTTCTGTAGCGCCGTTATCAGAATTAGGGGTCCACCGGTAAG
Organism: Allolobophora icterica; assembly: GCA_963556255.1. Classification (NCBI taxonomy): domain Eukaryota; kingdom Metazoa; phylum Annelida; class Clitellata; order Crassiclitellata; family Lumbricidae; genus Allolobophora; species Allolobophora icterica. The sequence goes on along the minus strand of OY744603.1, from coordinate 9,515,414 downwards.
ACATTTTCCGCCAGAAACCGAATCTTGAGTATTTGGATGTATTTTTGCCGGATCCGGTAACGAACCGGAAACGAACCGGGTACCGTTTGTTCCATATGCGAAGCTTCACATTTTCATGTAATAAGGAATTATCGACATAAATTTGTGTACTTGTAATAAGTGACTAATACAATTTGAATTGTAGTCATTGCTTTGCAGTTGTGAAGTTTTCTGTGTAATTGTTTTAAGGTTCAACATTTATAATTTTATATACGTAAGTTTATTGAATAAGTTTTTAAAGGAAAAAATTTTTTTTTAAAGAAAATTTTTTTGCAACTATTTGCGTCTACAATATTTGCCGAGGCGAATACTTCCGTAAACGGAATTTCCGGCGGAAGCGAATATCCGAGGCGGTTTCCGGTGGACCCCTAATCAGAATGTCCAAGACATGAGTCAATGGTCAATTAGAATGAAGTCATAATTAAGACTCACAATTCATTGGAAAAACCAGCTTGATATTCTGTGTATGTTTCGTGTATGCAGTCATTTAGTGAAATATAAATTCTGTGCTTTCAGCACTGCATTTAATGAGGAATTATGCTTTCTGTGAGTTGTGCACTCTTCATAGGGATTTATGAACAGCTGTAAGAGATATCTGGAAAGTGTTATGTTGTAATTTGTTCTGTAGTGATCTTCATCGATCCATGTAATAGTAATAATAATAATAATAATAATAATTATATTCTTTATTTTTTCAAACCGACAGACGCAGTAAGATTACATTGAAACACGAAAGTACAATCAATATCTTAACTAAACACACAGTTTGGCAGCCATGCAAGGCACCGCCCTAGAGGGGGGTTACGGGAGTCGATCCGCGTACCTTAAGCTCTCCTGGCCATGAGTGTTACCACTACTCTATCCCCCCTCACCATGTATGGTGTAGGACAGCATTATGGCCTCATTCCTTTAGGCAGGCATAGAATTTCTATTTCTGTTGACATCAGCAGCTGTCCTTGGTTTTTCCAGGTGGAAACAGTGAAGGCCTGGAGTTGATCTTCCACAACCAAGTTCTTCCTCATCTGATGCAGGTCATGTCCAAAGATGATGCCACAAGGTTCAGAGTGTACGAGGCAAGTCACTCATTAAGAATTCTCCGTGGAGATTGTTATGGTTAGGTAAATGGGTTTGAGGTGCTTTTCAGTGAGAGACTAATCAAAGCAAGGCTTTACTGTAGAGAAAGGGAAGCTTTCGTATCGTAATCGTAATCTCTGGATTTCTACAGCGCCCAAAAAAGCAAAGTAGCGGGAACCAGCTTATTCACAGGCGTTTAGACAAATCAAAATCGATAGGCGGGGGGTCGAATCGGTTCCAGGTCATGATCCAAAGAAGTCAGTCAGGAAGACAGTAAGATGGCTAAAGTGGGTGGTGTTTAGGGTTTAGGCGGCGAGGGGGGTAGACAGAGAGGAGGAATCGAGATACGATTTGTGAAAGAGAAGTGTTTTCAGTTTTGAGTGAAAGACCTGTGGAGATATAGCAAGTGGTGAGGTTTTGGTGAGTTCGTAGGATGGATCTGAAATTTCTCGCAGTACTGGTGGGAGTTTGGGAGTTTGTCTTCAAGGGACACAGAAGATATATAATAATATATTCGACTATTCGTGTTTATTCACAAGCTCACTGACAAACCGCAGTACAGTTACATGGAAACATGATGGTACAATTATCAAGATCTTACTGAATATGTCTTGGCAGCCCATTAGATGCCCACTCATTTTGCTGCTTCCTCTAGGTAGTAAGTAAGTAAGTAAGTATATTCTTTATTACACCATTAGCAAATGCACAATGGGACAGTAGCTAGAAGCATTGAATATAAAACATAGAAGTAATAAATCGAAATAAAAATTATAAAATAACTAAATAAGTAATCTATTGTTTTCTTTTCATTTATACAATAACCTGGTAATGTAACCCTTCCCTGTCAGATGATCACATCGCGGTATCTCACGAAGGCTGAGTCGACCTATAGGGGGCTTACAGGTATCGAATTGCGTCATTCAAGATCTTGTGTTCTTCTTGCAAGAGTACTTCCATTCATCTATCCATCCTCCGAGTACAAAGGAAAGAGATGAGCTGAGTTGACGTTGAATGTGATCTTGTTGATATTTGCAGATGACGGTTGACATAGCAATGTTGTCTGTTGAGTCGATGTTGCGTTGCTCCGAGAGTTCTCTGCTCCAACTGTTGACGAACGAACTGAACAAGGATGATGTCATGATTCAGCTGAACAGCCTAGAGTTGCTCTCAAAGTTCAGTCTGTGTGACCATGGCTTTGGTTACATTGAGCAGATGGGGGCAGTCAGGCGTATCGAGGACCTGTTGGTCACATCTCAAGACAGTGACGACGTCACATCCATGCTCATCGTTCCAGGTCAGTCTCTCTCTCTGCTACACTCTTTGTATGTAGGAGGATGGGACTCGACAGATGATTGCAATGATGGGAGCTTTAGATGTTATATTCTGGTGGTGGGGGGACTTCTGTGACTGTTCTCTGGGTAGCGGTGTATGAAAAAGACGTTAACTGCTGGCCACAGTTTCCAGTTTTCCCGGTCGGCCCTTTCTCCGGTCATCTGCCTGGGGCCACTTGGTAGTTCCTTGGATGCGCACTGCTACTGCCAGGTCTCGTAGTTTTGCGGTTGTAGGCCCTTCCAGCTGGAATAGCCTCCCTCAGGGCTTTAGGCTTGTCCTCCTCACTGTCTCTCTCCTGTCCAGTTTCGCAAGTGCCTGAAAACATTTCTTTTTGTCAGTGAAGACACTGACATGGGTCGGGAGCGCCTCTGATTTTGTGAGTGGCGTTATATAAATTCTCGATTACAAATAACAAATTACAAACTGCTCAGTACAAAGTCAGACCATTATTGCTGTATAAGAAATCATAAAAGATGCTATATAAATGCCAAGATGATTGCGTGGAGAAATGTCAAGAGAAACACTTCGCATCTATTAGAGACTGAGATGAAGGGCTTTGTGTCTCTGATGTTGTCTCAGTTCCCTGTTGCAGCCACCATCTGTCATTGGCTGGTCTTGCGGTTAAAAGTGTGTTGTGATGTTAGGTGGGCATAAAACTTCTGTCTAGGTTGATTGACTAACTGATTGATTGATGCCATACATAGTAGTACAAGGTCAGGGTTAGGGTCATTGATTGATACCTTACGTGTTAGTGTGCTGGTGCCATAGAAATTCTTGGCTAAGAATAGGTGACATGGTGTGCCTTTGTGTGGTGGACTGAGGGTGGATGACTGTTATGTACCTATGTGTTGTTGTGTTGTTAGGTCTGTTCAAGTTCTTTGGTGGTCTGTGTTTCGTGCGACCAAAGGACATGTGCGCTCGATTTCAGCTCTTCATGAAGAAGATGTTTGCCATGACGGATCCGGATGCGGAGGATGTTGACCCTGGCAACGCCGACATTGCCATGGAAACGATTGGATTAATTGGAAGCACGCCAGAGGGAAAGATGGCACTAGCAAAGCACTGTAAGTTTACGTCAGTTTCAGCACCTTTTGTTCATTCATTCATCCAATTGCATGGATGATGAACACATCAGTGGAGCATATTTGTTCTTAGGGGAGTTGTATTCTGGTGTTTTGCACTTTATGGTCATTGTTCAAAGGAAATTAGAATGATTGCTTGAGAAAATTTTAAAGTCTATGGCTGGGATTTGGATTAACTGTCTTGACAGGAAAACGTTTCTTCGTTAACCTCTGTGCTATTCATTTCACATTTGCCTGGAAAATTTTATGTTTTTTGTAACCTTGCTTGAGAAAGTAATGAGGATCATAGTTTCTGCTGGCGAGGACTTCGATCGACCGTAGGCACACCACTCGCATGACCCTAACCGCGGAATTGATATCACCCACTGAATGCAGACATTGATCAGTGTTTAATCTAGTCCCCCTCTTCTGGGAGGGGAAGCAAGGTTTCTGGGGGAACAAAGAATTTACACAAGATTTTTTTCATCCATCTTGAAAAAGTTGATGACCTTTTTTTTTAGTCCTTCGTCCGATTTTTAACTTTTTATACAGCAATTACTCTCTCAAAAAGCTTGATGACCTTTTTTTAGGAATTCATCTCTCTGGGGGGGGAACCATGTATCCACATGTATCATGGGGGAGGGGAATTTTCCTCCCCTAAAGGTCTCTCCATTGTAATATTGCTGGCCTCTGGGGGAAGCATCAATCCTGGGAGGACATTCCCCCAAAGACATCTAGATTAATCAATGTAAGATCATGATGATTTAGATTTCTGTGTTGATGGTTTGTTTGGCAGATGATGCAATGGTTCTGACATGTCGTAATCTGGGTCGACTGTTGACCAACGCTTCCAGCAGCCGTCGAAGTCGTGCTTTAACAGTCATTGCTCAACTGATGCATCTAGAGGTCGGTATTTGGTCCTCCTCCTCCTCCTTGGAACTCATCGGTTAAATGAATTTTTATAGAGCATCACAAAGTAGCAGTGAGCTGCTCGTATGGTAGTTGATGGAATAAGTCACTCATCGTTAGTGCAACTGTGGTGCAGTGCAGACTATGGCACACATTGTTGATGTCTTCCAGCAAACTCATTTCATTGGTGGATGTGTGGTTCTTCGTCTCACTGATGATAGCACTTGCAACTGGATGGGTATGAACGGTTAGGGGCCGTCCACATATTACGTACGCACTGAGGGGGGGTCGGATTTTGGCGATTTTGCGTACGGGTGCGAACGGGGGGGAGGGGGGGACAAAAGTGTACGTACGCAAAATAAATTTCTAATTATGACGTCCACATTAGCCTATTTATAACTCTGTATTGTCCTATAGTCGTCCGATGGCATTTTATTACATTATATAAAAGCCATGTGCAGTTATTCTGTGCTGTGAACGAGACCCCTATAATTTGTCTATATTGGCCCTCACTCATCCTTCAATCTGGCCTAAAGTGCAGACTTTCGAGACACTTTCTGCAGCTGGTCATCGGGGGGGGGTGCGTCAAGTGTACGTACGCGGGGGTGTGGAAGAAAGTGCGCTTGCGAACAGGGGGGAGGGGGGTCCAATTTTCCCGGATTTTTGCGTACGTAATATATGGATGGCCCCTTATGAACTGCTTATGCTAGAAGGAGAAGAAGTGTACATTGTCAACTGTCCACAGCACAATTGCCTAATTGCAGAGTAATTGGTAATTAGTCATTGTTTAATGTAGAATCTGTTGTTTCTGTTGGCTGCAGGTTGTGAATCAGACGACGGAGCTACTGCTGCTAACAAAGGATTGGTTTGATCATCTCTCCGACTCCGATCCGCTGAAGAAGATCCTGGCTGTTGCTAAGCAACCATTTGCAGAGCTGCACATTCCTGGTCTCCGAGTGATCGAGTCGTTGGCCGGGTTGCCATGGGGACAGGAGTACCTGAGCAGCCAGCCGGGGTTTGAGGAGTACCTGATCGACAGAAGAACAGAAACGACGAAGGATGGAATGGAGAGGAAATTCGAGATTGTTCAGACTCTCGTTAATTCACCGACCGCTTCAGGTGTCTTTGGCAACGAGTCAATGTTGCGACTGAGGACATTTGCGTCTCAGGGACCTTTCTATGTCCAAACACAGTCACTTGTTGCTTTCGACAGCGCGTAACAATCTGCTTGGCTCGTTTTTCTGTTCTATGTTTGAAATGGTTCATGGTTAAGCAATGTCCTTGATGATTGAGGCAAATTGTCATGGCGTTCATATGAGTTGCAAAGTCTGACGTTTTGTTCACTGGCTTATAGTTGAGAAGTGCTGCTTCTGTTGACAGTTGATAATGGTTCATGTTTATTTTGCATCTGAACTGACTCGCTGTTTGTTGTCCGCATATGATGCCGTATCTTGCCTTCTCGGTCTGTCCAGTTGAATAGTTTCATAAACTGAGCCATACTGTGAAAGCGCTTGGCCTGAACCAAGTGCCGAATGTAAGGAACGCTTTCTCAGAAGGGCTCAACGTCTAGAAAAGACCTGCAAATGGAGAAAGGAGTCGCTTGCCAATGGATGATTGGACTAGTGGTCCACCGGAAACCAGTTCGGATACTCGGTTCGGCCGGAAATCCCATTTCCGGAAGTATTCGCCTCGGCAAATATTGTAGACACAAATAGTTGCAAAAAACATTTCTTGAAAAAAAAATTTTCTGTAAGAACTTATTCAATAAACTTGCGTATATAAAATTATACGTGTTGAACCTTAAAACAATTACACAGAAAACTTCACAACTGCACAGAAATGACTACAATTCAAATTGTATTAGTCACTTATTACAAGTACACAAATTTATGTCGATAATTTCTTACTACATGAAAATGTGAAGCTTCGCATATGGAACAAATGGTACCCGGTTCGTTTCTGGTTCGTTACCGGATCCGGCAAAAATACATCCAAATACTCGGATTCGGTTTCCAGCGGAAAGTGTCTTACCGGTGGACCCCTAATGTCGACGTCGGGTTTTGCATTGCTACTAAGCCGCAAGAAATGCAACGAGATGTCTAAACAGACAGTGAACTGGTAACAGAGTTAAGAAACTGCATTTTGTTACCTGGTATTTTACATTTTTATGACTTATTAACACCCAGTGAGATTTCAGTGAGATCTAGATACTTTCCTGATTGCCAAACACGCACAGTCTTACATTACAAGTCTCAACAGTTTGTGATTTCCCTAACCAAAGGTGACCTAGTTTCTGCATTTGTGTACTTGGATGAACAAGAAGTGTGTGGTAGTCTGGTGGTTAATATGCTGTACTGTCAACCAAGACGTCAGGGGTTCAAATCTGTGCCAGGGCAGAAATTGTTTTACAGATTTCTGTATATCAGATATCTGCCTTGAACAAACTTAGCTATAATGAGTACACTGGGGTGTCACTGACCGTACACTGTCTGTAGAAAGATGAGACAGCGGGATATTGGACTGGTCACCTGCCTTTATATGCTGAGGCTAGGGAAATGAAGTTGCTAACACTTCATACCCATGGCTGCCTTTTGTGGCTATCTTGACTACTTCTGCTTATTACTTGGATGATGACCCACTTTCTACATTCTTTGGCAACACAGTGACCTCAGCTTCATCTCACCCATTAAACAGTTTAGGTGTATGTTTTAAAGTTATTAAACTGGCAATGTGTTCATGCAGAAGGTCTTGAGGGTTGGTCGACTGATGTGTGGCTAGTCCTCTCTTCCTGAGTCAAGAATGCAGAGGCAGAATAATTAGGCTTACATAGGATATAGATAGCTTCCTTACATAGTTAGTTATCCATTTAAATTATGCAAGCACCATATTTAACTTCATCAAAGAGTTCGCTTGGGATTAAAAGATTTTCCGTCAAATTTTGTTTGGAAACAATTGCTTGAGGAAATATTCTAGGGAAGTTATATGAAACTGTCATCTGAAGGTGAGACAGATATTTCCTACGTTAGCAGCTGAACTGAAGAGTGCGGTTTCCTTTGAGGAGAACCTGGCCTTGAGTGTCATATGTAAAAGTGTAACCATGTAACGGATGCAGAAAGAAGTTGAATTATAGTGCCTCAATCGTCAGTCAGTAGGCTACTTAGTAGAACTTGCTTTGTCGAGGATAACCGCACGCCAATATGACAACAGAAATAATATTGCAATCGCAATCAAACTCCAAATTTCCAAATCGTAAATTTCTAAAGCGCCACTCGATGGCCAAGCACAGGGCACCAGCCTATTCATGAGCGCTGTGTGTAATCCGTGGTTTTCCAATGAGTAGTCCTAAGGAATAGTCCGGGTACTATAGGAGCCAGATCAATAGAGGAGACAGAGCAGCTGTAAAGGCATTAGGCGTAGGAGGCGGGTCAAAGGGGCAAACCCCCACCAAATAATTTGGGCATTTCCTTTTTTCGGCAAGTAGGCGCCGGGAAAAATGAAAAATGCTGAACAAATTAGCTCCAACTTGCCCGAATTTGGGGATTTATTTTTGCTTCGGTCAGAAGCAAAATCTTGCCCCCACCAGTGAAATTTCCACTAGGCCTATGTGTTAAGGCGTGTGTCGTTTAGGGCGAGAAGAATTGGATGGTGGAGGATCAGATGAGTCAGGGCAGGAGGTCTTGAAAAGGTAAGACTTCAGTTTTGAGTAGAAAGCTCGAGGGATACGTGATTGATATACGAGCATGAGGAGGAGGATGGCGCTACGCCAAAGCTAAGCGTATGTCACCAGCTTATTCATGAGCGCTGCTTTGCATCAGAGCGCCATCCTCCTCCTCATGCTCGTATGTCCCATCGACATTGGTTGTCAAGAGGTTGATGTCCAGTGGAGGTTCGAGTTCGGTTCCCAGAGAGACCATACAATAGTATACAGAGAGGAGGCAGAGTGGTTGCTAATAAACTGTGCGTTTATATTTATATATGTTTAAAAGTGGATTTGTTAATAGATGTATCTTAAGTTATATTTAGCTGTAGGCCTACCACAGTTATTTACACTGTGGCCGTACCGGTACTGTAATGTGATGCACGTGCGCTTATCACCTGCGCATATCATAATTATATTATGTCTATGGTTGTCTCGTGTAAACAAAATGGATGCAACTTCAGACGTCGTTGATAATTTTCGAGAAGTATTCAAATACTTCAAGCGTAAAAAGCCGCCGCCAGATTTTTCAGAGGTTTTAGATGTGCGTCGTTTATTCGAGGAAAAGGTGTGTATTAATTTCACTTAATAGCGATTAATTTCATGATTGCCCCCGACTGAGCGATAATAGTCTCTATTATCGCTTCAGTGGCCCGACGCTTAAGTGGCCCGATGCTTTCCTCAGAGGCGCTCCAGGCCTTATGTCCCAGAATAAGTGGGAAGTAGTGCAGTTTTCAGGCATTTGTGGAAAAGAGAAGGAGACAGAGACAGAAGTTCCCATTGGAGAGCGGCAGGGAGGCCATTCCACGAGGCAGGGCCTACAACCGCACAAAGTTCTGCGGTGCTTGCTCAGGGCATGGGAACGACCAGGTCTCCGTTGGCTGCAGGTCGCAACGGACGGAAGAAATTAGAACACTTAGTTCCTTTAAGTAGGTTGGGTCACAGCCTATAAAACAAGGACCAAGATCTTGAATAGGATGCTCTCTCGAATTTAAAACCAGTGTAAATGTAAATCTGCGAAATTTCTCATTGCCACACAAAAGCCACGTGAGGGACACCACCTTATTCACCGGCACAATATCAAATCAAGTCCGCAATAGCCTTGTCCGTTCCGTTGCCAGGTCAGAGTGCAGATGTCAGGCTGAGGAGACAGCAGGGTGCTACGGTGGTAATCGGTGATGATGGTGGTTGTATGGTGGCACAGAATTGGAATCAGGATAGGAATGCTTGAAGAGTTCAGTTTTCAGTCATGAGTGGAAAGCAGCGGAGGAGAGTGCAAGCGGAGGAGAGGTGAAATTAACAGGCAAGATAGGAGGATGAGCGAACTGGCAGAGATCTTTTGGGAGATGATTCCAAAGAGCCGGTGCATCATAGACAAAGGAGCGGTTGCAGAATTTCAGAGATGAGGAGACTGAAGGCCGAGATAGAGAAATATATGATGATGAGCGAGTCGACCTGGACGGTTGGATGGTGAATAGCTGGCGAATGTAAGAAGGTTGAGAGTTTTGAAGGGCATTGTAGGTAAGGGATACAATTTTGTAGTGAATGCACTGAGGGACTTTTAGCCAATTAAGTGATTTCAGAACACAGGTTATGCGGTGGTGGTGTTTGGGAGCTATGGAGAATGGAGATGTGGTCACACTTGGAAATGCCACCAATCAAACGAGCTGTAACTGGGAGATGCAGGAGGACCCAAGACTCACAAAGCTCATGTTGCCAAAGTCAACAACGGATGGTTCGTATTTGGTGCAGGTGATAAAAACATTCATGACAGACATTTTTAGCGTGATCGTGGAGAGTGAGTTCCCGGTCCAGAGTCACTCCTAGATTGCATATCAAGGTAGAGAAATGAATGTGTCCACAGGGAAGAGCCGAGGTATTTGTTCAGTCTAAGGATAAGATTTTGAGCCCTGTGACTGCCACATATTATTTCTGCCAGGCTCTGAGTTATGTTTTGGTGATAATGCAAAATGTTTTCCGTATCAAGTAGAATTTCACCGAATTGAATCCCTTTCCACTTGTCGATCCAGATGTTGAACGAGTTCCTGGACTTCGACCGGTTGAATCATGGCAGGCATTCACATTTCCAAATCATCCAGGTATGTGGCTCAAGTATATCAGTCCAGTTGAACGATTTGGTTGATTTAGCACAAGATGGACATTTGTAAAGACCTACAATTTGGGAGACTGACATTAAAGCTAATATTTTGCATATTCTGCTGTTACTTTGCTTTTCAAGATGATTTAAATTCTGTTTCAGATAGCAGTGTGTTTGGCTGAAATTCAAGTAAGGAGTTTGAGTTAGGCATCTTTTAGTACTGCTAAGCTAAATGTGAAGTTTGGACTTAGTTATAAACTGTCATGTTGAAATAAAAAGAATTTTAGGATGACTGTCATCTATGTGTTTGTGTTCTGCGTAGGTTTCCTGTTTATCCTGAATCCGTTTCTGCCATCATATGACAGAGTCTGGGCCGAACGCTGTCTCCGAGATTACGCTCAGAAACCAAACCATTGCAACTTAGATGCACATGAGACGATGACAGCAACTGACGACATCTGGCAGACGTGTATCAGGTGCAGTCAAAGTACACATGAAATATAACACAAATACGACAATCAAAAGTAAACATTAAATACAATGCAGATTTCACAATCAGAAGTAAACTTAAAATACAATACAGATATGACAATTAAAAGCAAATGTAAAGTACAATACAGATATGACAATCAAAAGTAAACATCAAATACAAACAGATATGACAATCAAAAGTAAGCATCAAATACAATACAGGTATTACAATCACCTTTTCATCGAACTGTTGCTCATTTTCAGAATTGGAATTTGATAATTGTAAAGTATGAGTTGGATGCAGAGTTTTCTCTTCGAACTGTTAGATGTTTAAAGATGCATTTCTGGTTGTTTCCTTATACGTAGCTGAACTTAAGTTTCTACCGTAAATGAACTGATTTCCAGTAGAGGAATGTTTATTTTATAAGAATCAATGGTGCCTCTGCTTTTTCTTCTCCTGTGTCTGCTTAGTCTGAAGAACCTTGTGGAAGGTGGAGTATTCTATCCCTTGGGCTTCTGTGTGGTTTGCCCAGATCTGTTCTCTGCACAGAATCTACTCCTTATGTTTATTTATTTGGTTTAGTTCAATGTTATCTGGTTTTTCTTGTTAGGAATCCAAGTCAAAGAGCGAGTCTTCTGAATAAACTGCGCTGGGTGACTCTTGGTTACCATCACAACTGGGACACGAAGGTACTTCTGCGTTTCTCTAGAATTTATTAAGTGTCACAAGAACCATTGACTTGTAAGACCTGGGTTCACTGAGCGAGGTCTTGTGTGACTCTGATGAACAGAAGTAGCTTATAATGTAACCATATGTGACCATATCTGGGATAGGGACCTAAAGTGGGGTTCTAGTTTCGGAGTTACAGCCTGTTTTATGTAGGCAGTTGTTGGTTGTCGAATTTTTATTTCAGAATTGATGTATGTGTTAATAAGTGATTTCTGGCAATAAATTGCAATGTATTTTTGTGTTTTATGTGTCATTTTATAGAGTACATATAGCACAATGATTCTGGCATGGTGAAAAACTAAACATTTGTTGTTTGTGGTTGGCTTGCTAAATTTTTAAACTTGATATTCTCGAAATAATGGTTTTATATAATACGTTGCTAAATTTTTAATAACTTCATCATTTATTGACCAAACTGAGTGCAGTTTCTTCTGTCTGAAAGCTTGTTTCCAGCTGCATTTGAGGATAACAATAACTCCATATCCCACTTAAGGTCCCTTTTCCCAGATATGGTCACATATTATAGGAGATATTTCACCTGAGTTGAGCTCTGAGGGCATGAATTCTTTTTTGAGTGGTTGATATGATCGTCTCTGTAGATCTATTCGTTGGATGACTTTTCTCCGTTTCCACTCGATCTCCATCAACTGACGCGATATGTGTCCAGTGCTGTTGGCTTTCCGTCGTATTCACCAGAGGCAGCCATTGTCAACTTCTATCCGCTTGGATCCACTCTGAGTGGACACACTGACCATTCGGAACTGGACCATCAGTCGCCAATCTTCTCATACAGGTGAGGGTCAGCAGCAGCTGCTTCCTTGTCACGGCGTCACAAGACTTGATTTAGCGTTCAGACAAGAAGTTATCAGCACTGAGTGAATGTTATTTTATTTATTTATTTATTTATTCCAGATATTTCTATAGCGCCTGTCGAAGTCAACTACTACTCAAAGGCGCTCCCGACTACAGCATTTCATACTGTTCCGGAATTTTCATGCCGAAGCGCCACAAGCAATTGCGAGTGAAGGACTTGCCCAAGGTCCGTAAGCAGCGGCTAGAGTGGGATTCGAACCTGTAACCCTCTGGTCACAAGGCGCCGAACTTACCACTGAGCCACCACGCCCCATCTCTTGATTATCTAGAGTCACATGTCTCTTTCTGTCAATCATTGCTGGTGGCTTTTCCACTATTGCCTCTTTCTGTATCAGTCAACTGGTTCTTTTGGTGCTGATGCCTTCTGCAATTGACACCGGTGCTATACGTTTTATCACTCATTGCCCCTATGTAGAAAAAGTATATGGCTTGTTTTTTCATTTGGCTGATCCTCTTTTGCATGTTCTTTGTGTTTTAGTTTTGGCTGCACTGCCATATTCCTCATAGGTGGCGCCACTAAGCATACAAAACCAATTCCGATTTTCATTCGTTCGGGTGACGTGGTGGCCATGTTCGGTCCAGGACGTCTGAACTATCACGGAGTTGCTCGCATCATGTCTGACTCGTGGCATTCAGATGTTTCATGTTGCCATCCTCCGCAGCTGGAATCAGATGCTCCTCATCAGCTGAACGATGTTGCTTCATCGTACAATGACTCTTCATATGCATCATCATCGTCCTGTGTTAAGACAAACACTATGTCACTTACAAAGAACTCTGATACGCATGAGCGACCAAGTGATTATGCATCTCTGACCTTCTCTGACGATCTCAGGTCAAGCGGAAAAAGGCAGCTGTGCTCCTCAGATGACAATGGTCTTCACGTAGAAAGCACAAGAAGAGGAGGAGGAGATGGAGGAGGAGGCTATCTAGAGAAAGATTTCTGCAACGATTCACGAGTTACTGAGGAATTGGTGACTGACTATCTGAAGACGGCTAGAATCAACATCAATGTTCGACAGGTCTTTGCCACCTCCTCCTCCTCCTTCTCCTCTTCCTCCATCTCCTCCTCCTCTTCTTGTTATGTGCCTGTGAACCATGGTAGTCAATGCATTGCTTAGTGTTACATGCTGTGGAACATTTCTTGTTGGTTGGCGAAATGGCTGTTTCGGAATTTGAGAAAACGTTACGTTACGATTATGACGGAATTATTCTAAGTGAAAGTCTGTTGTTTGTCTTTTGAGAAATCTGTCTTTACTATCTCTGTATCTCTTGGCTGCCTAACTTTATGACTTGATTCGGATCTCGTTTTTAGTCGTCAGTCGAGAATGATCGACAGACAGTGTTGGGTTGATCGGTGAGGAAAGAGGCTGTCTATACTACTCTTCTGGATTACATGACCAAACAAAGCATGACTAAGACAATACAACTGCACCGAGGTTTCCTTACAGCAGATCATCCATCAATCCATTCATCCATCAATCCATCCATCCATTCAACCATCCATCCATCATTCCAATCAATCAGTTGGATTCATGTTGCGCTTTCACTGAGTGGTCGACTGGTAAGACGGAGTTCATTCGCTGCTGTGTCGTGCGTTCGAATCCGTCTTCTGCATCAGTTACAACTTAGTCGGGTGTAGCATTTCTTTAGACAGACGCTATATAAATGTCGATGCGATGCACTGACAGTCTATGAAAATCGATCGTTTTGTGTTCGGATAGTCCGAGACGCTCTCTGACTAGGCAGCCTGGCAAACACACGACAGTAGGCAGAGACAGGCCGAGGAAGAAGGGAAAGAGGCAAGGAAGGGCAGGGAAAGAGACAAGGAATGGGAGCGAGGTAGGGGAGGAAGGAGGAAAGAGAGCGAGGGAGTGCAGAGGCAAACGATGAAAATCTGAGGCGGTGGCGACACGCGTAAAAGCTCAAGCCACAACATTGGGTTCTGCGCCATCCTCACAGAACAACGGACGCAGAGAGATAGGAGGCTCTTAGGAGCAGACGCACAGACAGTCGTAGAGGCAGACAGACAGATACAGGGACAGACGGACGAACTGGATGCCTCGATGCTTTCTTGGTCGTTCGGAGCAAACGGTAGATGGCGCTTCTGTGTTGGCGGCAACCATCGATGCTGCTGCTGCTGCTGCGTCTAAGTGTTGGTCTAGAAGATGGAGACGTCAGCTGAACCAAATAGGAATCCGAACGACATAGGAATACATACAGTGACTGAGAGAAAGACACAGACGAACAGGAAGACATAGAGAGCAAGATAGAGAGAGAGAGACACAGAGACAGGTTGCAGCTGGCATTCAGATTCGTTTCTCATGTGTCGTCTGTGCTCTGCGTTGTAAAGCATCATCAGGCGACAGCCAGACAGACAGACATCTAGACATAATACTGGAAAAGACAAATCTAGCCTTGTTAAGCAATCTGTGAAAGCAGAAAACGCCGATGTTCCAATCTGTCTGTGATTCGATGCCTGACCAGCTGAATAAATAATCTTCATTTAATATCTTCAAACTGACAATAACGCAGTACGATTACAAATCAGTATGAACGGATGATCACAAGTTATTAGTCGAATTTAACTGTATACGGCAGCCATGCAAGGCGCCTTTCACGTCCTACATCTCATTTTAACAACGCCCCATCTCGCGAATGAAAGGCTGAGTGGACCTAAATTTGTGGGGGTTGCGGGAAGCGATCCCGCTACCTCTTGCTCTTCACGCCAGTGATGTTACCACTACTCTATGGACCCCCCCCCCATCAGATGCATCTAAAGCCATCAGATGCTCTTCCATTTTTTTATGGATGGACGCTTAGCAGCAAAACTCTGCTTGTGACCGCCGTTCCTTGAGGTAAGCATCATCATCATCATCAGATCATCATCGTCCACCGTCGTCGCCAGCATCATTACCACAACAGTCCCCATAATCATCATTCATCATTATCATCGAAACAGGCTGGAAAGCTGATGACAGATTCCCAGCCTGCTCTGATCATACGGTATTTCAGCATCTACTGAAAAGCGATAGGGCCTACACCTCTCGTGATTGTTTGTACACTATCGCCTCGATCTAGTTATCTACTCCCAGTTTATGACCCTAACACCATTGAGTTGGATGGATTGCTTGCTGATCGCTCTAGATGTGCACGACGTGGATTGGGGGAAGTCCCACACCGCCATTCACTTTCCGACATTGTTCAGGATGATGCAAATCAGGGTTAGGGTTAGGGTTAGGATCCGACCTTACCTCTGACATCATGTCCACATGGAGCTCATACAGGATCCATATTCCCATATGGGACCCATACAGAACCCGTATTGGTCCCATCGGTTGCCCATAGGAATGCTAGCGGTGTGCACGCCTCAAACTGTCTCAGTATAATTGGCAACTGTCCTGCTTTTCAGCTGCCTGGAAGACTGTTACTCACTTCTCAGCGGCATCACTAAGAGTAGGTTAATCACTTTCGAGGCACCGGACGTCCAATCTCCGAGTTTATAGGTCTGCGACTGGTGATGAGGCCACGTTTCCTTCTTTTTTAATCCCAGTTTAGGGTTCGGGTTTGGCACAAACCACTTATGGTTCCAAATGAAGCATTGTAAAATCAATCTATGTTGAATTAGGTTATCTGAAATGGGTTAATTCTGTTTGAAGCTGATTATGTTGATGTTGGTTCCGCTTGAATTAGTTGATCAATCCGGAAAGTGGAGTCTGTCTTCACATTGAATTCTCTTATTTTTATACCAGTCGCCACAGATTTTCCGTATATCGGTAATATTCATCGCACCGATATAAAAGAGGGTAGTAGAAGAGAAGAAAAGGAACGTGGAGAGTCAGAATGAGAGAGAGAGAGAGAGAGAGAGAGAGAGAGAGAGAGAGAGAGAGAGAGAGAGAGAGAGAGAGAGAGAGAGAGAGAGAGAGAGAGAGAGAGAGAGAGAGAGAGAGAGAGAGAGAGAGAGAGAGAGAGAGAGAGAGAGAGAGAGAGAGAGAGAGAATGGTGTCGGATTATTCGGTGGGAGAAGAGAGATTAATGCATCGGCGCATATTATGTATTGGAGAAGATGAAAACGAAATGGAATTAATTGTTCTGATCTTCGGCTGATAGAGATGTTTCTAATGATGATCGATTGGACGGAGGAAAAGAGAAAATTGCTTTTATCTTCAGCGAGATTTGTCCACTCTCATTAATCATGTAGCCGACATATCGATGTAGGTCCTATATTTTGTTCTACGCGTCGTCTGCATTCTGCATTCGTAGCCTAAGGTAATGGTTTACAGTGAAAGGAAGTCATTGGAAGGAATAGAATTCTGAATTATTTATCCTATTTTTAGACTTCTCAGTTAACTCTGAATAAAGCGGAAAGCGTTGCCAGAAGTTATATTTGGTGTGAAATCCTATATATCTTCTTTTCTAGATCCTTGTTTTGCGATTTAAAAGACAAAATGCACTAAATAACGAAGCGGTTCAGCTGCTGATACGTTCATCGTGAACTCATCCGCCATAAACTCCGAACAACTGTAACGAAGTTCATGCTAAGAGTAAAGACAAAGTAGCGGCGAATATGACTGGGATTAGACGGATTTAGTCGCAGTCAACACGTGACAACAACTGAATATCACTGAGAAACGAACGAACGAACGAATAAAACAACGACCGCATGTAGAGTCATGTAGGTCATTGCCAAGACTTCATCCTCCTGTGTACATGTTGCGTACACCTCGTTTCTACCGTGGCAGTTGTCTACATTGGCGTTCTAGGAATTAGCGCACAGGGGCCTACTTAACTTTCAACATAGACTACATAAGCTGTTGGATGCTATGACTTGAGAAGACGAATCAACGGTTTCATCCTATTCAGTGACGATGAAGATGAATGCAACAGAGGAACTGAGCAGCTGCAGTTGTCTCAGCAGCCGAGAAGAGAGAAGAAGCTCTTTGCTAAGTCTATGGCATCTCATCATCAACGAAACATCTCCGTTTGGCTATTAGGCCTACAAGTACAGAAATCATAGAAAAACAGAGCGAGAGGACAATAAAAGTGATGAGGATGAATGGTTGGAGAACTAAGAGGAGGAGTTGGCTATAATTGTGAAAGAGGATTGTGTTTAAATATCATCAGATGTCACAAATGCAACTCTGCGATTCAAACTGTTTCCTCTGTAGCAAGTGATGCAATATCGTGTGGTCGTGTCTTCAGAATGTTGCTTTGATTCTCGTTTCGAGTGACTCAGATTGAAGAGAAGCAATCGACACACGTGACATATCTTCCTCTGCCCAATCATCCATTTCTTCCCATCCCCTTTAACTTAACTGTTTTCCTCTTCAACTGTCTGGACTTGGTTGTCCATTCGATGGAGCGTCTATTGAAATCGATTCTGAGCGTCCGAGAGATCAAGCTACACGTTGACGACGACTACTCTGATCGAATGAGTCGTCAGGTGACGGTCGTCATCCTCGTCTGCTTCGCTTTCCTCGTCAGCACAAAACAGTTCGTTGGTCTTCCGATCAGCTGCTGGTGTCCAGCGCAGTTCACAGACAGTCACCGCGACTACGCCAACACGATCTGTTGGGTCAGCAACACATACTACCTTCCGATGGAAGAGACGATTCCACCGGAGAAATTCTCCCTGCAGAACAGCAAGCAGATGATTTGCTACTATCAGTGGGCGCCGCTTATTCTTATCTTTCAGGTACAGCAGTCTGGATATCCTATCTGTGTATCTGGATCAATGCATATAAAGAACACCTTAAAGGCGCTAATCGGTTGCTTCTACAAACCCTTCACCTTAACTCATTGCAGCCCATGGCTCTTAAATGTTTTAACGAATCTACGCTCCTCTTCTTATTAAACGATCTTGTAGCCATTAGAAAATCATCTTGAAATCCATATATGTGCAATTACAAATTATAGCGATATCTAATTAGCTGTCTGGCTACATCTCTGATGCCTAAGAGAACCGGTTGTAGCCAGTTGGAGAAGACTGCTGGAAGCGATGCTAGGGCCTATCTGTCTTAATGATATATCCATAAAACGTCACTTTGCACAATCGCCCAACCGAAATAACAGATTCATTAATTAATTCCTGTCAGTTTTCAATCATTCCTTGGCATTTAATCTAATTATCTAAACTGTGTCGTCATTCGACTTTGCAACTTCGTTCTATATTTTTTATGCTCTCAACCAATCTATCGTTTATCCTCTATCTGATCACTTGTATAGCGCCGGACATCAGTAAAGAATGGTCGCTCCTGTTATTATGTCTTATCTCCAGAAATCCTGCGATAATAAAATTATGCTAAACTTCCTAGCAAAATTCAAGAACTTTTAACGGTGTCTGGCTCTTGAAATTGTTGCTGTTTGTGGCGTTTCAGGATGTCGCCTATTGTTCTTCTGCGCTTTGTCCACCTGATTGTGATCTCTGTTCCTCTTCTTCTTCTTCTCCTCCTCCTTCTCATTCATCATCATCATCATCATCATCATCATCATCATCATCATCATCATCATCATCATCATCATCTTCCTCCTCCTCCTCCTCCTTCTCGTCATCATCTTCTTCTTCTTCTTCTGCGAGTTCTGTTGTATTTTCCAGGCAGTGTTGTCGTTCATTCCATGCCAGATCTGGCGATTCCTTAACCAGCGATCTGGAATCAACCTGGTGGCTGTCATGGACGCTGCTCATGTCTGTTCGGAGGCTTCTTACCTCGAGATCCGCGAAAAGGCTGTTCGTTACATTGTCAACCAGATGGACCGATATCTGTTGGCTCAGAGGGAATATCGCACCGGATGTTTCATCCGCATCAAGCACTTCATCGCCAAGATCTGTTGCCTGATTGGCGGTCGTCTCTATGGAAACTACCTGATCTCTGCCTACCTCACCGTTAAGCTGCTTTACATCGCCAACGCCGTAGCGCAACTGTACCTGATGGAGACGTTCCTGGGAATCGAGTACCACTGGTACGGTGCATTTGTCGTAGACAGACTGATACGCAGCCAAGACTGGAGCCAATCAGAGCGCTTTCCTCGAGTGACTCTCTGCGAATTCGAAATACGTCATCAGTCACGTGTTCATAATTACGTCGTCCAGTGCGCGCTAACGATCAACCTGTTCAACGAAAAGATCTTCATCTTCGTGTGGTTCTGGTTCGTCTTCCTCGTCGTCTTTACGACCATCAATGTCCTCAAATGGCTGTTCCGGTCGCTCTACTGGCCTGGCCAGGTCCAGTACGTACGCAAGCACCTGCGCTCCTTCGACACGACTCAACGAGAACCAGGCATCCTGGCCAAGTTCACAGAAAACTACCTCCGCCGCGACGGAATGTTCATCCTGCGCCTGATCAGCATGAACATGGGCGAAGTGGTGGCAGGAGAGGCGCTCTGTGGTCTCTGGAACAACTACAGTCCAGACAGACGACTCCTCGCTGAGAAACCAGGACGAAAACACATGAACAAGTCACGACTCAACGGAGGACAACGACTTGAAATCGTCTGACAGATATGCAGATCCACGCAGTCATCCAAAAACATGCACAGCCTATGATACATCGTGGATAGGCCTACACGAACGCACAGTGGCTAAAGAAGGCACCTATACGCACGCCACATCTGGACAAAGAACTGAATGCCAGAAACCAGTGGCGGCGATCTTGTTTAACAGTTGGGGAGACACTTTTGAACTGAACTGGTCAAAAAAGAGGTCAACAATTTTTTCGCGTTCACGCGCGATGACATTTTTGGACCTTTTTTGGGTGTTTGTTCAGAAAACATTTTTGGGGGTCAAATTTATGGTGTGTCCCCCACTCTTAAAGGTGGGGGTCTTGTCCCTTCGACCCCCGGGATTGCCGACCATGCCAGAAACCCTGTCTACGACTACAAAAGGTAAAAATCATCTGAGATGCACACAATCGAGACTCGGCTAAACTGTTTCCGGGGATAAAGATTAAATACATGCGCCGTTATTTGTGGATGTGCGGTCGTTAGCCTTTACGTGTCTATTGCACATAATCTTCTTGTGATAAGCTTATTTCTTATTCAAAGTTAGTCGTTAATTGAAGTTCAGTGCTTTTTAAACACGTCATCTAACGCTGAAGAAGAGATTCGGCGCTGAAATCTCTTGAAATAACATAACGTCCATGATCGAGGCATCATATATATTTCGTAGTCCTGATGGCCCTCACATTCTCATTTGTATCCGGCCTTCTGTTTGTTGGAATTCGAACAAATAAAAACAATAATTTAGTAATTTTAATTTAATTTCAGTGTTTTGAACTGTTTTCAGTGTTTATTGAGACCCCTCCCAGCCCCCAATCTCGTTTTCCTCGGGATTTTAGCCCGCCCATTATTATTCCGTTGCGGAACCCATTGTTCCGTTGCGGAACCTTTTCCCCAGAAAAAAGCACTGCATTTGGATAAAAAATACAGTGAGCGTAAACTCAGATTCCAGAGCAACTATATATGCTCAAGCTCCTAAAATATTTATGCGCTGTGGTTTGCATCGTTTTATTTTTTACGATCGAGACCAGCTGCGATTGTTGCAATCCATCATACAGGTCTCTCCGACTATAGTTGCAAGCGATTGATCCTTAGGTTTAGTTCATCACAGTTCATAGCTTTGGTTGAATAATTTTGTTTCATTTAAGTAAATTTAAAGAAAAGATTGTGAATTATCGTGATCATGATCTCGGTTGTTCCACGGTTGCGGTGTGTCAACCAGTAGACTTATATGATCAATAATAAAAGCGAATATGATGATGATGAAGATGATGATGATGATCGAAATTTCTACAGCGCCCAAAAAAGTGAAATCGCGGTAACCAGCTTATTCAAAGGTACTTAATCAAATCATAATCGATAGGCGGGGGAGGTGAAATCGGTTCCTGGTCAATATCCAAAGGTGCCAGGCAATAAAACAATAAAATAGCAGCTAAATTCACTGATGGGCACTGTCTAATATGACAATATCCAGAAGACTTACCAATTTCTGCTGTACCCTATACATGAATGAATGAATGAATGAATGAATGAATGAATGAATGAATGAATGAATGAATATACGGTAGACTCTGTTGCAAACAGTTTGATTTCTGATCAATATAGAACGAGCACTCAGTTCAACATCCAATATGTACAGTAAGCCTCTGTCCAGGGGCGTCTATCCCCCTAAGTCATTGGAGCAACTTCCCCTTTCCCCCTTCTTCTTCCCCTTCAACTTCCTCCCCCTAAAATGGTTGCAAACACACTGACAGATCTCCCCCCCCCCATTTTTTGGATGCAGCATTTGCTCCAACGTTTCTATGGTGTAGACGCCCCTGGCTGTGTCACTGTGTGCCAAATCCTTAAGCTACATGACATTGTATAGTCCTGTTTCTGACCGCTTTTACAGAGGTTTTGGAAACGGGCACGGGGTGGGTTATCCACCATCGAATTGGATGAAGGAAGAATTGAAAGAATAGAAGCAGCACGAGGGAAAGAGTGGCAAGAAATAGAGCGAAGACACTGCATGTATCTATACGTACGTATCAGTGGCGGCGCCAGACATTTTTTGTTACCAGGGCACAGCCAGGGTGGTCATACAAGTAACCAGTGCAGAGGGCGATCTATGGAAAGCTCCGTAGCGCGAGCTTAAATGGCGACCATAATGATATCGCGCTACCGCGCTTGCCATAAATCGTCCAAGCACTATTATATGTGACCATATCTGGGAAAAGGGACCTTAAGTGGGATATGGAGTTATTGGTATCCTCAAATGCAGCTGGAAACAAGCTTTCAGGCAGAAGAAACTGCACTCAGTTTGGTCCATAAATGATTAAGTTATTAAATATTTAGCAACGTAATATATAAAACCATTATTTCGAGAATATCAAGTTTAAAAATTTAGCAAGATGGCACTCAGAAAAGCCAACCACAAACAACAAATGTTTAGTTTTTCACAATGCCAGAATCATTGTGCTATATGTACTCTATAAAATGACACATAAAAAACAAAAATACATTGCAATTTATTGCCAGAAATCACTTATTAACACATACATCAATTCTGAAGTCTCGCAATAAAAATTCGACAACCAACAACTGCCTATATAAAATAGGCTGTAACTTCAAAACTAGAACCCCACTTTAGGTCCCTTATCCCATATATGGTCACATATTTGTATATATTCAGGAGGTCATATGGGCGAAGCCCTCCCCTCGAATCTGTATGCTTTTTGACATTTGTAAAGCAAATGTCAACATTTTAGTGAATTCAGTGAAGTTATATATCAGGATATGGGGCCGTCCACATATTACGTACGCAAAGAGGGGGGAGGGGGGTCGAATTTTGGCGATTTTGCGTACGGGTCCGGACGGGGGAGGGGGGGGCAAAATGTGTACGTACGCAAAATAAATTTCTAATTATGACGTCCACATTAGCCTATTTATAACTCTGTATTGTCCTATAGTCGTCCGATGGCATTTTATTACATTATATAAAAGCCATGTGCAGTTATTCTGTGCTGTGAACGAGACACTCATATATAATTTGTATATATTGGCCCTCACTCATCCTTCAATCTGGCCTAAAGTGCAGAGAGACACTTTCTGCGGCTGGTCTTCTGGGGGGGGGGGTATGCGTCCAGCGTACGTACGCGGGGGGGTTGTGGGGAAGAAAGTACGCTTGCGGACAGGGGGGGAGGGGGTCCAATTTTCCCGGATTTTTAGGTACGCAATATATGGACGGCCCCTATAAGAAATTTGCCCGAACAAATTCTGGACAGGGCAAACATTCTGGCAGGGCAGCGACCAGGGCAAAGGCTTTTTTAACAGGACATTTGCCCTGGCGCGCCCTGGTGTGGCGCCGCCGCTGGTACGTATATATGATTGTGATGGAGAATACCCTGCAGGGGCACACGGGAAATAGAGTGACTGCATTCTGTTTATCTGTTAGACAGAGTAGAATCTATGACGCCACTCCTCCTGCTCCTCCTCCTGCTCCTCCTCCTGCTCTGTGAACAGCACCAGTATGAGGCTCAGCAGCGGCACAATCGTAATTACGATAGTCGAGATATGATGTCAGCTGAATGAGTGATGCGACGACTGATGAAAGGACAAAAGCAGATCGCAATTTGCTTTCAATCCTCTGATCTTCTGAGATAAACGCAACTGAAACAGTCAACCCTCAACGATCGATTGAGAGACAGACAGAACAACACATACACAGAAACTGAGGCATACAGGCAGCAGGAGAAAGGGAGAAAGTTACGTAGGATCAATTGTTTGACCAGTATAACTTGCATATGAATCTGAATACTAGGGTCAACATCCTGTACATCTGCTTAGCCTAAGGCTAAACTGATGGTCTAGGTTCTAGAACTTCAACGATAAAGAACAAGATGGCCTAACAACGTTAACTGTACTAAACTGAATTGGAATTATTCCTAAACCATTCACATATCCAAGTGGATCTACTTTATTCTGCCTTACAATCTGAAACGCAGAAGAGCGAAGAGTCGCCATAGATTCCGTCTTGTAACAGGCAATCTGTGGACCAGCAGATGTATCTAAGTATACATGGAGATTGAGACATGCATTGTTCGTATTTGGCAGAGCGCCAGAAATCACAGTCAATGCCTGGAACTGCTCATGCATCGACCCACCGATCACTGGAAGATCGACCAGAGGCTGATTGATTCCATCCACTATCCATCTGCACATCTTCTCCATTATTTTCCCTATCTTCCATTCTCCCTATCCAACTCAGTCGGTGATTCGTTTAAATAACGCCTGCCAAGCGATGTATGCGTCCGTCTGCCTGCGTCCAGTCTTCCTGTCCTCGTGCATGACTCGTTCAGTTCCTCTGCTGCTGCTTCTCATCGATTCCTCCTTTTACAATCGACAGATGTCGCGGTCACTATATCATCAGACGGTGGCGAACACTCCAGTCACAACATCCGATTGATAATTAAGGGAACCACCGGCAAACACCACACCACCACCACCACACCACCACCACCACCACCACCACCACCACCACCACCACCAACAACAACCCCACAGACGCAGCAGTAGCACAAACAGCGCTCGAACAGAACCATAGCCCGAGATGATAACGAACAGGAGGAAGAATAGGAGTAGTAGGAAGAGATAGCGCGTGGACAGGTGCTGCAGCAACAGGAAGCAGAGCAAGAAAAGACAGGTTGGCATTGGGTTATGGAGAATCGACCTGGAATTTACGTCACGAACTCCTTCCCAAGACATTTGCTGTCGTTTGATTTACGGACGAACAGACACAGGCACACCCGAACACAGAGACAAATGACAATTTCTTCAGCATTTGACCTACTCTATGATCATTTACGTAGCATCCTAAGCGCTTGTAGGC
This sequence comes from Allolobophora icterica, assembly GCA_963556255.1. Taxonomy (NCBI): domain Eukaryota; kingdom Metazoa; phylum Annelida; class Clitellata; order Crassiclitellata; family Lumbricidae; genus Allolobophora; species Allolobophora icterica. The sequence goes on along the minus strand of OY744603.1, from coordinate 9,490,769 downwards.
TGAACCCAATGAGACCCAAAAGAACCGAAAGTCATTCCAACTACGACCGTAGATTAGAAGGTCAAAAACAACTACAATATCTATTTAACTCTAACTAACTCAGTCAGTTAATTAATGACGATGTTAATCCGCAGGTAACAACGGTGACTGTTCACTGTTCGCTGACTGCATGTCGTCCACACATTGCTCGAAGTTCAAGTCCGACCATCTGAATTTCCTCACACCCATCAGACGATAGCAGCTGAAGAAGATCAGGCGTCAGCTAAAACAGGAAGAAGAGAAAATCAAAGTCCAGACTCAACAACGAAATCAGACACAGCGTAAGAAACAAGCAACGCATAAGTTAACCTGCTCTGTCGGATTTACAACTTCAGCCATAAGTGAAACACAACTAGATTATACAAACAATAAGGGAGGATGTTACAAAAGCACATAATATTATAGCATGCTGAAGAGCATGAGGTACAGCAATATCATTTAATGACTGGCTCTAATAAATAACCACTTACATGTATAAACAACTGCTCACCACTTCTCTGGCCTCATGAAGAAGAGTTGGAGTCGGCAAACAGTCGTCGTAGAGCAAAGACTGAATGAGACGAAGACAGTTGAGTCGCATTTCAATATCTCTCTCCTCTGCAGATCAACAGAAAAAAAGACGCAAGTGATGAGAACAATGCAAACATCGGAAGAGACAACACAATTCCTATACACATTGCTGCTTAACAGATCCTCGATCAGTATACATCACCCGCTATGGCTATAGTTAGTCCTACAAGGACGATAATGCCAAATCGGTCATAAAAGACCCGCATTATTTCATAATCGTATCGTAATCTCGAGACTTCTACAGCGCCCAAAAAAGCTACGTCGCGGGAACCAGCTTATTCATAAGAACCATCTGCATCTGATCCATTCCACCCACTGATCGATTACCATAGTCCTATAATAGTTAAACATGTATTAGCCTATTGCAGACGTCAGCAGAGTATGGCAACAACTCTACTCACGGATACAGTGAAGAGAATGAGAATGAAAGAGACCTTTGACGAGGAAGGCAAGGAACGTGATGAGGCCGGGCTTTGAGCGCAGTCGTTTCCAGCCAATTTGGTTGATGCTGATGTTGTAGATTGTCATCAGAAGAAGACTAAAATGGAAAAGCAAGCACATTAGACAATTCTTTCTGTTTATTATTATATCTAAACACTTTGCTTACTGAATGCTTTTCGAACATCACTGAGACGATTAACAAGACAGGTCTTATGTGCAGCAGAAAATAAAGGAGCAGTTACAACATCTCTGATTAAAAGACTTTAGAGGTAATTTACGAAAAGGTACCATGAACAGTAGACCTAAGTAGCTGGACAGCGAATCTACATTTCACTCATAGATTGTAATAATGGATTAAACTATATTACGAACCTTTAAAAAATTGGGGCACCCATGACAATATATAGGTGACCTAAATAGTTGTGACTAGAGGTTGGTTTAGCTATATTTCACAAAGTTATATAATTTATCAACTGACGTTTTCAGTTTTGTGCATTTGCCGACTGGAAAGAGCTGTAGAATAGTTGCGAATGTGTCCACTAGGTGGCATCCTTCTTCATTCCTCAACAGGAAGTCGCGTCCGTAAGACGATGCCGCTATATCTATACCAGCAGCAACCGATGAAGACATTGCTTCATTAAATTAAGCAGAAATATTTCTTAAACGAATATTGTAAATTCACTCTGCTGACTGCAGTTAACCTGTTCAGTGTTCAGAACACATACAACTACTTCTAGCAGTTCACAAATATATAGCACACAGGCAGAGAGGCTGTCAAAATTGCACAAACTACGATATCCATATTAGTAAATTCCAAGCACTCGGCACGGTGCCATGGTCCCACTTCCATCGACTGACGATTGAAGTTCACCAAAGGAAAGCCTGAACATTTTACTGATACCTTTGAAATGTTAGATAGCATGACGAACGGCAACTAATCTGGTGGCAATGAAAAGAAGTTCAATGATTGCGTTGTTAGGTCTTCGAATGGAGTTTTAAATGGGTTCAGCCTTTCAGTGGCACAGCTTTCAACCGACACCCAACTCAACTATAGATCACTTTAGACACAGGATGATCAGCTGTCCATTACTTCGTCTCTCCACAAGGCGACGTCGAATCGTCTGGGCTTGAGTTACTTACTATGAAGACATTAATTTTTGGACAGAAGGTTTATCATCGACAGTCGCCCCTCTAGCCAGCACAGATTAAGTTCCCAGTGAATACTTACTAATTATCATCTATAATTATCATCAGCTGCTGAAAATAACTTATTACTTGTTGTGATGCCGCAGAGAGCCAGAACAAACTCCGTCTCCTTCTCTTGTGCCTCGTTCTCCTGTTGACCGTCGGATGCACTGGCTGCTGCTGCTGATCCTCCTCCTGCTGCTGCAACTGAAGCATCCGTGTAGGTTCTGGCATAACTCTCAATCGTACTAATGACCATCGACAGAAACTCATTCACCTGACTCTGATAACAAAGACAAACATCAAAGCATCATTCCTCAATATATTATGATACACACGTCGTACACCTGGGCAATTTGGCATGCGTTAGTTAGTCCTACATGCAGGAGGTGTATAATCAATGGCCGTCGCTTGGTTCTCTTGATATGAAGCTGGCAGAAACAGTTAAGCTAGGTCAGTTAGTAGTTCGATGGTTGACCATCTGTGTTATGGTATGGTATGGTATGGTATGGTACCTGGCAATTTATAAAGCGCCTCTCACAGTGCGAACTATTCAAACTATGCGTTTGAGCAGAGCGTTATGGTATCCGGACTTATTACCAGGACACATCGCTCTGGTTATTTTCCTCTTGGGCAAATCCCCCTACTCATTTTCCCCCAGATGACCAGAGGGACTCGCTCTTATGGGCAAAAGATAGGGAAATGTCCGAGAGAACGTCCTGGGAGAATTATTCCGGTGGGAAATGTCCTCGCTCCTTGTGGAATGCCTATCACCTGGTGCTCACGCCGTCCTCCATCCTTTCAGGGTCAGTGACTCCCAACAAGTTGTTCATTCACTTGTTGCATGAATTTATATGGCGCCCCTTACAGGGATCTACTCAGGATCACTGTCGACCCAGCCCCGGCTAAAAGACGGTCTTCGATTGCAATAAAATGTATCAGAAAAACCCTAGACAGCAAGTCAAAGTCCGAGGGAGCCCATTCCAAATCGAAGGGCCAACAACAGTAGAAGCACGGTACTGCCTCATAGAGGTCATTTTGTATTGGCAAATGAAAAGGTGTTCTGATGTTCAATTGCCACTGTCAAGTGTCAGCCTCAGCCAAAATTAAAGCAACCTTATACAGTAAATTATGGAATTTGACTGCTAAGCCACACATGCCTCAGAATTAGTGACCAGCACGTTAGTAATGATTGTGCTTCATAGATTTTCAGATATGCCTATACACCAGGGCTGTAGTGGTAATATTAGAGGTGAGTATACGCTACCGGTTAGTTTTCCGAAACAAATTAGAGGTGAGTATACGCTACAGTATTTTGTGAGTATACGCTACAGTATTTTAATATAAATATTTTGTGAGGCGAGTATACGGTCTCTAGAGGTGAGTATACGCCGCATACCCGCGTATACCCTCGACTACAGCCCTGCTATACACATAATTGTATGTAGGCACAGAGGTATCATAGGCCTACTTAAAACTAAAATGGAGTGTGGACGGAAGATTAGGCCTACCCCAGACAGAATAGATTCAATGCTGTCCTGTCGCCTGGAGACGCGCCATAGCAGAGTGGCACATGCTGCTCCCATATTGGCGCAATATTCTGACTGCTGAAGCAGCTGATGGCTGACCTCACGAACACGATGCTCCATCTGAACCATTGTCTATGTATCACAAAAACAACCACTGAAAGCATCTAACTTTGGATTTCTCATAACAGCAACTTACAAGAACAGGAGACTAACATGAAACAAAGTATGATAACACTGTTCTTTCCAAATTCATCAGAACAAAGTGATTCGCTTCCCTTTCTGTTTGACTATAGAAAGTTTAACATATAGGCTACATGTTTGAATGTACAGCTCTTGTGTAGGGGTATAGTGTAGTAGAAAGCTATGATGTCGTAACTTAAGATAAGCTTTGCAGGAAAAGTGTTGCAGCGCTAATTAAGGTAGGTTGCCTCCAGACAGTAGGCCTATGGAGGACAGCATAATCAGTCTTTTAATGTTACAAATGATCCTGCAAATTTGTAAAAGAAAATAAACCGGAAAAAGACAGTACTGGTAGTTTTGGAACTGATCTAGTAGTCACAAAGAGGCTCATGAGTTTGAAGGAACATGTTAATACTGACCTCTTGTTGTTTCTGTAAGTCGGCCACTGCCACTTCGCATCGTGTCTTCCAGTGATCTCGATCGTCGGAGAAGAGGTTCAACTGTTGCTGACAGAACGCCAACTCTAAATTGGACGACGAATGAAGTTTCACTCAATTACAATTATTGAATAAACGAATATACAATACAATACAATACAAACTATCAGCGATATTCAGCCTTGCAGAGAAACACGTAGCTCATCGTGCATAGGCAGGAAACGAAAACTTATGACTGTATCCAGATACCTTGCTACGATAGCTAATAGTGCAAACTGTCGTCACACAAAGAAAACTACATTAGAAATTAAGTTGACAGCATGAGGCATATGAGAATGGTGTTAAATCAGTTAGAAATTAGTCTTATAGGTGCAAGTGTTGCCTTTACCATTTGCAGTCAGATATTGAAATGGTCCAGTTAAGTCTAATGTTATATCTCTGAATGTACAAGTATTATCAATCTGAATGGTTGTCTTTTAAATTCTAGTCAAAAGTTCATTATCTTCCAGAGACCATTCTCTGTATTTTGCAGCAGTCCATACGTGAGCGGAATGTCGCCGTTGATGACATGAGGCAAAACATCTCTCAGAATTCGGATCTCTCGTCCAAGTCTCCAAAGATCTTTCTTTGATACCAACACCAAATCATCCGCCTTCAAAAACAGACGGCAGATAAATTATTTGGTAAGAGGGTTTTCAAAATAATAGCACACAGATCACAACCCACAGATTTTTTTTATCATTGCACAGCATGGCAGAAACTTAAAACGGTTCTAGGACTTTTCGCCCCCGGAAGATTCGCCCCCGGAAGATTCGCCCCCGACATTTCGCCCCCCGGAAGTTTCGCCCCCGTCGATCCAGCTTCTAATCTTAGTTACATTTTCATCATAGATCCAGTTTCTAGTCTTCTAGTTACATTTTCATCGCTAATCCAGCTTCTAGTCTTAGTTATATTTTCATCATGGATCCCGGAGGCGAAACTTCCTCGGGGGCGAATCTTCCCGGGGGCGAAATGTCGGGGGCGAATCTTCCGGGGGCGAATCTTCCGGGGGCGAAACTTCCGTATCCCCTTTAAACACCTCCAGGGTATTGCTATATGCTGTATGGACAGAACTAATATGAAATCAATTCAGCAGACAGAAAAGTCTATAATCTATTTTAAACTGGAGAACTGGAGGGAGAGAACAGAAGTTATGAATTATGCAACTCATCCTAAGTGGAGGAAGCTACAGTTGATTCACAATATCAGATGTTAAATAAATCCTAATGCTTAAATTTCAATGCCAGAAAGATCAGTATGTCTATTTACTTATCTTCACCACCACCACGGCCACCACCACGGCCACCACCATGACCACCACCACAACCACCACCACGACCACCACGACCACCACCACCACGACCATCACCACGACCACCACCACGACCACCACCACCACGACCACCACAACCACCACCACGACCACCACCACCACGACCACCACCATGACCACCACCACGACCACCACCACCACGACCACCACCACCACGACCACCACCACCACGACCACCACCACGACCACCACCACCACGACCACCACCACGACCACCACCACCACGATCACGATCACGACCACCACAACCACCACCACGACGACCACCACCACGACCACCACCATGACCACCACCACGACCACCACCACGACCACCACCACCACGATCACGATCACGACCACCACAACCACCACCACGACGACCACCACCACGACCACCACCATGACCACCACCACGACCACCACCACCACGACCACCACGACCACCACGACGACCACGACCACGACCACCACCACCACGACCACCACCACCACCACGACCACGACCACCACGACCACGACCACGACCACGACCACCACCACGACCACCACCACGACCACGACCACCACGACCACCACCACCACGACCACCACCACGACCACCACCACGATCACGATCACGACCACGACCACCACCATGACCACCACCACGACCACCACCACCACGACCACCACCACGACCACGACCACCCCCGCCGCCACCACCACCACCACGATCTCTTTGAATGGTGGTTTATTCCAACAGTTAACTGAGCCAAGCACTGAATGACCTTACCGGCAAACAGTGCTAATGTCATCAGTCATTTTCATTAGTAGTCACTTTATTACTACGATCTCAACCTGTAAGGATTCTGTAGAGTCGCATTGATGAAAGGCCTTCACATCTTCAAAATCACGGCAAAGACTTTCTGAATTCACCTTCACGTCAGCAATTACTTTCTGCTGTAATGAACAAAAATTTCCTCCATGGACTAGAACTATAGTAATGTATAGGCGTCGACTTTTGCTTTTGTCTCTGGGTGCCAGTCAGGGGCGGATCCAGAAGGTTTATCAAAGTTTTAAAGGACCAACGGAGCTTTTTAGGAAATCATTTCCGAAAAAATCTGAAGTCCTTTTTTAGTCATCCGTGTGTAAACATAGGAAAAAAATGGGAGCCATGGCCGGATTGCCCCCCTGGATCCGCCCCTGGTGCCAGTGCATATTTTAAGATAATTCTCTCCTCAAATTTGACGACTTTTTTAAGAATTCATCCCCGAAAAAATGTGACAACTTTTTTTAGGAATACCCCAAAAAATTGAATTTAAGGTCCGAATTCTTCTGGGTGCCAGGCCCCCACTGAACTTTATCTCTGGGTGCATTGGCACCCAAGGCCCCCAAGAAGTCGGCGCCTATGGTAATGTTGTTGTCAAGAAGGTATTCAGCTGAAATTGTGTTGATTGTAACAGTTCCCAATCAGTTGTTTAATGCAGAACAAACTATTTCCCAATCTCCCAGCTGCTGATCAGGAGAAAAATATCAACAAACTCTACTATATAGTGCTTTACTTAAATTGGAAGTTGAAGATTTGCCTCATCCCATATCAAATCTCTTAGGGACACTCTCATAGCACTCTTATTCAAATACACAAGGAATTGATGGTGTCTTCTGAGTAAAAACACAATCCAAAATCAAGATCATTTAGATAGAACAAGAACAGATTCATAAGGACTTATGAACTCATTGTGATATTCCATTAGTTCTTATGATTCATAAGCAGAAATCGTTAAGCGGGAAAGAAAGGCACATCGTCAGCTCTGCAACTCAAATGAAATCAGTTCGCAGCCTTCATCAAATCTAGCCAGATAATAGAGGTGTGTCTGACGCCACAATGTAATCTGACCACACTTTCATCGGTAGCTGCTATCCTGAAATATCGTAGGAAGACTTTCGAAGAATGTTCTATACTCATTTCTGTATGGCATCTATTTAGCAGCTGCTTAAGCGCATTTCAGGTGCATTTAGTTACATCAATTTGCGTTTAGGGGCCATCCATATATTACGTACGCAAAAATCCGGGAAAATTGGACCCCCTCCCCCTGTTCGCAAGCGTACTTTCTTCCACCCCCCCCCACTGCGTACGTACGCTTGACGCACCCCCCCCCCCGCGAGACCAGCTGCAGAAAGTGTCTGACAGCTCCAGACTGTCTGCACTTTAGGCCAGATTGAAGGATGAGTCAGGGCCAATATAGACAAATTATAGGTGTCTCGTTCACAGCACAGAATAACTGCACATGGCTTTTATAAATTATAATGTAATAAAATGCCATCAGACGACTATAGGACAATAAAGAGTTATAAATAGGCTCAAGTGGACGTCATAATTATTAAGACCAATTTCCAACTGCCATGGAAGCACAGTAGGGTAGGGTGTTCTAAGACGCCCCCTTTAAGGAAATTTTCGTTTTTCATGAAACTGGATTATAAGAAATTTATATCCAGCACATCAATAGAACTGCAAACCAAAGTGCTACACATGGCCGGAGTGTCGGCTGTCAAATAGAACAATATATTAAGATATTTTGATTTTAAAAATTTTTGTCAAGGGGCATCTTACCCAGTAAGTAATTTGCCCCCGGGCGCGTCTTACCCAATGGCATGGAGTTTTACCCATATAAACATGGCTTTAAAACTAGAATTAGCTATAATAATTATCTTGTACGTATTTATCTGTTAACAAGTATTTGTTCATGATTGGTTACTAGGCATAGTCAAGGTGTTTCATGGGGTGTTGATGTTAACACAGTAGCCCTCTCAGTTTTTCGCTATGGACTTAAATGCAGCATTAGGTATTATTTATAATACATTTCTTATTGGTATCCATATTATCTTCAGCCTTAGTTTAACATAGTGGCTTAATATATAATGGTGAAAAAAAGTATGCCTACATTAATGTATTACGAGGAGCCATGCTCCCGGGGGCATCTTAATTAATTCGAGAGGGGGCGTCTTACCCCAAATTAGGATGGTATACACAACAAGCAATAGAAAATTAACCGTATATCGCCCACCAAATTTACAACCAGATATATAAACTTTAGGCTCTTATTAGTGCTGACACTAAGCACATAATAAAAAGTTCATATCTTGATGCTGTAATCAACCAAAACTTTAATATGTTTCTTATGACACGACAGTGCGAAAACTTTTAAAATTTATTACGAGAACACCGTATGCGACCAAGACCATGTAATTACTTCAGAAACACTCACTAGATGGCAGCTCAATGCTAAACTAAGTGAGTAAGCTATAATTTATTTGAAATGCCAGATACCAGAGGGTGGGCGTCTTACCCCAGGGGGCGTCTTAGAACACCCTACCCCCTACTGTAGTTCAGGATATTATGGCAGTCAATGCACGGTATAGAAGCATTGCTTTTGCGACTTGCCTTTTATATCCTCTCGCTCCTTATCGTTTTCTGCCTGGTTAGGGACCCACCCGTAGACATCATGTTTGAATTCAAAAATGCCATTATCTTTTCTGAGCATTGCTCTTTTAGGCCTATAGTTTTCCAACGCCTCCAAACTATCTATACTAGACCTACATGGGTAAACGTACGTTTTAGCGTAATTAATTATTGGACGAAATGTCCACGTTCGCTTTAGCGTAATTAATTATTGGAAGCTGGATGAGCCCTACATGATACTCGAAAACACATGTAAACACGTAAAACAGTTTTAGATGGATGCTTAAAGCAAACTGTACTGATCAAGTATTAATTCTAACCAGAGTTGTTAGTGACTGGCTCCATCCATCGCTGCTATCCATAGCAAATATTTTTTAGAATTGTTGTTAAATTAGATGAATTTGTCACAAATACTATATAATACGCAGAATTAGCGAAACTCTTCGTCTGCCTGAACTACTTCCATTGCAGACTATTTCGCACAAAATCGATAAATTGTTTGAGAAAAAATCCGCCCAAAGATTACGCCTTTCAAGTATCCAACAACAGCCCTGGTGTTATGTAGCATGATACAGGCCCGCATTAATGAAATCGTTTGCGGAAGGCTTAGTTGGAATAGTCTGAACTTCTGAAATAGCACGTCCTTTAATTATAGTTATCGCGCCTGCCGTCTGTAGATAAATGTCGGATGTGTCTAGACTCTAGAACGACCAGGCATGGGTTATGAGCCTAACAGTGGCGTCACTAGGGGGAATGCAGGGGTGCGGACCGGGTGACACATTGAGAAGGGCTGATACCAAAATGACTGTCTAAAACATTTTTTTGCAGAGTTTCAGCAGAAATTTATTATTTTTAAATAAACAACAACAGATAACAACAAAATGTTGTTCGTAAGCCCAGCTTACATGTAGGGCATATATGTATCAGCATCAATTTACCTAAAGCTGGAACTCTATGCTAATTTACTTTTTTGAACCTTCTAATGGGGATGACACCATGACTTACCGAACTGGGTGACACCAACCTTAGTGACGCCACTGGGCTATGACCAGGGCTGTAGTGGTAAAATTAGAGGTGAGTAGGCTACAAGCTACCGGTTAGTTTTCCGAAACAAATTAGAGGCGTGTAGGCCTATACGCTAGGCCCTACAGTATTTTGTGAGTATACACTATTTTAATATAAATAAATATAAATATTTTGTGAGGTGAGTATACGGTCCTAGAGGCGAGTACACGCTGTATACCCGAGTATACCCTCGACTACAGCCCTGGCTATGACCTTCGTAACCGGCCTCACTCATTTGCTTTGACTCTAAAGACCCAAAGAACTTCCCACATAGAATGCTGTTCAAAGGCATTATTAACTGTTTTTTGTTGAGGGAACATAGGAAGCAGCTAAGCTGGGATGCATGTGAACGACCAGATAAATCTTATCATATGCGGCTAGCATTAACTTAGCATCCTGCCAAACAATAGCCTCGATATTTTGGAGACCCAATGTGTCTACTCGATTTAGGCCTGACAGTTGTCAGTTGATACTCATGAATCGCTTGTAAATTTTTGGCAAATGTTTGATTTTGAATAAATGACTATACAATACAATACAAAAGAAAGTTGGACAGCGCGCAAGGAAAGCTGAAAGTTGCAAGCAAAAGGTCCGGCAAGAGGTGAGTTTTGTGTTTTATGACAATTTGTTAGGGCATTAGCAAGGCCAAGGTATACCTCGGGCTCTAACCGATTCGCCGAAGCCCAATTCTGTGAACTGACGATGAGTTGATGAACTAATCAGGGGCGTAACTTTGGTCTAAAAAGTGGGGGGAACCAATTTCTTCTCCACTTTAGCTTTTTGCTAAAGTTGTGGAGTAGCCATGTTTTGATGCTTCTGTTCCTGTTGCCATTTCCTAAATACCTTGACAACAAAAGCAATAATTATGAATGTCTTTGTACGTGTAATACTGTACCCGCATTCTTTACCTTCATGGTGAATAGCTTCCATAACTTATTGATTGTAGGCTAGTCTTTGACGTCTGTAGTCTTATTACAATAGTGTATAGTTTTGGCTTAATTTTGTAAGGTTAGAGAAGTTCAGAAGTGTTATTAATAATATCAAGATAATTATGCCGTTTAACTAATTCCTGCAGAATGGAAGGTATAACTGATTAATACTTTTGGCTGGAATCTATTCAGGTAAACAGTACCAGGGTGAGACAGTTTTTTACTTAGTGCATATAAGTATCAAGAATGGTCTCTTTCAGTTTAGCTTGATACAAACAATGGTCTATATATGCAGTGTCGGCGATCTTGTCTGAGAGGTGGGGGGGGGGACAAAGTCGGCCACGATCTCGTCGACGACCGTTTTTTTTAAAATCTTGTCCGAAAAAATTTCTTCTGCCACTTCATCTCCGAAAAATTTCGCTTTCATCTCCCAAAAAAGTTGATGACCTTTTTTTTAGTCATTCACCTTTTTTTACTACCTTTTCACACTGCAGGTCTGCTTTCTCCAAAAATTTCCTCTTTACTGGAATCTCATGTTCCCACTCAAAATATGCAATCTCATCTTCGAAAAATGTTGATGACCTTTTTTTAGTCCTCCAAACTACTTTCGTTACATCTTCAGAAATCATGCCTTCAAAAAAATTACTATCATACCTTCAAAATAGCTGACGACCTTTTTTGGCAATTCGTCTCTAAGAAAATTTTTTTACCTTTTTTCCTTTTCTTCCACAATTTTATTACTTTTTCCTTGAAATTTTTGGGGGGACACTTCTCCTCAAAACAACTTTTCTGGTCACAAAACCAATGAAAACACATTTTCGCCCTCACACACAATTGCATTTCTTGACCTTTTTTGATGTTTCTTCAAAATTTGGGGGTCCGATGCATGGCGTGTCCCCCCACTCTTAAAGGTGGGGTCTTGTCCCCCCAACCCCCCGGGATCGCCGCCCATGTATATATGGAGACCTTAAATGAAATGGCACCAATTCAAACAGGCAGCAGACCACCTGGTAAATTCATTTAAAAATTAACAGGCTTAAGGCCACTCGGCCATTCAATCACTATATATGAGAAAACGTGTATATTTACACTTCACTCCTGGTCTTGACAGCAGCCTCTGACTGGGAGGCTGCTGTCATCAGGCATCTTCGCTGTGACTTGGTGTGTAGGCCTCTACTGCAGCGGTTCTCAACCTGTGGGTCGCGACCCCCACGGGGGTCGGCTGGAAACTTCAGAAATTTATTTAAAAAAATTGTCAGCGTAGTTTCTTAATATTCAATATTTTTATGTAGACCTAATTATGATTTCTGTGTTGTGCTCTAGCAAAGACTGCACCGAGAATTTCTGATCTGGTGAGAAAGAAGCAAGCACAGCCTTCTCATTGACGCTCTTCTTTGGATTGCGAAACTCCATCATTTTTCTAGTTATAATTGAAATAATATTGTGGGCTTTCTGTAGCTTCGTTTTCATAAATTTTAAGTAATGTTTCAACTTTAAATTTACCAGCTGCCATTGAAATGTGTAACTCTTAATTGTACAGTCACAGTACAATCTATATAAATAAAGCGAGAATTCTGTGCGTCTGTCTGTCTGTTTGATCGGGCTTAACTTCTACAATTTCTCACCTTTTCACTCGAAACCTTGACTGCTGTGTCGGTCTCGGCATCGGACACCCAGTGGAGGGGTTCGCGTCCCCGGTTTTCACCGCTACCATGGTGAAAATCCCCCAAAACTACCCAACCGAGCGTCCCTGCGCCTATTCCACTGCGAAGCGGTTCTATTTATGGCGCCGGTATTCCCCAACATCATTAATAATGCGCATAACGACACCCACTCGCCTCTAGCGGTTTTATTTATGGCGCCGGTATTACCCAACGTCATTAATAATGCGCATAACGAACTTCTTCAAAATTCTAAATTTCATGACGATGGATTCGAACTATATTCATCGTTTTACAGCAAAATTTTAACGTATGTTCAAACACGAAGAGCTACATTATTTCCAGTATATGAAACAACCAGTCTCCTTTACTAAGGGCCAGGCCGACTACACACCGGCAGTGGGTCTGCGAAGCAGTCAGTCCACGGCAGAGGTCGCTACACGCCAAAAGGCGTCTACAAGACTGCGAAGCAGTCTCCCCACAGGTCAAGGGCCTCGGCGACTGGGAAGCAGTCGCCGCCAGAGGGTGACTGCGAAGCAGTCAGTCAGAGGGCGACTGCGAAGCAGTCAGTCCACGGCAGAGGTCGCTAGACCCCAGAAGGCGTATACAAGACTGCGAAGCAGTCTCCGCTGTACGCCAGAAGGCGTCTACAAGACTGCGAAGCAGTCTCCGCCAGAGGTCGCCAGACGCCACAAGGGCCTGCAAGACTGCGAAGCAGTCGCCGCCAGAGGGCGACTGCGAAGCAGTCAGTCCACGGCAGAGGTCGCTAGACGCCAGAAGGCGTCAACAAGACTGCGAAGCAGTCTCCGCCACACGTCGCCAAACGCCACAAGGGCCTCCAAGACTGCGAAGCAGTCGCCGCCAGAGGGCGACTGCGAAGCAGTCAGTCCACGGCAGAGGTCGCTAGATGCCAGAAGGCGTCTACAAGACTGCGAAGCAGTCTCCGCCACAGGTCGCCAGACGCCACAAGGGCCTCCAAGACTGCGAAGCAGTCGCCGCCAGAGGGCGACTGCCAAGATTGCCAAGCAGTCGTTGTTGTTGGTGGTGGTGTGGTGGTGGTGGTGGTGTGAACCTTATAACCCCGGACAACGCCGGGTAATCCAGCTAGTACACAATAAATATTAAACTTCAAGTAAACATTTTATTTAGGCCTACTAAATTTTACTTTAACATTTTTTAAAATTGTTACCAACAAAGTTACAAATTGTTTTGTTGATTAATGATTTATTATGTGTATGGATTATCAAATGGCGAGAAGTGAAATCATCATAATGGTAGCAAAAGTGCGGTGAAGGGGAGTGACCCAATCATTTTTATTGTTGGGGTCGCCACAACTTTGGAAATGTTGTAAAGGGGTCGCAGCACTAAAAAGGTTGAGAACCGCTGCTCTACTGTATCAGAGCATATGCAAGTGTATTCATGCAATATACTAATGCATGTTGCTTCATCTGATTACAATTTGTCAATACCTATACGGCTGTTCAGTGTAATTAAGGATTTTCATATTTGTAAGATGTAAGTCTGTAGGTGCCTTCTCTCTCAGTCCCTTTGTGTGTAGTTAAGCTTCATTGTCATGGAGTGGCTTTAGAGAAACTGGCCTCTTGGCTGGTCACAGGACAAACAGTTGTTCATAGTGAATCATATAATTTATCAAGTATTCTGACTAGGGCATGCCACGCCGCGCCACCGCCCGAAAATAACCGGCGCGCCGCCACCGACGCTATCAAGTCGGCGCAGGGCTCTACTCCAAAGTCAGCAGCAGGCGAGACCAAATGACATTTGCTCATGCCTCCAGTCAACAGACAGGAGTGGTATTTGCTCATACCTCATATCCACCATAGGCTGCCTCTCTGTCTTATGGATTGATCTTCTGGATATGGACCTGATTACGGATTGGTTTTGGTGTGCCATCGGTTGATACCTTGTGCATTAGACAACGGCGCAATAGAAGTTACTAATTACATTGCATAGGCCCTACCTCAAGGCAAGAGACAGGAGTGATATTTGCTCATACCTCCAGTCAAGAGATAGGAGTGGCAGAGTGTAATGTGCTCATATACCTCTCAGTCAACAGCAGGCAACACTGAATGGAGCTTTATTTGCTCTCTCTCTCAAGTGGATGAATTCAGCCAATAGACAATTCATTTTCAGAAACCACTCAACGGAGAAATAGTTTGTGGGGGAAAATTAAACAGCATCTTGAGTAGATTCCCTTGACGTCAGTTTCTTCTGCTGAGACAATTCATGTCTACATTTGGAGCCATCTGAATTCTTATTCATCAGCCGTAAACACCGAAGCCAAGCGAACGTCTTGTTACCTACAATGGAAACTCGAAACATGAAACCACAGGAACTGTATGCAACAATAACCAGATGTTGCCCAGCACACAACACATCATCTGACCCTCACACTCTAGAGGAATAACTGAATGACAACTATCACTTTTTGTTGTCTTCCATTACAAATAAAAAACGACGTTGCCAATAGGAGATCACGACCGTTATATCAGTGGCATTGAAAAATATGACATTTCTTGCAACTAATCAACCAAACAAGCTTACAGTCAGATTACAATTGGAAATGAATTTGCAATAAACACTTTTTGGTGATGATAATTACAGAATTCACCTTGACTAAGATGTTTAAAACTCTCCCTTCTGCTCACATCTTTTTCAATTAAAATCAACAAATCTGCTCAAGTGACACAAAAGCAGACAAGATGACCAGCACAGGTTCCGTTGCCAATTAAGTCGATTTGAAAGACATGGACTAAATGAACCATGGTCAATCTGAGCAACCAAAACCCTGCTCCCTGTTGTTTGCCACAGGTTGATGCCTTGTCCATTAGATACCGGCGCTACAGAAGTCACTAATAATCCGGTCAATCCTAATGTTTGGTGAAAAATTCCCTTAATCTATTTATTCCCGTAATGCAAAAATGGTCGTGCACATCGAACACGTCAAACTGCAGTCAACACACTACACAGAGGATGATGGACTCTACATGTAGACAGACATGTATGAGAATCTTTCATATTCTCATAAAGGACAAAAACTGTAACATTTAAGTCTCTTCTAAAACACGTCAAAACAACCAAATGGACGTTCACAGTTCCTTCAGATGCGGCGTTCTATATGCAAATTGACAAACTGAATATACACAATGCTAACATTGTATATATATATATATATATACAGTGTTATATATATCTATAGCCATCAAGTGAGAAATTAGTGGAATGTAATTCTGCAATTTTAAATATAACAGCAGACACAGCATGATGAGTCATTTGGTCTATCATCCCAAAAGACACCGTACTGAAACCACCTCCTCACAAAACAGTCGCTTGTAACTGTTAGGGCTCACTGGAAGTGATGTTCGTGTGGTAGGAAGTAGTCGTTAAAGAATGCATCAAACCTATGTTACAGCAGCACAAACACAAAAGCAAACAACCAGACAGTCAGCTGCAGTTGATGCATATTTTCTAACCCCAACACCTGATATGCAATACAAAAGCCAACACTTTCCATCTTATGGAATACATGTTACGACCAGTCTTCAATGAAATCAATGATCTGCAGAGAATGACTTGTGCCAACTTCAATCACAGTCTTGCAATTTCATTTTCATACTCAACTTCACCAATGACCAGTCAGATGTTTTCCATTTCTGTTCAGTTTCAATAAAAATCACTACGGTCAAATCTAAGTACATCTTCATATTGTTAATTAATTTAGCTGGCAACCTAATTGTGTTGAAGCGCATGGTCACAATTCCGAATATAAAGTTTCAACAAAGCTAAACAAATGGCAATAAGAAATGAAATTAGAAACTAAACAGTCTCAGAACAGTCTCAGGACTTCTGCCAATGACTCTCATCCACATTCAGATTCTAGCTGTCTGCACTGGTCACAGTGACACAAAAGCAGACAAGTCACAAGACTACAGATCATCAAGAACAACAATACTTTCAATGACAAACACAAACTGGTTATTTCCCTAATATCATTTAAACAGACATGATCTTAGTTTTCAAAGACACAATAAACGCTCTGGAAATGCAACAGCAATATCTGAAATTCACAATCAATTGAATAATAAACATGGATAAGACAATAATATCACCATCACTGTCGCCATGATTAACTTTCCTTTCATTAACACCATTTCATCGCATAAAAATGCTACGGCAATGCAACGGCAGTCAATGACATCATCTTAAAACACAAAGTCTAGTCTGTCGTTTGTGGAAGGAGGACAGTGGCAGGTATTTGACCCCATCACCTGGATTACATCTAAACGGTCATCTACAAAGTACGTCATGGTTGTGAGGCTGTTATGTTGCAATGTTTCTTTTATCATCCCTAAGTTTATCTTCATCAATTCATTTCTTCTTCTGTTTCTTTGCCATTTCTTTTTCCTTCTTCTGCTGCTTCAGCTTCTTCTTCTCTTCCCGAGCGACTGCCTTCTCTCGTAGATTTCGTACAAGTTTGTATACAAAAAAACCTGAAACAGAAATGAATCCAAGGATTAATACAGAGCACAAGTTCACAAGTCATTTTTTTACTTTAAACAGAAAACTAATGAACAGAATACTGATAAATTGAGGCCTTAACAGATACTTTTTATTGCCTGCTATCTTGATAATACAGTGATTTTACCGAACAATACCTGACTGGGTATCCTGAAATGACTAAAGAAAAGATGGACCAGTAAGAAAGTCTTTGGGTGACAAAAACCACATGGACAAAACTTAGTGCAGATTCCTGTGTGCAGTTGGGGACAGATGGGAAAAGTAGATGGGAGAAAACTACAATGAGGTTAAATTGTTTCTATCAACAACGTACGGGAGAAGCGCAGCAATTCACGGGACAAAGGATCGTCTTTCTTTGAAACATCCCATAACTGGAAAATCTGTTTCTTAGATAATAAGGTTCATTTTGACAGTCACCTGACAAGCCAAAGTCATTGTTGAATCCTTGATCTAACCAAATGCAGTCACACTCCTTTCAGCAACTGCTAGATGGGCAATTCCGTCGATTTTTGGATTACGGATGTAGCAAACGTGCAAAAATGAAATGTAAATAAATGCATAAAACCAGGGTTTTTTTTCAGCCGGAACGAGCCGGAACAGCGTTCCGGCACCTTTTTCTTAGCTACTAAAAATATTTTTTTATTTTAATAATAAAAACAATAATTTTGTTATTTTAATTTAATTTAAGTGTTTTTGAACTGTTTTCAGTGTTTTTTCAGACCCCTACCAACACCCAACCCCGTTTTTCCCGTGATTTTAGCCCGCCCATAAATGTTGCGTTCCGGAACCTATTGTTCCGTTCCGGAACCTTTTTTTCTAGAAAAAAAGCACTGCATAAAACCAAATATTCTGCTGATCCACGATGCATTAAGAATATCAATTTCTAAGTTTCCCTGCACGATGTCTTGCAAGAACTTGTTTACAGTGTGATTTATAGGCCTATGAAAATTTTATCATTACTGTCACACCTGTTTGGGCAGCTGAGATTTCATGATTTTACTAAATATTACATCATATAATAGTTGAAATCTGACCATATGGTGTTTTGCTTATAAGGTTCTGTAAGTTTACAGTTAAGTTATGTATTTAGTAGGGCTGTACCGAACATTCGCTTCGTATTCCCTTCAGGGCCGAATAGTTGGCCAAGTAGCTATAGATTCGGTATTCGACCGAATACGAAGAGTGGTCACGTGACATCTGTTTCTGCATATGGACTGAAGTAACTCTCTCATTAACATAACATATGCTGTGGTTGCAGCCTGGACCGCGGTATCCCAGTGTCAGTAGTCTCATTCTTTGTGTACAGTGAGTGAACGTTAACATATTTTTGATTGTGTCGGTAGACCTATTTTGTACACTATTCGTATTCCTATTTGGCCGAACAGTTGGTCCAATTATTCGTATTTGGCCGAATAGTGATAATCATCTATTTGGCACAGCCCTAGTATTTAGCCTATTGATTAGTTTACAATTTAGTTTTTTAACGATTGTAACAGTAATGCAAGTTGAACTTGAAATGAGAAGTGTGTGACAGGAATGAGAATTATTTTACAGTAATGAGAAGTATGTGACAGCAATGAGACTGTAATGATAATAAATTAGACATACATGAGACACGGTATTATAAGGTTGATATTTTAAATATGATTGTACTGAGGCGTGACTGTAATGAGGGAACTGCACGAAGCATGGACATGCACCCACTGAGGCTTAACAAAGCGCAAGCAGTGTTTTCTTACTTAGACCATATGCCTCATTCAAAAGTTAGAGCGCCATACATCATGTTAGTTAAACTTTAAAAGTAACAGATGGTGACTATTGAGACCTGAAAAGTCAGATTGATAGTTTTTAACTCATACTCACATAAATATTGATTATTTATTTAACTAATGGCACATATTATTGTTTCATTCTATTTATAGTTCTTATCGACAGTTCTGCGAGCCATTTCGAGTAGGGTGCATCTAACAGTTGATCGAGATTCATACTCAGATTCTGCCTCATTCAGGCGTGACTGTGATAAGGTGCAACCTAAGGAACAAGATTGTTTGACATGCTATGCTTAAAATAAGCCTCAGAATTAGACAACTCATAAGCACATCAAGCGGACACTCATAGCTTTAATAAACCGCAATGTTAGTGTAGCTGCTCAAGAGATTACAATTTCTATGCACCTACAAAATCGAAAAATATGGATCGGGACGTGGGGCTGTAATGAGATTTGATGCGTTTGAAGCGCTAAATGAAATTAAAAATGAACAAAGATAGCAGATTTTGTTCTGCAGCTTACTATGAACATTTTGATACATTCTGTTTCTCCTCACCTATAAAAATGCGGTTGTTATTGCTGATGGACACAAAATCTATGTTCTGGGTGTTTTTTATTACTAGGCAGAATATTAATCAGTTTATTTTCCTACAGAAAGTAAAATGGACAAAAACAAAGACAGTAATGATGATAACAGATTCAGTCATGAATGAGTGTAGGTAAGTGTAACTTTGCAACTGTAAGCTGATTGTCGCTGGTTATTCAGAGTAAAAACTTGTGCGTAGAGGTAAAGCAGCAGAGTTTTCACAGATGCATCTACTGGCATATCCATTCCTTTTGGAACTTGTGTTTGTTCAAATAATTATAACTGTTGATAAGCAAAACCAGAGAGAAGGACAAATTAGGTCAAGCCAAAATTGAAATATATAAATAATAATGTTCATAAAACTGCATTTTACGATTACAGTTGAAATACCTGGTGCCAACAGATCATGGAGGGAGGACGGGAGGGAAACGGCAGTGCTGTTCCAGTCGATGGTAAACCTACTTAGAAAGAAAGAAATATTAATTAAGTGGCAAATTTGACTAAGTAGGGCAAGAATTTTGGCGACGGTGGGACCTACGGAAAATCTGTCAAGTGACATTCACATGGCATGATGCGTTATAATAGTGCCTGGAAAGTTATTAATGAACAAAGTCATTAATATCTGGGATCTTAATGTTTCCTATAAAATGAGCAGAATCATAGTGACATTCCCACGATGACAGGAGGAACACATTCAATAAAATAAAGTACTGAGGACAAGGAAACGACGTTCACATGACGACCGAGCAGCTGGCAAAACATCTGCTTTATTCGACCACTCCGAAGGCTGTTATAATAACACCTACCGATTAGCGAAACGACGATAATGGCTGGAACAATAAATATCGTGTTGTCGATTCCCTCTTTGATCGGTCCCTTTGGATCGCTCAGTTCAACCATTCTGAAATTCTCAGCTCAGGCAACGAAGTCCACTGAACCGGCAGAATGTGAGAGAAACACGTCAACGAAGCAGATGTTCACACCAACAAGACCAGAACAAGACACTTCCGCCATCGTAGATGTTGCATTTCAGCCGTAAGAACATACACCGTAAGAATAGACACCAACTAGGAATGTAAGTAAGTACATGAGTTCAGAGGCGTCTACACCATAGAAATCTTGGAGCAAAATGCTCCATCCAAAATATAGGGGGAAGATCTGTCAGTGTGTGTGCCACCATTTTAGGGGGGGAGGGAGGGGGAAGGGGAAGAAGAAGGGCGAAAGGGGGAGTTGCTCCAGTGACTTGGGGGTGGGGGTGGATAGACGCCCCTGCATGAGCTTATCTTATCTTATCTTATCTTATATAATTATTTATAAAGCGCCTCTCACAGCATAGACTATTCAGAGGCGCTCCCAGCGTGTCAGCCCCGAGGGAAAAGAAAGGTCTTTAGGCAGCGGAGAGAAGAAGGCGAGATCCCAAGCAAAATCTTGCTACGGAGAGAGGGGGGCAGGTCATTCCAAAGGGAAGGGCCAAGGATGGCAAACGCACGATGCTGAGCCATCGAAGTCCTTGCGCGAGGGACAAGCAGATCAAGGCGGTCAGCAGACCGAAGAGGGCGGGAAGACAGAGCAGATAGAGGTTTGCGCATTAGGTCACAGAGGTATTTAGGAGCTTTTCCCAATTGAGTCCTAGAGACCAGGAGAAGAACCTTGTATTGGATGCGGGAAGCAACAGGAAGCCAGTGAAGTACATCAGTCATAAAGGTAGCTGCAACAGAATGAATTTTTTTATCGGCTGAGAGTAATCATTACCATTTACCATTAATCTATTAAGAACAATCAAGATCACGTCCTTTGGCCTCTTTACCACCAGTCCATAAAACTGTATATTCACTGCGTCCTCAGAATCACCAGTAGGCCTACTGTCTTAAGTAAGTAAGTAATATAATAATAATAATCTTTTCTTTAATTAAGCGCCTGCAAACGCACTGCGCTGTACATTGAACGTATATAACAGTAGAAACGGCATCCACGCAGGGCGCCTTACATACATGTATTAAGTAGAAGCAGCTGTCAACCCAATCCTTCCGTTGACAATCCTTCTGATTAAATCCTTGTTCTCTCTCTGACTTAACGCCTATTTAACGTTCACCTTTTGAACACTAATTCTACGTATAAGTATAACCTGAATTAATCAGCAACACAGTTTAATATCTTTTCAGTTTAATAAGAAACAAACAGACAGAACTCAATTCGATTACAACTCAACTAGTCAGCCACACTACTACATCGAACACACTCGAATTCAAACTTCTCTAGTCAGCATAATTCTTCGCGCCCCTTGACACACCTGTCTTCTGTGCGCATAAACGAACTCTAATAATATACATATAGCGCGCCGCTGCCAATATCGGCCGGCCGCGCGTGTCACTAAGACTAAACGTTATACATCTATCATATATACATATACACGTGAAACTAAAGTAAGCGCACTAAATATATACGCTAACATCTCGCACTGCAAGACTGCACACAAAACTCAGTTCACATTACCTCCTTCCTTTTTCTGGAATTGAGCAAATTAAATTTCAAAATTTGCGAAATTACCAAAATACATGAAACATATATATATCTAACTAATTAATAAACAGTCTTACGATTACTTATAACCTTGACAAACAATCAGCAATAACATTCAATCTGCCCTTCTTGTACTTCACCTCAACATCAAAAGTTTGTAAGGCTAACGCCCAACGCACAAGTTTAGCAGACTTAGACATTGACTCAGTCAAATATGTAAGAGGATTGTGATCAGTAAAAATGAAAATTTTTGATCCAATTATAATTTCTTTTAACTTGTTTAAAGCCCAAACAATAGCATAGGCTTCCTTTTCCACAGTAGCCCATCTCTTCTGGGTATCAGTTAATTTCTGACTGATAAATGACACAGGGCGTTCTATTCCCTTGTCGTCCATCTGTGTTAAAACAGCACCGACTGCAAAGTCACTACTATCGCAGTACAAATTGAATGGTTTTCCCACTTCAAAAACATATAACACTACTTTGGATCGCACAGCCTCTTTAAGTAAATCAAATGCTTGCTGATGTTCAACAGTCCAATCAATCTTATCAGAAACACGTTTACTAGTTAAATCAGATAAAGGTTTCGCAATCTGTGCAAAGTCCTTAATAAACTGTCTGTAATAATTAAAAAATCCAAGCAGTTGCTTAACTTGCTTCTTAGTTTCTGGGATCTTCAAATTAGTCAAACTTTCAATTCTGTCTGGATTCATCTTTATCTTACCAGACCCAACCACATGACCGATAAACCTTACCTCACTCTTACCAAATATGCATTTTTTCAAATTCAAAGTAACGTTATGCAATCTCATTTGCATCAAAAATGCATCTAGATGCTGCAAGTGAACTTTCCAACTGTCAGAATGCACAGCAATGTCATCAACATACGGTTCTGCAAAGTCACTTATAGGCTGTAAAACTAAATTTATCGCCTTAACAAAAGTTCGTCCTGAATTTATCATTCCAAAAGGAACACGAGTAAATTCATACAGTCCATTATGTGTTACAAAAGCTGTCTTCCATTGATCAGATTGTTTTACAGGACAAGTCCAATAAGCACTTCGACAGTCCAAAATAGAAATCACATTAGACTTTCCAACTTTGTTCAAAACGTCTCCGACAATCGGCATCGGATATTTACAATCCACTGTGAATGAGTTAATGTATCTGTAGTCACAGGCAAGTCTTAAAGATCCGTCTTTCTTTTTAACAATAACCAAAGGGCTTGCCATTCTGCTCGATGATGGTTTAATAATGTTTGTTTTTAACATTTCTTTGATCTGACGTTCCACTTCTGATCGATAAATCAAAGGAATTCGATATGCTGCAAATTCCTTTTCACGAAATCCTGGTTTTAGTTCAATTTCGTGTTCGACCAATGTACATAATCCGGGTTTTTCTGAAAATCTGTCACAGTATTTGTTCAAAACTTTCAACAACTGTTCTTGCTGAGTTACTGTCAAATGGCTAATTTGTTCAGGATCGAGGTTAAGTGAATTCTTGTCATCTTGAACCTCATTCCTCATTGGTAATTCAACCACTGAACCAAAATCTTCATCTTCTTCAACGATTAGACCACAACTTAATGCTCGAGTAACATATTTTCTGATCTTGTTGGCGTGAATTATTTTTCGACCATTTTCTCCCATATCGACTAAATAAGAATACTTTGATCTTCGATGTATGATCGTACATGGACCATGCCATCGAGAAATAAGTTTGTTCGTTGACGTTGGATACAAAACTATGACTTTCTCACCAGCTTCAAATTCTTTGTGCTTTGCTCTCTTGTTATACTGATTCGTGTATTGTAATTGCTTTTCTCGAGAGTAAGATTCTGCAAACAATAATGCTTTCTCCATATTTTCTTTGAGTTCTTTTAAATACTTTTCTGGTTTAACTCCAACATGAGGTGGTAAGTTTATTTCTCTAGTCCAACTCTCTTTTAATATTGCCAATGGTCCTCTCGGAATTTTCCCATAGACAAGCATATATGGTGATACTCCAGTAGTTGCATTCGGCACTTCTCGTAATGCCCACACTGTGAAAGGAATTATCTTGTGCCATTTCCTCGGGTTGTCTATTATCACATGATGGATCATCTTTTTAAATGTCTGATTCCATCTTTCTACTAATCCAGCAGCCTCTGGGTGTCCTGGTGTGTCGAATCTTGGACTACAGCCCATTAAATTGAGAAATTCTCTTGTCAAACTGGCTGTGAAGTTCGTTCCTTGATCACTTGTGATCACTGACGGTACACCAACGTTCATGAACAGTTCCATCAACGCTTCACACACAGCCTTCGCTGTCAACGATTTCAATAAGAAGATTGTAGGCCATCTGGTGCACGAGTCCACAATGCATAAACAATACTTGTGACCTGCAGCAGATACCGGATCGATCGGGCCAACGAGGTCCATCGTCATTCTCTTGAAGGCGACCTCTTCTCTTGAGACTGGAGTGATGGGCACTCTATCCATCACCAAACTCCTTGCCTTTAGTTGACACTTCTCGCAAGACTTACAAAATTTCACAATGTCCCTTCTCATCTTTGGCCATACAAAAGACAACTTTATTCGTTCTCTTGTTTTCTCTTCTCCTAGATGTCCTCCAAATACCGATTCATGCGCCAATTCCATCACTTTAATTCGTCTCTCTTTTGGTAACACTAGTTGATATATCGTCTGGTCTAATATCTGATATTTCTTATGCAATAAACCGTTGATCACACAGAATTCAGATTCTTTCTCTTGTGCTAACTTCCACCACGGCTTCAACGATTCATCCTTTCTCTGTTGCTCTTCGAACTTCTTCGAATCGGCAATCTGCACCTTTTGTTCTTCGTCCATTTCTTCATCTCTATACAAGTCTCCTATCCCCACATCACATTCATTGTCTTCTTCAGTTTCATTTAATGTGCCATTCTCGCATGCAACCATCTCTTGCTCGTTTATCTCTGATGTTACACCATCTCGCGATAAGCTTCGTTGCTCATTACTTTCGTTTTCCTCATCACTTGAACTTTCAGTTTCACTCTTCTCATCAACATCTACCATTTCCTGTTTCCGACTCTGCGCTCTCGTCATTACATTTGCTCGTACACTCACATCTCCTTGTATCGTTTTGACCTTCATCTGTGGTACGGCTTTTAATTCGGCAATTATCTCTGGATGCAACAAGAATCTTTCTGTACTGCCCATCTTTGCAATACTAGCACACATCAAGGTGACATAAGGTGTAAGTGAACACTGGATTTTACGCGGAAATCCCTCTTCTTCCACGTCACTACCACACAGTCTAACATCGACTTTCACTAACTTCGCAGGAATGGCATCTCCTGCCACACATTGCAAATTCACTTTTCCAATTTGTTCCACCTTCATGCCTTCCAGTAATTCTTCACTAATCACCGGAATCTCTGGACCCGAGTCGCTCAGTGCTTTGACTTTCACTGGCTCTTTACCGTCTACTCCACGAATTTCGACCTCGACATATTGCAAGAACGATTTCTTCAATATTCGACTGTCATCTTTTCCTATGACTTCTCTCTGAATTCCAGCATCCAATAGAATTTCTTTTTGAATACCACATTTCATTACCGACTTTACTTCAGTCTCTTGGTTTTCTTGACTTGCGGTTTGATTATCTGTATCACTAACCACTTGAATCAAATTCACCCTTGTGTGTTCTTGATTTCTGCTAGAACTAGCTGCTGCCACTGGAACTGGACAAAATTTAACCAAATGTTTGTCTGAACCACAGTTGTGACAACGCTTCACAACCATACCTCGTTGTTCATTTCCTTCATATCTCTTATACTGGGTAAACGATGTGTTGCCTTCCCTCTTGGCAAACGGCGCTGACGATTTGTTAAATCCCTGACGACCAAACGTCACTTCTCTGGTCTCATTGGGTACAGGGACATTAGCCTTGACTTCTTTACCTTTGAACTGACTCCCTGTTTCTGGATTACTTTTCCACTTTCCACTCTGGCTTTGGTTTACGGAACGTTGAGAAGGATAACTGTTTATATTTGGGATCGCAAACCCAATTCGATTGTTTACATGAATGTCTGCTAAGTCTGCCACTGCACTAGCTTGAAGACAGTCAGTTCCTTCCTTCGACAATACAAACTGTAGTGGACCTGGCGGTAAACATTCTTTTAGCTTATCCGCTACCAGCAAATCAAAGAGCGTATCATACTCTCTGTTCACGTTTCGACTTCTCACGTAATAGTTTAGCAAGTTCTTCAGTCTTGCCGTAAACATCGTATAAGTCTCTTCTGTCGTCTTCTTAGCATCCACAAATCTGGCTCTGTATTCTCTCGAAGTCAACTTAAATTCTTTTAATAAGTGCTGCTTGACTCTATCATAATTATCTAGATCATCGTATGACAATCTATTCAGAACGGTTCGAGCTTTCGGCGTCATCAATGGTAGTAATAATTTCACCCAAAACGGCTTTTCCACAGCAAAACTACGAAACGCGTTCTCGACTGTTTCAAAATATAATGGCACCTCCATCATATCAGTTGGCATTTGAGGCAATACATGCTTCATTGCATCACCTATTTTCTTAATTTTTGACACCAAAGTTTCACTTTCTTGCTGCTTCCTTCTTTCTGCTTCCCGTTCTTCTCTCATTTGTGTTTCTTTCAATGTCAATTTTGATTTCTCCAGTTTCAGACGTTCTTGTCTTTCTGTCTCTGCCTTTTCCAAACTTTCTTTCTGAAATTTGAGTTCTTCTTGTCTTATCTGTTCTGCACGTTCCAACTCTAACGTTCGCGCTTTTTCTTTTTCTTCTTCACGCATTCTCTTTGCTTCAATCTGTTGCTGACGAACCTCTTCATCACTTTTTCTAGCTCTTTCAAATTCAATCATCTGCTCCAGTCTTCTTCTTTCAGCATCTTCTCTATCTCGTTTCAACTGTTCTAATTGAATCTCAAACTGATGCTTTTGCAATTCCAGTTCTGCCTTACGCACTTGTTCTGCTTTATCTTCTCTCTCTCTCTGCAAACGCAATTCCTCTTGCCTTGCAAGTTCCGCTTTCTCTTCTTTCTCTCGCTGCAAGCGCAATTCTTTCTCTTCTTTCTCTCTCTGCAAACGTTCTGCTTTCTCTTCTTTCTCTCTCTGCAGACGTTCTGCTTTCTCTTCTTTCTCTCTCTGCAAGCGCAATTCGTCTTGTCTTACACGTTCTGCTTCTTGTCTCAGCTCTTTCTCTTCCTGTCTTCGTCTCTCCTCTCTTTCTTTCTCTTCTTGTCTCCGTTTCTCCTCCCTATCTTTCTCTTCTTGTCTCCGTTTCTCCTCCCTATCTTCTTTCATCATCATCCACTGCATCAACATCTCCATAGACATAGGCGCAGGAGGTTTTTCAATAGTCTTTTCGACAGCACCGCCAACGGCACCTTCTTCTTCGACTTCTTCTTTCACCCACACTTCAGCGAGTTCCTGTATCATGTCACCACGTGACATACCTTCTAATTGTTCTTCTTTAAAACCGGCTTTCAACAAACGCTGTTTTAGCCTTTCCGTAGACATCTTCTTAATATCTGCTTGTCTTTCAGCACTTAGTTTCTCCATCTTACTTGTTTACTTTGGTGATTTCTCTTTTCAAAGAAGTCACGGTTTTTCTTGTTGTGTGAATCGATAAACAAACGGGATTTCTTTTATATTTGTTCGTGGAAAACAACGAAATTTTTATACCGTTTCTCGTGTTCCACCGTCGTTGATATCGTAGACACGTCACACAGCAACAACGCGTAGATTCTTCTAACACCGTCGTAGATTCTTCTAACACCGTTGTAAATTCTTTTATCACCGTCGTAGATTCTTCTATCCGCCGAAGGAGGTGATAACGTGAATTTTAATCCACCGTGAGTTTATATCCACCGTGAGTATTTATTCCACCGTGAGTATTTATCCACACCGACGCTGTTCCACCGTGAGTTTTTATCCACACCGACGCTGCCACCAATAATGTCAACCCAATCCTTCCGTTGACAATCCTTCTGATTAAATCCTTGTTCTCTCTCTGACTTAACGCCTATTTAACGTTCACCTTTTGAACACTAATTCTACGTATAAGTATAACCTGAATTAATCAGCAACACAGTTTAATATCTTTTCAGTTTAATAAGAAACAAACAGACAGAACTCAATTCGATTACAACTCAACTAGTCAGCCACAATACTACATCGAACACACTCGAATTCAAACTTCTCTAGTCAGCATAATTCTTCGCGCCCCTTGACACACCTGTCTTCTGTGCGCATAAACGAACTCTAATAATATACATATAGCGCGCCGCTGCCAATATCGGCCGGCCGCGCGTGTCACTAAGACTAAACGTTATACATCTATCATTATATACATATACACGTGAAACTAAAGTAAGCGCACTAAATATATACGCTAACATCTCGCACTGCAAGACTGCACACAAAACTCAGTTCACAGCAGCCTTGTTGTGAAGACCTTAAACCTCAAGACCAAGATCAAGACCTTGAACCTAAAGACCAAGACCAAGACCTTGAACCTCAAGACCAAGACCAAGACCAAGACTTTGAACCTCGAGACCAAGACCAAGACCAAGACCTTGAACCTCAAGACCAAGACCAAGACCCAAAAAATCGCGATCAGGTCAAGACTTCTAAAATTGTCAAGTCGGAATATTCGTTATTTTAATTAAAACATGAGTCTTTTATTTTATTCAAGCATATTAACTTTAAATGCAAACTACATAGAAATCCGAATTTGTATTCAAAGTCCCATTATTCCAAATGCCTTTAATTTGTATTTTATACAAACCAATTCGCTCAGAATTTTCTGACCAAGACGTGCCTGGTGGGCCTCATAAAAATTCCGCCATGTGAAAAAACTACGTTCTACAGGTGCTGAAGTCGCTGACACACACACAGAAACTTTTCAAGCACTGGATGTAGGCCTAAATGTAGGCTACAGATAGTGAGTCCTTTTGAAATCTTCCCATGGTTTATCATACCGTCTGATACAGAATAACTGTTGCTGCTGCCAATGGGTTTTCCTGACCAACAAGACTTGTATCCATCCATAGATATTGGTCGTATGATGCAAGCAGGCTTGACACAGAATTCTTGAGTTCTGTTAAATGACTGATCACATTGACAGCCGGTCTTGGTCTTGGTCTTGCGAGACCAAGACCAAGACTTTGAGCCTCAAGACCAAGACCAAGACAAGACCTTGAACCTCAAGACCAAGACCAAGACCAAGACCTTGAACCTCAAGACCAAGACCAAGACTTTTAAAAACGAACTCGAGTGCACTCGAGACCAAGACCTTGGTCTCGAGGACAACAAGACTGAGTAGAAGCACACATGATAACAATTTTACAGGAGTCGAATATAACTGCTTATGCGGCAGCCACATACGGCGTCATATCACGGTCTAGGGCCTACTATTCATTTAACCACCGCCGACGCCTAGCGAGTGGAAGGCAGAATTGACCTTAAATTAACGGATGTCTCCGGGGTTCGATCTTAGTACCTTCAGCTCTTCACGCCAGTGTGTTATCCATTACTTTACAGGCCCCAAGTAAGTAAGTAAGTAAGTATATTCTTTAATTAACGCTAGCAGACGCACAGCGCTTTACATACAATTTAACACAAAGAGGAAAGAAAAAATATAACAGTAATAATGACGTTAGATGATAAATGAAATAATAGCAACAGAGCCTAACTGTACAGCATCTTCCAGTTAAATTATAATAATGACTATTTCGCGAACACTATAGGGCCTAGGGCCTAGTAGGCCTACCCACTATATATATAGTACACGAACTGCATTGCTCAGGGTCGTACTAGGCCTATGTATGCTTCAACGCTGTTCAGAACGCCATCACCAACGTCAACAAGTCCTCCGCTTGACTTCTTTCCACGATTGCATTGCAACACAGCGTCTCCGTCGACCTTGAACTTGGGATCCACAAATTGTCCACGTGTGTGACACGGCTTAAGTCGTATTTCCAGATTTCGCTTGACTTCTTTCCGATTCCTGTAACGAGCAGCATTCCATTGTGGCCGATTCCTGCTGCCTCCACCTGCATTGCACTTCGGATTTCACGCATTAAGGAAACGTCCCATTTCCAATCGAAAAACAATTTCACCTTGTGAATAAACTGAAGGACCACGGCAGCTACCTGCTTCAGAATTAATAAAGTTGATCTACGCAGCGCACCCACATTTACTAACAACTAGCTGGTTTACCCGGCGTTGCCCGGAGTTATAAGTTTCAATCCCTGTAGCGAATAAGCTGGTGAACCCGGCGTTGCCGGGTTTCGGAAATACTGAGAACGGAAACAAAACGCAACAAATGAATAATAGTTCAGTGAAGGTTTCGAGTAAAAAGCTCTAAAGCTGTAGAAATGCATCGCGGTCAAACAACACACAGAATCTTCTCGGGCGGCGCCATCTTGCGAATGAAAATAGGTCGACACGAATTTGTAAAAAGTGGGGGTTTGGGAGAGGTTTTGGACCGGAACACCATGGAAGCGGTGAAAACGGGGGGCGCGAAGCCTCACACTGGGTGTGGAATGCCGACCCCGAGACAGTAGTGAAGGTTTGAAGTGAAAAGGTCGAAAGCTGTAGAAATGCATCGCGGTCAAACGTCGCTGTGACAGACAGAGTCTTCTCTTTATTTATATAGATTATGCTGGTTTAACTGCACCACTGCCGTACTCTTTTAGTGCCAGTCCGAAGCCAGGACAAAGGTGGAGGACAATGCTAATCATCGATGTTAGGACATGGCGTCGCTAAGCAGTAGGCCCTAACTGACCATTTACTAATGACATTACGAACAGCTGTGACAAGTAAGTTAAGATCGACGTCCTGCAGTTCAGGTAAGCCTATATAAGTTGAATGTGTATTGAAATAAAATCTATACGGTAGGATATCTAGCACGTGTAAGCTCTATAATTTATGCGAATCTTCTGAAGCTAGTCAACACTGTCCTCTCTTTATGGACCATATGCAGTACCTAAAATATCAAGAAATATCAACTGCACGCTCTTCCTCAAACTGTCAAACTGAACTTGAGCTGGGAAGTAAAATTTCAGCTATTAGAATAAAATCGTGTTTAGTCGACTCTAGGTAATCTCTCAAAAATTCATACTAAACAGTGCAAACTTAGTCAAGCGTTAATTCCTTTAAACTTAAAATAGGTTTGCAGAGTTCAATGTCAATATCGTAGGACCCACAATTAGCTACAAACTCATCATTAGCGCAAAAATACCCTGTAAGACTTAGGAGTGTTCTGCTGGATCCTAAGAAGTCAAGCCTCTCAATCTTGATTTAAAAGTTTCATCCTGACGAAGACCGGATTGATGATGCTATTTCAAACGATTTGATAAAATCGCCAAGTGGACACAGGTCTGAACGGCACCAGGCCTGGGAAGCTTGGCATGAATTTTCCATTCTATCGGTGTATCCACAATGATGTTTTCCACTGGAACATATCTCACGGCGTCAGTTCTATTCCATCTCGCATTCCGATCCGTTACCCACGTCTCTCCGCCCACGACGAAGATTCTGTCGCCTACAAGAACGAGACCGAAGTTAGAAAAATCTGTTTTGAATCGCTCCCTCGTTTGCCAAGTCCCAGTTTTAAAGTTGAACAGCAAGCAAGTCCATTCGCTCAGAAGTATGGCATACTTATCCCACAGAACTGCACGCACGTGTGAAAGCTGGACAGGCATACGTATCGCGAGAACACTGCATGTTTGAAGGCACGTGTTGTAGACCTGAACGCAGTCTGAGTCTCTGAAGTCCTTGTCGGAACCTCCAAATACGAAGACTGAACCACCGGAAGCAACACAAGCGGCAGATTCGACTCCATGTGTGAGGTACCCAATCGTTCTACAGGAAGCTGCATTCGTCAAAGTGTCGTAAGCTTCAACACTGTTCAGAACGCCCTCACCGGCGTCAACCGATCCTCCAAAGATATACAGGACTTGATCCACGAATGCAACACAATGTCTTCGTCGGCCTTGAACTAGAGATCCACAAATTGTCCACGTGGATAACGTGGAGTCGTATTTCCAGATTTCACTCGAGTTCTCTCCGATTCCAGTAACGAAGACTGTCCCATAGTGAGCGATTCCTGCTGCCTCCAGTTGCATTTTGGTTGGAATTTCAAGCATTAGGGAAACGTCCCATTCCCGTTCTAGATTTATCCTGATCACTTCTTTTGTCACGAAAGGACATGCCTCTAAACCAAGCACAAGTAGACTGCTCTCCGGTTGGACAATTGCTTCACATTCCTTCACTGAAACAGTTACAAGATACATTAGCTACTTTCAAGAAGCAGACTTCCCTTAATTTATCAAATAAAGGCCCAGGCTGGAAAAATCGTAAAGTACAAATTTAATTTAATTTAATCACATTGGCAGTTTAACAGTGCTAAGCAAATAAAAGTAGGCTACTGATGAAGAACAAATTCAATCCATTGCTTATGAAAGTAGTACTTCAGCTTTAGATCTTTCTTTGAAAGCATTCTATGACATTCAGAAACCAAAGACAACACCGGAGAATTGTTGTAAGTTGTAACAGTGGCATAATTTGGAAGCCATATAAGAAACTTTCCTATAACAAACTCGTATTATTATGAGTATATTTTTTGCTTATATCAGAAGTACAGTAAGTGCTAAAAAAACTAATTCAGTCCACTTTCAACTTTTTAAGGCTCTAAGAGTGAGCCCCCTTTCAGACTTGGGCCCCTGCAGTTATCGACTAGGCCTATGTGAATTATTAAATTGAATTTAAAAAAAACTTATGATCTGCTTTACCTGAAATTGTTCCGATAATGTTGCAATCACTGGACCTTGTGAGACATAAAGACGTTTGAAAGGTAACCCGAGGAATACGAATGTCTTTCTGGAAATCGTCTGATCTCATCTGAACAGCGTTTTCAAGTCGACAGACCTCCTCCGCGGATCCTTTAGAAGCCAGCTCACTGCAATAAGCCTTGAACGTAGCAAGTACCTGAAGCAGGCTACTGATATGTTTTCTTTCCTTTTCTATCTCCTCCGACTCTTTCTGTTTTGCTGCAGATAGAGTTCCCAGCAGGGCCTGCGTCTGCTGGTCAACGAGTAACTTCAATTCCTGGCTTTTCTCTAGAATTAACCTCTCCTTTTCTTTGAAATCGATTTTCAACTCATTTTCTCGATTCTGCAGCTGTTCCTTCATAGCGCAGACCATGCTTTCACACCACGCAGCTTTGCAAGCGTTTCCGGCAGTCTTGCTTCGATAAAAGTCTTCAAACTTTTGGACAGATGAACTCTTGTGTCCTTGATGCATTTCAACGAAACAAGTAACGCATGCGACCAGTCTGCAGTCTGTGCAGTACAACTCTACAGGCTTTGTAGGATGCTGCTCGCAGTTTCTTGGTGTTATTGGCCTCATACTCACCAAATGGCTATCCGACACATTTGCACTGTCAGTGACCTGGTGCTCTCGACTCATCCTTTGTCTCTTGTGATGGACAGCACACGTTTCGCACAAGTTATCCGAGCACTCAATGCAGTACTTACTTGCTGAAAATATCGGAGTGGTATCAGCATCACAGCACAAAGCACATTGAACGGCTTCACTCTTGGATCCTGCCATCGTCTTCATTCTAACCAACCTCTCTACGAACGGGTCTTTCATTAGGTGAG
This sequence comes from Allolobophora icterica, assembly GCA_963556255.1. NCBI lineage: Eukaryota > Metazoa > Annelida > Clitellata > Crassiclitellata > Lumbricidae > Allolobophora > Allolobophora icterica. The sequence goes on along the minus strand of OY744603.1, from coordinate 9,456,844 downwards.
ACAATCCTAGTGATGGAATAGTGAACTCCTTCCGACACACTGGACAAGGCATCTTATCTCCAGGTCCTTGTTTGGATCTTGAGCTTTGTTCTTGCAGGCAGCCGAGGCAGAATGTTTGAATGCAAGGTAGAATTCTGGGTTCCGTGAACGTCTTCCGACAAAGACTGCAAATGGTTACATCAAGAAAGTCAGTATGGTTTCTTTCGGGCACCGACGCCATCGTTAAATTCACAGGATCACAACGAGTTTTCAGTCTGAAATTTCCAAGGTTTAATCCTCCTTAGATGTAGTTAAAAAGCTGTAACATACACTTCATAGCAAAATCACTTAACCTGAATAGTGAATATTCAGTTTATTCTATAAATTCTTAATTTCTTGTTAAATTTATCTTATTGATTTCTTAAATATATTTAATGCAGTGCAAAATAGGCTGCTAAAAAGTTGTTGCAGCACCAAATTAGGCATACTTAAAAGCATAGGCCTACCTTCCATGTAACAGAGCCAGATAAACGCGAAAGCTTAAGAGAAAGCTCTAAGCATGCGCTATTTAAATGAATTCTTTCTACAACTGTAATGTCTAAAATTACAATGTTCCATGCAGTAGGCTTATAGAATAGATCTATAACAAGTTAGGCTCAAAGTGGATCAGATATGTTACGCGAAGCACACGCCAAGAAGAGCCTGACTAACGCAATTTCCCTAACAGCAGTGCTCGAAATGGAAAATTTTACGAAACGGAACGCTAGTCAAAGATATGGGAGCATTCACACAATAAAAACGTTAATTTCATAGTATTTTCCACTGGACGAAAGGGAACGATAATACGGATGCATTTGACGAACCGGAACGGCATTCCGGTCCATTTCGAGCACTGCCTAACAGCAAGGTAGGAGCTTTGTTCTTGCAGGTATTTCTCGTCCATCTGACGGGGCTCGTCCGAAGGGTGATAATGGGGAAGGAAAAGGCATGTGATCGAGTAACAGAGATCTGAGGGCCGAAATTTACCAATGATTTGTCGATAGTGCAGGCGCATTTTTCTCCGTTTCTGTCCATCGTTCACCACCAGCCCACTCTAATCGTAATCACAACCTCAAAACTTTTAAAGCGCCACTCGAAAGCCAAGCTTATTCACGAGCGCTGATCAAGTCAGAGGAGGTTTACCAGATAATCCAAACTCCAGAGGTCCGAGTCCGGTTTCCCGAGGGTCCAGATCGAGAGAGGAGACAAAGCAGCTGCTACGGCGGGTGTCGTTTAGGTTGAGAAAAATTGAAAGGCGAAGGATCAGACGAGTCAGGGTAGAAATTCTTGAAACGGTGAGACTTTAGTTTTAAATGGAACGCCTGTGGTTATAGGTAGAGGGCGGTTTGCAATGATGTGGGAGGAACTGATCGAGAATCTGCCGAATTCAGTCAACCACAATTAAATCTCGGCCTTATACTAACCAATATGGCGATTGTTTGATATGCCATTACTAACCAGCAGACGTTGGCCTGAATGAAAATGGATGATACAATCCAACCTGTAAATCTTTCGGTTCAATACTGCAGGATTGAAACATAGGCTAAGCAGGGTCGAGGCCAAGTAGTCGCTACTTCATAGGCCTACTGTTTCAGCGCTTTATCTCGGAAATTCAGTCGGCGCAATAAACATTGGAAATTCCATTACACTTGGTTTTTCTTTGAGATTTTCCGGTTTGACAAAGCATGCGGTTTAAATTTAGTTCATTTTCAGTTTGTAAATCTAAAGTTAGCAAAATGGCGGCCTAGCGTCTATAGCGTATATATTTATACGCATTTGCAGCTACTATACAGAAGCGTCCTTATGCATAGGCCTACTTGCATATCCACATGCGTATACACATAATTATGTAGGTCTAGCATGGGCGGCGATCCCAGCGGTGGAGGGGGACAAGACCCCACCTTTAACAGTGGGAGACACACTATACAGTTTTCCCCCAAATTTAGAAGAAACACCAAAAAAAGTCAACACAATTTTTCACCTCTTTTTTTACCAGATCAGTTCAAAAGCGTCTCGTGCCCCTAGGGTGATTTAGGATAAAGCGAGCCTGCAGATAAAGCGAGCCACAACTACTCTTGGGCGTGTAGAATTTAATTTTTGCAGAATATGGTAAATATTATTGTTGATCTAAACTGAGTTATTATACGGTAACTGGTTTCCATTACGTTCGCGAGTTTGGCGCTGTCAAGGTTTTAGTAAAAGTTCGTGACTTAACGTGACCCATGATTTAAGTCGTTTTTCTTGTAACTTGACTTTTAAACTGACAAATCTTAAAAGTTCCTGTACATCTTTAAATCAAAGAACCAGCGTACTCAATTAGTTTTTGTTTATAACTCTTATTTTTGTCAAAATGTTGAGCGTGTCTGATTGATAATTGAGCGATATCAAAAGGAATTACAGTTAATTTAGCATGTGGCTCGGTTTATATGACCGTGTAGATTAACCGAGCCTCTTCGCATCAGATAAACCGAGCCATTGGCTCGGTTTTTATTAATTCTAATTTCGTCATAGCTTCTCACTGTTTTGGTTTTAGCAGGCCTTAAAATAGGATTTTTCAATCCTTAATCTTGCTATTCGCTTGTCGTCAAGTATTATTAATAAACAGGTTTGACTTTGAAGTCATGTTTTAGCATGAATTCGACTTATTATTTAATATAAATGAACATGTTTGCAGATTTTCAAGTTGTACGGGTTTCATTATGGGAAGATACATTCTAACGTCTAGACACAGCAAAAATAAGTCAAACAATAGGCCTGTTGTAAGACGTGGTGCTAACCGTTTGACTGACAATGTATATAGGCGTACTGAGAAGAATCCACCTTTGAAAATAGCACATACACGTGTCGGTGCAAGTCACATGGGAACAAAGTTGAACAGATGGTCTCCTGAAAATATGCTGGCTGCCATAGATGAATACAAGAATAAAACGAAATCTTGTGATGACCATGAACATCGTGGATTGAGAGCAATTGCACGTGCGTGGTCTGTACCTTATGAAACATTTAGAAAGCGTGTGACACATTCCCTGTCCCATTTACCTCTTTCGGGTAGACCAACAGTTTTACCAAAAGATGCAGAAGAAGAACTATCAAGACACATAAGTCTGTTGGCTTCAGTAGGTTTTCCATGTACTAGAGCTGATGTTCGAAATTTAGCTTATGAATATGCTAACCTGAGAGGAATTACAGGATTTTCTCGGCAGAAAAAATGTGCTGGATATTATTGGTTACAAGGATTTCTTAATAGATTTCGTCATCTAAGTGTGAAACGTGCAGAAAATTTATCAGCTCCTCGAGCAATGGGGATGTCCATCACTTCTAATAGACTATCCAGTGAACTTGGTTTCAGCAAGCAACAAGATTTAATTCCATCCACAAATACATCTGCTGACCTACCTGCTCCTGCCACACCTGAGTCAGGCATACCAGCTGCTGTCTATGAAACACAGTTGATTCCATCCACAAGTCAGCCTACATCAGGTGACTGTGCTGACCTACCTGCTACAACCACATCGGACTTAGAGATTTTCCAAGCTGCTGTCTATGAAACACAGTTGATTCCATCCACAAGTCAGTCTACATCAGGTGACTGTGCTGACCTACCTGCTACAACCACATCGGACTTAGAGATTTTCCAAGCTGCTGTCTATGAAACACAGTTGATTCCATCCACAAGTCAGCCTACATCAGGTGACTGTGCTGACCTACCTGCTACAACCACATCGGACTTGGAGATTTTCCAAGCTGCTGTCTATGAAACACAGTTGATTTTATCCACAATTATATCAGATAACGGTGTTTTGACATTTACACAATTACGGCCAGTTCCTCACAGAGAAAGACCTCTTATTAAAAGACCACGTGTTAAACCACCTTCTTATGAACTCACAAGTTTAGAAACTTTGAAGCACGTGTCTAGAAAAGTAAAACCACCAGGAAAGGAAAAAGCATCAAAAAGAAAACCACTGCATGATGCCGACCAGCTTGTCAAGAAAAACGTGTGTCAGAAAAAGAAGAGCAAAAATAAAATGGAAGCAGGAAATAAAGATGCAGATAACAATAAATCTTCAGATACTGACAATACACCATGTGCTTTCTGTCAGTGGATTTATGGAGACATTTCGGACCCACTAATTGAAGATAACTGGGAAATGTGCATAAACTGCAGCAAGTGGTACCATCACACATGTGCTTCTGTATGTGGGAAGTTTAGAGCTGGTTCATTTACTTGTGATAATAACTGTAGGCCTATCTAATGAACGTTTCTACTACTTTTGAGAAACACTTCAGAAAGCCTTGGAAACTGCTTAAGCGTTATAATGAAAGTAACCTTTTTAGTGACATATTCAGGTTTTAGATGGACCCTGAATGATGTTCTATTTGTTTTGTTCAGTTAACTGCTACAAAATGTCAAGTCCTGATAAAAAGAAAAAGAAAATGTGCTAGTCATTCATACTTTTCTGGTAAAGCGAGCCTTGGCTCACTTTATCTAAAATTCTGGCTCGCTATACCATATTGCCCTGGTAAACCGAGCCCATTCACCTGTGCTATATAAGATGCATTTAGCTGGGTTTATATTATATTTGGCTCGGATTTCCTTAGTTTGTTAAGTGCAGGGATTGAGTACGATTGGAACTGCGGAGTTGCTTTTACATAGAGATTGGATTACTAGCGATTTTGGCCAGAATAAGTGGTATTGGCTCGGTTTTGCCGAAATCACCCTACCTATCAAACAAGATCGCCGCCAGTGAGGCCTAGGTCTATAAGACTCTATATAAATGTAAAATGTAAACGAACTCAAGTAAACCCGTCTCTCGGTCCAACATCCTTTTCAAATTTGCAGATGATACTAACTTTCTTGCCCCCAAAATCTGAATCTGAATTCGATAATATTAAGGATTGGGCATCCAGGAAGAGAATGACACTGAACGTTTCTAAGACTAAAGAAGTTGTATTTCACAGACCGAGTCCAAGACTCTTATCTCTTGCGGATCCTATCAGCAAGGTTGAAAGAGTGAAAATTGTCAAATGACTGGGTGTTCTTTTTCGAGAAGACTTGAAATTTGATGACCATGTGACATATATTTTGAAGGTATGCAACCAACGCCTCTAGGCCTACCCCGGAAAAGTCCTCCGATCTCAAGGAATGCCTCCCAGCAAACTAAAAAACATTTCCCAAGCCCTTGTAGTCTCCCGACTAACTTATGCCATTCCATCTTGGGGGAAATCCTGTCAGTTGAACTGGGTGGAAGAATTTATTCGTATTTGCGCAGGGCTGGGCGCAGCAACCTCTTTAGTGGTGACAGTTTAACTTTGCAGATTTGCGAAAAAACTGAACTGAGGTTTTTTAAAGGCATCCAGTCACCCCAACACTGTCTTCACCAATTACAGCCTGCAGAGCACATTCATAAATTCAACTTACGAAAAGGGGGACATGCATTTGAATAACCGCACTTTAATACACTGCTGCATAAAGAATCATTCGCTCACTGTACAAATGTACAAATTGGGTTAATGATAGACCTATAGTGCCTGTTTTGATGTCTAACCTGGCTCTATTTGTAGACCCGAGTAGGCCTAGCCTATATGGTTAAGTTCCTTAGATCATAACTTTTTTACAGATATTATGTAAATATGTATGTAAATCAGACATTATCAAATTGTTTATAATACTGCTTCTGTTTTTTGTCTTATGATATTGCGTTTTTGCTACCTTTTGCCAATGTATGTATCGTGGTTGTAAATTATGAGCGTGTGTCTTGTACTAATAAAATGATTACTTACTTACTTACTTACTTACTTACTTACTTACTTACTTACTTACTTACTTACTTACTTACTTACTTACCCACTCTAATTAGTAGCCTACTAGCACACCTTAACGGTAAAAACTGCACAATTTAACTACGCCACTGCCCGTGTCTGGTAGTAGCCGTAATCGTAATCGTAATCTAGAGATTTCTACAGCGCCCACAAAGCGAAGTAGCAGGAACCAGCTTATTCACAGGCGCTTAGTCTAATCATAATCGATAGGCGGGGTGAAATCGGTTCCCTGTCAAGATATAAAAATCTCAGGAAGGCAGATAGAGGCTAAGTTGGGTGGTGTTTAGACTTGGAACGGTAATGGAGGTAAGGGGAAGAGGAGGAATCGGGATAGTCTTTCTCAAAGAGTAGTGTTTTCAGTTTTGAGTGAAAGACCTGAGGAGAGATGGCAAGAGGTTAGGTTTTGGCCAGTCTTGTTGTCAAGACCTTAAACCTCAAGACCAAGACCAAGACCTTGAACCTCAAGACCAAGACCAAGACCAAGACCTTGAACCTCGAGACCAAGACCAAGACCAAGACTTTGAACCTCGAGACCAAGACCAAGACCAAGACCTCGAACCTCAAGACCGAGACCAAGACCAAGACCCAAAAAATCGAAATCAGGTCAAGACTTCTAAAAATTGTCAAGTCGGAATATTCGCTATTTTAATGAAAACATGAGTCTTTTATTTTATTCAAGCAAATAAACTTTAAATGCAAACTGCAGAGAAGTCCGAATTTGTATTCAAAAGCCCTTCATGCAAACTCTTATACCAAATACCTTTTGTATTTTATGAAAAACCAATTCGCTCAGAATTTTCTGACCAAGACGTGCCTGGTGCAGGCTGGTGGGCCTCATAAAAGTTCCGCCATGTGAAAAAATACTTTCTACAGGTGCTGAAGTCGCTGACACACACAGAGTAGCTTTTCAAGCGCTGGATGTAAATGTACAGATAGTGAGTCCTTTTGAAATCTTCCCATGGTTTATCATACCGTCTGATACAGAATAACCGTTGCTGCTGCCAGTGGGTTTCCTGAACAACATGACTTGTATCCATCCATCCACAGGGCCTAGATATTGGTCGTATGATGCATGCAGGCTTGATACAGAATTCTTGAGTTCTGTTAAAATGACTGTTCGTATTAACAGCCGGTCTTGGTCTTGGTCTTGCGAGACCAAGACCAAGACTTTGAACCTCAAGACCAAGACCAAGACCTTGAACCTCAGGACCAAGACCAAGACCAAGACCTTGAACCTCAAGACCAAGACCAAGACTTTTAAAAACGAACTCGAGTGCACTCGAGACCAAGACCTTGGTCTCGAGGACAACAAGACTGGTTTTGGCGAGTTCGTATGATGGGTCGGGTATTTGTCGCAATACTGGGGTGGGAGGAGTTTGTTTCATGGAGGTGGAACAGCTATGGCTATGGAGCGATCGATTCGCAAACTTCAGTGATGAGGGGACGGAAGGCGGAGAAATATTAGAGCGGAAGAGGAGCGGGTTGAGCAAAGTGGTTGAATCGTGAACAGCTGGCGGAGATAGGAAGGCTGTGAGGATTGAAGTGTGTTGCAGTTGAATGATATGACTTTATATTCTATTCGTTCGGGTATTTTGAGCATGTGGAGTGATTTTAGGACAATTATTGGAGTTGCCAGTAGATGTGCCATATGCCTACTTGACAAGAGCCAAGAAGAAGCTCGTCTGGCCCTTCCGAAGTGTCGCATATGAATGTTATGGCAGAACAGACTTGGTTGTCTTTAATGTCTACCACAATGGCCGGATGTGACTGTTGTTTTACAGCTGGTCGAACACAGTGATGGTAAGTGGATGTTTTGCAGTAGTGTTGATTAAGACTGTCGGAGGTAGTTTTGCCTTCCTGTTTTGGGCACTCTTTATCCTCTCCACGCAATCGACGCACCTCAGACCACAGACGGCGTGATCCACGCTGAGATCACGGAAGGTGTTTTTGTTGTGGCTAGCAATTATTTGATTTATTCGGGCGGCGAGGAGGTCTACACTACTGCAGACTACTATGTCGACCATGCCGATGCATCTGGTTCTTTTTCTTCAGTAGATGTTTGAGGTAAGGTACTTGTCATATAAGAAGGTTCACGCGTTTTGATGGTTATCCTTTTAATCGGGAAAAATAACTTCAACGTGGCCTTTATGAACATGTAGAAGGATGAGAAGGATGTTTCAATTGTCTCACAGTTGTATATGAGGCTCCAATCTTGCCTGGAAAGAAAATCCTGCATCTGGGATAATGACGCGCATGTTCTCAGACGCAGGTCATATAAGTTGATCCATCCGTAATTCTAACAGTTTGTCCATGTTGAGACTTGTGGCCAGGTGTCATAACCACCGCCAAATAGCCTACTTCTTACGAACTGTTGAACTGATTGTTTCTCCACCATGATAGAGGGGTTCAGATGCGTACACTTGTTCAAGTGGATTGCCTTCGTGAATATGGACCTAGCTCAAACTCCGACCTAAGTCCCATCAGCTGCAGAGATTCAGATGGAAGACAGTTGAAGTCTCCAGCGATTATTACCGCTGGACAATTGGGGAGAGAAAGTATATCTCTTCTAGAATATCTTCAGGAGCCGACAGGAGACTGCTCGGTGGTAGGTTGGCTTCGGCGGATGGTAGAGTCCTCCGACATAGAATTCTCTTTTCCTGCCAGTCCATAGCAGTTCTATGCCCAGCTCGTGTTGCGTTGATGGATTGAATAATGCTGTCTGCGGATAAGCTTTACAGTAGATGGCAATCCTTGAACCACGACGGCCCTTCCTGTCACAGCGAAACATGATGTAACCAGAGATAGCTAAGGACGCGCCAACTTTGAACGATTATAGCAATTATACGTCGGGGTTAGTGGTAAGGAGGTTAGCTGTTAGTTGCTCAGTAGGCCTAGCATGAGGCTTGGCAATGATCGTCGGGTTAATGAGGAACTGCGGGATCGGGATCTGGAACACGGAGAAGAGGTAATATCCATAGGAGGGCTGTGTCGAGCTATTATCTCGCGATGGACGCACTAATATTCTTGGTCGCCGAGGGCTCCTGGTAGAGATGCCACGGCGCCGGGCTCCAACCGCAAGGGGATCGGACTACCCTCAGAAACATTCCCCGACCGCTCGGAGCAGTCACCCTGCAGACCAACCGTTGCAACGATTGATACATCAGTCACACCCGTCGTGGAACCCCTCCTTAATAGGCCGATGAGGCAGCTTCATAAGTATAGCTCTGACCTGCTCTGGTGCCCGGTAATGCAGAATGACAGATTCCGACAGGGTAGAAAGAACGTCACGGCTGAGCAAACCCGTTCCTTCTCACCGGCGAAAGGCTAGCACGGTTGACCTGTCTTACGTCAGTGGTGCAGCGCTGCACACTCCATGTTTCGAATTCGTATAAGAATTGAACATCGGGAACCCCCTGATGTCTTATGAGGTATTAAGTAGCCTAATCGTAATCTAGAGATGTCTACAGCGTCCAAACAAGCGAAGTCGTGGTAACCAGCATATTCATATATGCGCTTAGTCAAAACTTAATCGATAGTCTAAGCAGGGGTGAAATCGGTTCTAGGTCAAAATTCAAAGGGGTTAATCAGACAGGCAGACAGATGACTAAGGTGGGTGGTGTTTAGGGTTGAAACGGCGAGGAAGGAAAGGGGAAGAGGAGGAAGCGGGATAGGATTTGTGAAAGAGCAATGTTTTCAGCTTTGAGTGAAAGACCTGTGAAGTAAACCTTGCAGAACTAAACGTGTAGACAGAGAGTAAACAGCGAGGTTCCGGCAATGGCAAATATCAATCGGTGTTAGGATAGAGGTTTGTACTTGCATTTAGTAGGCCTATGTACGCATGGAAAGGGAAGGGGTAACCAAAATGCGTATGCTTACATATACAGTCTTGTTGTCAAGACCTTAAACCTCAAGACCAAGACCAAGACCAAGACCTTGAACCTCAAGACCAAGACCAAGACCAAGACCTTGAACCTCAAGACCAAGACCAAGACCAAGACCTTGAACCTCAAGACCAAGACCAAGACTTTGAAATTCAAGACCAAATCCGAGAAAAATACCCAAAAAATCACAACCATATCCAGACTTCTATTCCTTACTAAAAAAAATCGTCAAGTCGGACTACTCGCTATGTTATTTAGGCCCTAAAGCATGAATCTTTTATTTTATTGAAACAAAACAACTCCAAATGCAGAGTGCAGGGAATTCCGAATTCGTATTTACAAAACTCACATGCGAAATGTTATTCCAAATGCCTGTTGCATTTTACAAAAACCAATTCGCTCAGAATTTTCTGACCAAGACGTGATCTGTGGGCCTCATAAAAATTCTGCTATGTGAAAAATACGTTCTACAGTGCTGAACAGGGCCGGATTAACAAATGTGGTGGCCCTGTTCAGTAAAACTGTGGGGCCCAACGACTGTACACTGTACACAATAAAATGGCGTCATTTTATAAGGTGTCACATAGCACTTGAGTTCCGGTCAGGTCAGAGGCGAAACTTTGGTCTAGAAAGTGGGGATACCAAATGGCGCATCGTTTCCCCTTCAAGACCTTTAAATGAATATAATGGCGCCCAATGAATCTATATTTGGCGCCATTTATGCGCAAAGCCGAATAATAATAATGATGGTGATGCTGATAGTAATAATAACAATAGCAATTAATATAATAATGATGACAAACAGCGTTATAATAAATAATTATAATAACAAAGCAACAATAATGAAAATAAAAATAGTAATTTAAAATTACTAACAATAGACGGGTTTCATTATGGAAGCGTGTGTCGATCGTAATTGAAGTGACGTAACAATAGGTCTTTATTCTCTATTAAACCTAATAACAATAGACTTATTCATAATTGAAGTGACGTAAGAATGGCCTCTATTCTATAAATCTAAAATTACAAACACTAGACGTGTTTCACAATTAAAATGACGTCACAATAGGCCTTTAGGCCTATTTTTCTAAATTTAAACTTAATAACATTAATAGACTTTTTCCTAATTGAAATGACGTAACAAAGGCCTTTATTCTCTAAATCTAAAATTATTAGTTAGGCCTATATATACGTGTTCCATCATCGAAATGACGTAGGCTACTTAACGAATGATATAGTCTTTTATTCTCTAACTTTGAACAATAGACGTTTTCATAATTTAAGTAAGAGAATCAAGGCCTTTATTCTCTATATCTGAGATTAAAAATAATAGACGTTTAAACACTTGTAATTCCAAATTTAAACTTAATAACAGTAGACTTCTCAAATTTAAAATTTTTTAACAAAAAACATGTTCCATAATTGAAATGATGTAACAATAGGCCTTTTTTGTACCGTCAGGTAGTAACTGTTTAAATAAGCAAGTAAAAATACGTCTAACTAGCATTTCTGGCTGTTTTTTTTAGATGAATCTGCCTGATAATGGAAACTGCCAATATACATGTAGGGGCCCACACATGTGCGAAAGTTGTGAATATTAAATGAGTAGTTTCGAATAATTTGTTCCGAGTTTTTTTGCTCATTTTTACTATTTGGCTTAACAAGTACCTAACAATAATTATAAAATATTGAAAAAAATTCTTTTGCATGTGTGGGGGCCCCTCAAGTGTGGGGGCCCCTGTTCGGTCGAACATGTTGAACATGCCTTAATCCGCCTCTGGTGCTGAATTCACTGGCACACAGAGCAGCTTTTCAAGTACCGGATGTAAATGTACAAATTGTGAGTCTGTTTTGAAATCATTCCATGGTAACCGGAAGTCAAAATAAATGTCCAAAACAACAGGAAAGCCTCACTCACACGTGTAAATACTAAAGCAATTGTATTAGTAATTATTGGATAAATTTTTTAAATCCTTGCGTTTTGTTAAATGACTGTTAATATTGTCAAAAGTCTTGGTCTTGGTCTTGCAAAACCAAGACCAAGACCTTGAGCCTCAAGACCAAGACCAAGACCTTGAACCTCAAGACCAAGACCAAGACCAAGACTTTTGGTCTCAAGACCAAGACCAAGACCAAGACTTTTAAAAACGAACTCGAGTGCACTCGAGACCAAGACCTTGGTCTCGAGGACAACAAGACTGTACATATATGGGGGGAGGGGCACTGATAATGTATGTACGCATAGGAAACGTGGGAGGCGTAAAACATAATTGCTTATGCATAAAAAATGATTTTATTTGATTTATATTTTCCTTAAAATTTATTGGCCTTCAAATGAGGCACAGTTCCCCTTAATACATGTATTTCTTTGATGCGGCTGGACAACGGCGGTGGACTATCTTTTTTTTTATTAAACACATTAATATTATTAATCCTTTATTGTTTCAGCGTGGATAAAAATAGACCATTCTATAGGATTGGGAAGGAGGGAATGAGTAAAACGTACTTACGCGAGGGTGCGTCAACGCCGTCAAGCGTACTTATGCGGGTGGGGGGCTATAAAAAAGTACACGTGCGTATAGGGAGGGGGTCGATTTTTCCGGATTTCTGCGTAGGCCTACATAATTTTATTAAATGGTTGGCCCTAAGAAACTTTAAGTTATAAATCTCTCAGCGTGAGTACATAAATGCAGTCGCCATTGCAACGGTTGAGATTACGTTTCAGAAAACAGACGAAAAAGACGGCGTTAGTTTGAAACAGAAACGATAAAACTCGGAAAGTTCTTTAGAAAACAATCAACTATAATTCTGTAGTAAGTCATGAAAAATTCAGCGTACAGTAGTATGGTTAATAAATTATTTATAATATTATAAATGGCAAGGATAAAAGCTAAAACTTAACGTCTTAACAAACTGGCTGCCAACACATCTGGCGCACAACGAAAGCAATAATGCATTCATTATAGCCTACTTGAGTGCGCTAGGCCACTGGGGGTGCATATGGAGCAGAAATCTCGAAACGAATTTCTGCTCTCGCGGGGTTTGAACCCCGACCTCTCCATTGATAAACCAGAAAATCATTCTACAGGATTATCAAGCACACTCTACCCACTCAACCTCACTCCTATACGCATCCCCGGCCGGCATGGTGGAGTTTCACTCGCGCTAAAGATAGGGATAGCATGGAGCGGCTTATAGGAAGGATGCGAAGTGGATTTCTTCCCTTTCGGCCCCGGGTGCAGACTGCAGAGGCACTGGCCGAGACGGCTGATGAGGGGTCATCCATAAAGGAGGTCCGCAATGAGGGAGAGGGAGGGGTCATTGAAATGCGGACAAGATGGAGGGGTTATGACCAGTGCGGACGTCCGCATTTAAACTTTTAAATTTGATAGTTTTGTAAACACCATCTTGTTTCAACCTTTGCCTAAAACTTCATGTACCTTTACTGCGACTTTAATAAACCCCTAAGCTGCAAATTTTCTGGTTAACGACTGGCTTGAGCAAATTTTTCGGCTAGCCGTAAAAGCGCGTAAACTATCTTTCTCGGCTATGAGTGCATCCGGCAAAACAAATTACGGCTTGAAACATAGTTCGTTCAAAAAGTGTATCAATTACTGAGAGTTCTGAGTTCCAGTAAGGCAATTACTTAGGCCTATACATTAAAACTGTAAAACAATGCCACGAACAAAGGAACAATGATGAGTGGCACACAGAAAAGCATTCAAAAACAGAACAATTTCAGTAAGTCCGAACTTGTGAGCTGATCTCCAAAAGTCATCAGTAAGCTGGTTCCCGCGACTTAGCTTTTCTTGGGCACTGTAGAAATCTCCAGATTACGACTACTCATTAGTTGGTCAGCAGAGGCGTAGCTGGGGGGGGGGCGTCAGAGGGGGACATGTATCCCCGTGGCGCCAAAGGAAGGGGCGCCAAAATGAGGGCTAAAAATTAATAATTTTCTCCTAATTTTGATATAATAGTAACTAATTCATTCCAAAAATTATAAGATTTAATTTTGGCCCCCCAAAAATATCCAGTTGTATCCTCATTACTTCTAAATCATTGTGACAGGGATGATTTTTGGCGCCCCATTTTCAACTTCTCTGTATGAGAAGCTTTTAACCGGATGGAATGAATAGCTGCATTCTGCTGCATCCATGGCCAATGAGAGGGAGGGTGGTGGTATGCAGTATGCTGCCCCGGGAGCGGACCCCGGGTATAATAAGGCGAAGCTCAGGGTCCGCCCCCCGGGTAGGATCATCTGTCCACGTGTGGGCTGCCTGAGGGTTAATCTAGCTCTGCCGCCTTGGCTCTTGCGGCCCATGGCTGCATCCATAATCCATGTATGAAATATCACAATAGGTATCATGGACACAGAGCGACTGCTGGTGCTGGCTGCTGCATCCAACACGGCAGCTGATGGCTACAGGGTCTCTGCAGTGATTTGTTTACTTCATTGGGCCAAGAGGTCAAAATTACAAGCTAACTTTCAATGAGGCAGACATGCATTCTTTGTCTGAGGTGAAGACCGAATTATCAGAGCCTACGGTCTAAGTCAGTCAGTACTTGCAGGTTAGCTATCTTCGATTTCAATTCTGAAGCATTATTATTCACCTTGTCACCTTGTGCTGTCAGCTCGTGGAGCTCTAGCGATCGTCCTGGTGAACACACTCCACCGTCTCCTATTCGATGACAAGTCTCTCAATTCCGCCAAATTCATGCCAGTTACATCTTGTATCTCATCCATCCATCTCCTCCTTGGGCGACCCAGTCTTCTCCTCCCCTCACCGCACGCCAGCATCATTTCCTTCTCCAGACCATCAGATCGCATAACATGTCCAAAGAACCTTAGCTTCATTCTTGTCGCAGTTTGTTTTAACGACTCTTCATTCTCAACTCCAATCTCCTCTCGTATTGATTCGTTCGTTCTTTTCTCAGTCCAAGATATTCTCAGCATCTTCCTCCATATCCACATTTCACAAGCGTTAACCTTATTTTCCATGTTCTTTGTCATTGTCCACGTCTCGCAACCGTACAGTACCGTAGGAAAGATTAGTGCTCTCACGAGCCTTTTTTTGGTTTCTATGCTCACATGTTTGTCTTTCCATATCTTTTCCAGTCCGGTCATTGCAGCTTTCCCTATAGCAATCCTTCGTTTTATTTCTGGATCACACTTTCCCTCCTTTCCAACCAGTGATCCTAGGAATGTGAAGCTTTCTACCACCTCTATTTCCTCTCCGTCTATCTCAAAACTATCCCAATCTGCTGTTGTCATGACCTTTGTCTTCTTTATGTTGAAGTATAAACCAGCTTTTTCACTTTCTCTCCTGGCCCTTCTTATCAGTTCTGCCAGATCCTCTTTTCTTTTTGCCATTAATGTTGTGTCATCCGCGTATCTAAGGTTATTCAGTGTCTTTCCAGCAATTTTTACTCCCTCAATTGCCCCCTCCAGTTCTGCCTTTCTCATTATTCTTTCAGCATATAGATTAA
This sequence comes from Allolobophora icterica, assembly GCA_963556255.1. Taxonomy (NCBI): domain Eukaryota; kingdom Metazoa; phylum Annelida; class Clitellata; order Crassiclitellata; family Lumbricidae; genus Allolobophora; species Allolobophora icterica. Next base: position 9,441,635 of record OY744603.1, on the reverse strand, counting down.
ACAGGAATGGAGACAAGATGCATCCCTGCCTCACTCCTTTCTTGATTCTGAAATTGTCAGTGTCTCCGTATTCTGTTCTTATCACCGCTATCTGGTCTTCATATAAACCCTTTAGTAACATTATCAGGTGTTTCGGAATTCCCATTTCAAGCAGGGTTTTCCACATTAAATCATGGTTAATGCAGTCGAATGCCTTGCTATAGTCAATGAAACAGATGTAAACCTCCTGTCCATACTCCCTTTGTCTCTCCATTATCCACCTCATGTTGGCTATATGGTCTCGAGTTCCACGAGATTTCCTAAACCCTGCCTGGTTCACCGGAAGTTCTCTTTCAATTGTGCCTTCCATTCTTTTGTGAATTATTTTCAGTAATATTTTACTAGTGTGTGATATCATTGCTATCGTCCTATAATTTTCACACTCCCTCGCATCTCCTTTCTTGAATATAGGTATAAAGATCGACTTCTTCCAGTCCTCCGGCCATTCTCCAGTTGCCCATATTTGATTGCACAATTTTGTTATTGTTTTTATCATCGCATCATCCCCTGCTTTTATCAGTTCTATAGGTATCCCATCTTGACCGGGTGCCTTATTGTCCTTGAGTTGTCTGATTGCCCATTCTACCTCCGCTTCCATGACCTCCGGTTCCTTTTCATACTCTGTTACGTCAATTTGTTCTTTTTTGACTCGTTTGTCTTCCCTATACAACTCCTCCGTGTATTCTCTCCATCTATGCTTTATCCCTTCTTCATCGCAGATTACATTTCCATCTCCTGCCTTCATTGAGCCCATTCTAGGTGCAAATTTTCCCGTGATTGTCTTTACTTTTGAGAACATTTCCTTGGTTCGTCCCTTCCTTCCCTCGTCTTCCATTTCTCTGCATAATTCGTTTAGATGTATTTCTTTATCTTTCCGTGCTTGTTTTTGGAAGGCACTGTTCAGTGCCCTTACCTTATCCTTTTCTCCTGCCTTCTTTGCAGCCTTCCTATCAACCGCCATGCATATGGCTTCTCTCGATAGCCATGTCGTTGTTGTGATTTTCTTCTTCTTTGGAATGTGCTTATCTGCGACTTCGACTATTGTTTTCTTCATCCTCTCCCATAGGTTGTTCGAATCCTCTTCCTCTTCTATCTCATCTCTCTCTAGTACTTCAAACCGATTCTTTATTTCCATCCTGTATTCCAGTGTGATACCCTTGCAGTCGTATCTGATCAATCGATCTCCTTTCTTTATCTTTTTCAATTTCGTTCTCAGTGTTGCTACCAATAGCTCATGGTCAGTTCCACAGTCCGCTCCTGGCCTTGTTCTCGCATCTCTTATTGTGCTTTTCCATCTTTTGTTTATCAGTATGTAGTCAATCTGGTTTCTATGCTTCCCATTCGGTGACGTCCATGTGTACAGTCTTCTCTTAGGCTGTTCGAACCATGTGTTCATAATTCCTAAGCCATTCCCTTTGCAAAACTCAACAAGTCTTTCTCCTGCTTCATTCTGTTCACCCAGGCCATGACTACCTAATGTGTCTCCATCGCCTCCGGTGCATTGACCCACCTTCGCATTGAAGTCACCTATGATCACTAGTACGTCGCCCTTCGGAGTTCTGTCCACTGTACTTTGCAGGCTGGTGTAAAAACCCTCGTGTTCCTCTTCTAACGATATCGATGTTGGAGCATATACCTGTATAATGGTTATGTTGACCTTTCTTCCTCTGAATCTTACACTCAAAATTCTATCACTCACTGTATCATATCCCATTATCGCATTTGCGCTTGACTTGTCACACATGATTGCAACTCCATTTTTTCCTCTCTCTTTTTGTCCTGACATTATTATCCTGTATCCATTCCAACTGAAATGTCCTTGTCCCTTCCACCTTGTCTCACTTAATCCTAGGATTGCTATGTCTAATTTCTTCATCTCTCCCTGTATCACGTCCATCTTTCCGCTCTGCATACTTCGCACGTTCCATGTGCCCAACTTCATCTTCTGCTTACAGCTCAGGTTGAGTCTTTCCCCTCCGAATCGATCCACCTCTAGACGTCCTTTCGGCTTTAGTCCTGTTGCTTCATTAGATCGAGGGGCCCTTGACTCTCCGTCTTGCTCTTCCCCAGTAGCTTCTAAGTCACGCTCCGGCCTGGGAGTCCCACCATTCGCAACTATCACCGTTTTTGGCTTAGTGTGTTTCATGACGATTTTCTTGGCAAGTTAACAGGGGTGGTTTGCCATTGCCTTCCCCTGGTTTTGCCTGCCGTGCCGCAAAGGTTCACCAGTCACTCTAGTACAGAGTAAAACGGGGAGGCGACCTGACCGACGTCTCTGTTGAGCGTAGACTCGGATCCGACCTGGGCTGGTGAACCAAAGTCCTCCGTGCCCACCTTCTCGTGGTGCGGACCGTTGGTACCCTTCCTAGGAAGGGGAACGAACGGGCATTATTATTAGGATAAAATAAAACAAATAATTATGTGTTATCTGCTGCTGTAAGAAATTATGTCACAATTTTAAAGCTTTTCACATTTTTCAGTTAAATAATAGTATATCTTATAGCCATGCCAGGAGAAAACTAAGTGAAAGAAAGAAGCTGAGGAGACATCAAAAAGTCTAGTACATTTCTGGCATGCTTTCTTTAAAAAGCCAAGATGACAGAAGCTGAAGCTGAAAACTCCAACTCTTCAAAATCAGAAGATGGTGGAAGCGGATATCAACCACCTGTTTTGGAACATGAGACGGTTGACAGGGTTGAACCATACCAAGACCACAACACGGAGGAAAGCATGGTTCAGACAGAAGTTCTACCGGAAACTCCTTTTGACCTTCATCGTTTATATGGTTTTATATTGAGATGACGTATTTCCGAATCTGCGCATTTAACTGGAAATTCTATTAACAATTGTTGTTATAATGACAAAAGCTGTGAGCGGTCATTTAGCAAACTGAAGCTTATTTTGTTCGTATTTGCGTGCTTCAATGGGACAAGATCGTCTCAGCAGTCTTGCACTTCTTAGCAGCGAAAGAGAAACATATTAGAGAAAAAAATTTGATTACGTGATTCACAATTAAGTTTGCGAGAGTGAAATAAAAAAAAATCTTTGTAGAATATTATTATGTCTACGAGTCTAGGACAGTCACGCATAGGGCCTAATTTGAATTTATTGACATTTTTAAACACGATGTTTACAATCGTAGGCCCTATATAGAACTACAGAACTTAGCCTAATTATACTAAACTTTTAGTTTGTAGTTTTGATATTTTATTTGATTAAAATTCAAATTGCCATTTGACGTATTTGGAAAATGTGAATGGAGAGGGGGCGCCAATTTCATAGCTCGTCCCCGGGCGCAAATATCCTAGCTACGCCGCTGTTGGTCTGTAGTATCCTCACTGACCTAAACCGGTGTGCAAACCTTATCTCTGCGCATGTTGTAGCTGAACTTTTTCCGGCGGCTAACCGTGAAAGAACTCTCGGCGGTTTTTCCGCTAAGCCACAAAATTTTAGGGGGTCTGCGGCTTGCAGAAAATTTATCGGCTCGGAGGCTAACGGCGGCAGCTCAGGGGGTTAGACTTTAAGGAGGCTTTTATTACTGCACATCCTGCTATGGGGTCGTCCATTAACTATGTCAACAAAATGGGGGAGGGAGGGGTTTGGAAAAGTTTGACAATTCTTGACAAGGGGGCGGGGGGTTCAAGACAAATTGACGTCAACAATAATTTAATCAAAAAGCAACCATAGATTCGGAAAGTCTTCATGAGTGAACTATTTCTTTTTTGCTTGCAATTTAATCAAACGCAATATTTTCTTCGTTTTAAATTGTCTTAATTGTACATATTGTTCGCAGATTAATGAGAAAATGCGCAGAATAATCTCTTAAACCTGAATATCCTGGGTTCTTTTCGAAAATCTAATATTTTGAGTTTCCTTTCGACGGAAAGATAATTTTTTGAGGGGGGAGGGTAAAATTATTTTGACATAATTTGCTTAGGGGCTCCTTGAATTTTTGACAGTTGTTGACAAGGGGAGGGAGGGGGTCAAAAACTGCCTAAAATTTGTTGACATAATTAATGGACGACCCCTATATGAAACCCGAACTGTCACTTAAACGTGGACGGGAAGTCAGTAGGCCCTAACTAGAGCCCTGCGCCGGCCGCGCCGCCGCCGCCGACATTTTGTGGGCGCCGCCGCCGCCGATTTTTGTTTGTCGGCGCGCCGCCGCCGACAATCTATCGGCGCGCCGCCGATGCCAGTTTGATATGCTTAATTGTTATTGTTGCATTTATCATGTTTTGCATGATATTGCAAAGATAAGCAAACTATTCTCAGAAATGGCACTTTGATTGGTAGGAACTCGTGTGTTAATGAAGAAGATAAAGAGGGAACATATTAGCTGACTCCGATGTTTGTGGTCTTTATCTTGATACCAAGAATGCATTGTCTTCCTGACTAAATTCGTTTCCTTATACTTTGATGATCTTGTCTTTGTGCCATGATACACACAGTCATTTAAAGCGATATCTTGTTACAAGTAACCATTGTTTTTATAACCTGTTCCTGCAGTTGCCATTTCCTTAATACCTTGACAACAAAAGCAATTTGCAATACATGTCTTTATATGTGTACCGGTACTACAGTACTACAGTATTCCCTCATTCGTTACCTTCATGTCGAATAGCTTCTATAACTTATTGATTGTTGTCTTTGATGTCTCTGGTCTTATTACAATGATGTAAATTGTTGGCTTAATGTTGTAAGATTAGAGGAATTTATGAGTGCTATTAATATCAAGATATGCCATTTAAGTAATAATCCTGCAGAACGGAAGGTATAATTGATTAATACTTTTGGCTGGAATCTATTCAGGTAAACAGTATCAGTTGACACAGGTTTTGACTTAGTAAGTGTAGTATCAAGAATGGTCTGTTACAGTTTAGTTTTATGCAAACAATGGTCTATACGTGGAAACTTAAAATGGCGTGGCACCAATTCAAACGGGCAGCAGACCACCTGGTAAATTCATTGAAAAATGAACAGGAGTGAGGCCACTCGGCCAGTGTATTACCATAGGGAAAACGTATATATTTGCATTTCACTTCATGGCTTCAGCAGCCTCTCTTACTGGGAGAATGCTGTTATTCAGCATCTGCCATGTGACTTGGTGTGTAGGCCTACACTGTATCAGTGCATATGCAAGTGTATTCAAGCAATAAGCAAATGCATGTTGCTTCATCTGATTACAATTTGCCAATACCTAAACAGATGTGCAGTGTAATTAAGGATGTTCATATTTGTAAGGCAACTGTCTGAAGGTGTCTTCTCTTTCATTCCCTTTATATGTAGTTGAGCTTCAGGGTGATGGAGTGATTTTAGAGAACTTCGCCCTTTGACTGATCACAGGACCAACGGCTGTTCAACTCTCATAGTGACTCACATGGGCGTCCGGAGGAGGGGAAGGGGGATTTGCCCCCTCCCTAGATTTGTGAATAGATTTTCCATGGAAAAACGTCATTTTGCCCCTGGAAAAATTTTGCCCCCTTAGAAAATTTTTACCCCCTCTGGAAAACTTCCTGCGGATGCCCATGGTGATTCATGTTTCTGACTAGGGCACGCCGCGCCGCGCCGACGCCATTTTGTGGGCGCCGCAGCCGATTTTTGTTCGTCGGCGCGCCACCGCCGCCGACCAAAAATGACCGGCGCACCGCCGCCGACACTATGACATCGGCGCAGGGCTCTAGCCCTAACTGTGGAATAATTGTAAATATAATGATGATGGTATTAAAAATTGGCTTTTGGCGTGCAGATGTCCGGAAAAAGGAGGGAGGGTAATGTCAAATGCGGACAAGAGGGAGGAGGAGTCCAGAGTAGGTCATATTTTGCGGACGTCCTTTATGGACAACCTCTGAAAGCCTATTTAAAGCTATCATCGCCGACCCAACGCACATCCTTCGACAGTCTTTCTCCAACAACCCGGCATAATCAATAATAAGCTTACCTCCGCACCTGAAACACGACTTTAACCTGCCAAACAAAGACAACCGAAATTTATTTCTCGTGTTCTCTTTAAGAACATAAATTATTTTAATTCAAATGTAAACAAGTTGCGTCTGTGACACCAGTGGCGTAGTTGGGATTTTACCATAGGGGGTGAGTAATGCGAACCACCAGTCTTCAAGGAAACTATAGGTAGTAGGAACGGTGATAGGGCGATCGCCGCAGGCACTGAATTTTAGACAATCACGGAATCAACTTTATCAATACTAGGCCTACTTTCTTATTTTGAGAGATTCACAGCGTAACGTTTAAGGAAAAGGCATTAGTAATGTTTCACGAAGTGAAGCAGATTACTTGCGTGAAAAAGCAAAGCAACAACTAGGCAGTGGCGTCACTAGGCTTGGTGTCACCCGGTGCGGTCAGTCATGTTGTCACCCCCATGGACCTATTCCCTTATTACCTTACCAGACCATGCAGCATCCTTAGTAATTTTTTTGTACTAATGTTACTCGTAAATGATAATTCCTGCAGTATATCACTGAATGTAATGGTAACAATTAGTGACATAGCCTAAACTAGCAGAATTAAAATTACAAATTCATATTTTTTATTTTATTCATTACCATCAGATCAGCTTGCAGTTACATCATTAAAAATCAAATTAGCAAATATGAATTAATGTTTGAACTACGGAGGGTAATGAAGGTGCCTGCAGCTTATATAGGCCTCATCTCTATTTTCCAAGATCTGTTTGTCCGTCGTACGATAAATGCTGTGGAATGTATGGAATGTCACTGGTGCTGCCTAAGGCCTGCATCGGACGAAGGCCGATTAGAGGCCGTTCGCAGACCTCCCTACTTATGCTGCATACGGCCTGCATCGGGCACACGGGCGCTGCTAACCATGCCTGAGAGGCTGAATTATAAAAGCGAGCATAGTCGCAAGGACAACCCTTCGAACACGTGAAGCTTTTTTTCACTGAACCCATATTTTCCAATGGCCAACTCTATGTAGCATTGTCTCGTTCACGAAACACAGACAACATCAAAGTACTCATCAAGAAAACCGACCGTCAGGGTCATTTGGTAAATGATGCTCGATTTTCACTAGCAGGGTCACACTCATAATTAATCAAGCATTCCAATAAACAAATTCTGTTCTCTTCCTATCAATCCATTTTTTCTTTTTCAACCCATCATGTCACGGGGAAATACTATAGGTATAAAATAATGTTCAAAGAATACAAATTTTAGATGAGGCTTGCAATTAAAAATATAAATTTGTGGAAAATATACTCATAAACGAAATAATAAAAAAACAGGAGCAATTATGCAAGCATTTCAACACTAAGTCTTAGTGAACTTCTCGCCTAAATTGGAACTTTCCTTTCCTGGCTTTCAAAGCTGAGAACTTGTCAATCAATTCATCGAAAATCGAAATCAATGCTTTTCGCCAACTCACTTTCAATTGATAACTTTTTATTTTTCTCCTTGTTCTTCTTTAATTAATAGCCTACTTCATTATCAAAAATGTTATTGGGATAGGTTTACAAATATTAATTACCATAACATTGCAGCTAAAATACCAGAACATTGGACGAGATCAGCGATTATAAAACACACACAAAAACGATGAAAAAATAGCGCATGCTTGTAGCACGTGCTGAAGAAAGTTACGAAACATCGTGACTTGAAGCGTTTTGTAATTGGGTAATAATGACAGCACTGACCGGAGCGCATTAGCAGGTTCAAAAAAGTAAATTAGCATAGATCGAGTTTCAGCTGTAGGTAAATTTATACTGGTACAGTACATATAGGCTAAGCTGGGCTTACGAAAGTTTGTTCGTTGGTATCTGTTATTGTTGGTTTAAAAATAAAAAATTTCTGCAGAAACTCTTGTAAAAATTTTTTAGACTGTCATTTTGTCATTTGGGTGTCACCCCCTCTGAGGGTGTCACCCGGTGCGGCCCGCACCCCCGCACCCCTCTCGGGACGCCACTGCAACTAGGCCTACTATATTTCTAAATTTAGAAGTTCCTTACTATCAGTTAATTGAGTCTTAGTTTCTCTGGTTCAAGAGAACTTTAGCCGTCGATTTTTAGTTCCGAATAATCGGCATCACTGATCAGTTAACTTTGCTTCAACAGCTAGTCAAAATCATTCTGATGACCAACGTCTGTTACTGTGCTCGCCTCTATATATCCTCTGACTGAGCAGCTAAGACTCTGCTAAGTGACACGTGCTCACACATAGCTATTAAATCGTTTTCGTTAACAACATGGCCAATAGAATTATTTGCAGTGCAAACCTCATAGTCTCATTTCCACCATCACAGTCGTTACTGGCTTGCTTTTTTGGTCAATATACAGGGGTATCAGTTCTCTATAACGCTTCATCACCTGTTTATTTAACTGAAGCACTTAAACTTACAGATTTTATTAAGTCTTTTTTTAAGTAAACGAATGAAAATAGTGACTGTATTCTGAACATGAAAGACCACTATTACAGCAGGCCGAGTAACATATGAAGACTGCAGTCGTGTGTAGACTGTAGACAGAGCAGTATGTAGGCCTACAGGCCACAAGGCTTGTAGAGACATTAAGAGACAGACTGCGACAGAGACAGGAAACGAGAAAGACAGAGACAGACAGACAGACAGAGGAACAAAGTATGTATTATTTCAGGCATTTCTTATCGCTGGAACCGAGTGATTTACCGTTAAAGTGTATGCAGTGGTTGAACACCTGACGTCGGTCGACCAGAGTCAAATACGTCGACCAGGGTGACCTAGACCCATGATCCTGGGTATAGAGGTCGCCTTCTATTCCCGGGGTCCTCGCCTAGACACCACACTTACATACGTCTGTAGTCGTGCATCATGTATCATGAAGCATCCATCATACACAGGCTATAGTTCACAGTGCAGACAGGTGGACACCTACACGTCCTTGTAGTGGCACTTTCGAACACCATAGGCTAAATATGTCATCAGATGGAACCAGGCCCGGTTCGTCTGTTAGGCAAACTAGGCAGCCGCCTAGGGCCGCCGATTTTTAGGGGTCGGCAATTTTACACTTTTCCAAAATAAACATAAAAAAATAATTTCTGGAAATTCATAAATGAAACAACGTTGGATTATTTTTTAATTATTATTCGCTAGATGGAAGTATCAGTGTTGGTGCAATAAATTATGTTCTATTAAGGTAGGGTTCACCGTTAAGTTTCAATCATAAATTTTTCAGGAAGTATTGAATCTATTCAGCAGTTAAGTTTACTCTAGTCTAGACAGTTAGACCATTTTCATTATTTTAAATTATTTATTTTAATGAATGTTTGAACATAAATAACGTAAATTTCAGTAAATCATGCCAGCTATAAAAGGAACTAAAAGCGATTCCGGCGCTGAGAAGCGGAAACGGAAAAAACACAAGACAAACTGTTGGAATCACAAAAAGGTTCCATTTTGAAACATTTAAATTAAGATATAGCAGTCGAGGATTATGTACATCAAACGAAGAAACAATGACACTAGATAGACTTGTTGGGTTAGCACAAATATCCATCGAAAATGATATCGCTTCATCACTCGATTATTCAGCATTAATAGACGACTTTGCAAACATAAAAGCAAGAAAAGTGCAATTCACATAAAGCAAAAATGTTAGTTTCACTTTCATGAGCCACTGAGGCAAATAACCGTACTTTACTAGCTACTATACTTAGTATATAGGTTAATTTGTTATTTCATCGCAAAATAAAAAAAGCTAATGACTTTATTTTAATCACAGGTATATTATATCATGGGTCGACGGGCCGCTCAAATGTAGCCTTGCCTAGGGCCTCCAAATGTCTTGAACCAGGCCTGGATGGAACGGGCCAAATTTAAAAATTGTGTGGTAGGAGGAATGAAAGAATAGGGCCATAAAATAAAATCTGACAGGGGTGCGTAGAAACTGCGTACACTACGCCCCTGGTGACAGCCTGTACAACTTTATCAAATAAATGAATATTGAATTGAATTGAAAAGAAAAACTTTTAAGTATTATATTTTTAAAACAACATATCTGAACCAAAAACCACATAGGCCTACACATTTGTCAGTGTTCTCCTTTGTTTTTCCAGTCGAGAGGTATAACGAACACCACAGGAACCACACACAGTACACATGTATGGTTCATCTCCTTGTGTGAATCCTCATGTTTATTTAGGTTTCCTTGCAGACTACGCTTCACCCTACACACAGTATACGTTTATGCTTTCTTTCCTGTGTGAATCCTCACATGTGTATTTAAGGAGTCTTGCCGACTAAACTTCACCCCACACACAGTACACATGTATGGTTTCTCTCCTGTGTGAATCCTCATATGTCTATCTAAGTCTCCTTGCTGAATACACTTCATCCCACACACAGTACACATGTATGGTTTCTCTCCTGTGTGAGTCCTCGTATGTTTATTTAAGTGTCCTCGCCGACTAAACTTCACTCCACACACAGTACACGCGTATGGTTTCTCTCCTGTGTGAATCCTCAAATGTGTATTTAAGTTTCCTTGCTGACTAAACTTCACCCCACACACAGCACACGTGTATGGTTTCTCTCCTGTGTGAATCCTCAAATGTATATTTAAGTTTCCTTGCTGACAAAACTTCACCCCACACACAGCACACGTGTATGGTTTCTCTCCTGTGTGAATCCTCGTATGTCTAGTTAAGTCTCCTTGCTGACTAAACTTCATCCCACACACAGAACACGTGTATGGTTTCTCTCCTGTGTGAATCCTCACATCATTTAAGTTTCCTTGCAGATTAAACTTCACCGCACACACAGTACATGCGTATGGTTTCTCTCCTCTGTGAATCCTCTTATGTGTTTTAAAATTTCCTTGCCGATTAAAATTCACTCCACACACAGTACATGTGTGTGGTTTATCTCTTGTGTGAATCCTCCATGCAGTACATGTGTATGGTTTCTCCCCTACAAATGATGCCATATTTAGCCTTTGCTCTGCTGTCCTGGATATCACTTCAACTGGTGGTAAACTGGTTATCCCACCTTTGGCTTCACAGCAACCTGCAACAAGAAAGTAAGGTACAAATATAAAGACCAAAACCTGCCACATACATATCGAGCTCTATCATATGACCCCACTCTTAAAAAATGGGGTCATAGGGGTCGTCAAATATGAACTACTTTGGACTCCTTCCTCCCCCCCTTGTCCGCATTTGTCCGCACGCATAAGCCAATTTTAAGCTGATCAGGTGAAACCCTTCACCACTGCTGCCCATTTGAACGAGTGCCACGCAACGTTCCCTTTAAGCCTTAGGCAAAGATGCAAGTGTGCAAGCCATGTCATCTGCCGAATTGTAGGCCTAACTGCAAGAGACATGGGGGGCCCGTAGAGTAATGGATAACACACTGGCGTGAAGAGCAGTAGGTACCAAGATCGAACCTGGAAACCCCGTAAGGTTTATTCACCCTTCCACTCGCTAGGTGGCGGTGGTGGTTAAATGAATAGTAGGCCGTGATTGGCGCCCTGTTGGCTGCCATATAAACAGTTATATTCGACTCCTGTAAAACTGTTATCATGTGCTTCTACTGTATACATGTACGTATTCTGCCGTTTCTACTACATGTATGTTCACTATACAGCGCAGTGCGGTTAGCAGGCGCTTAAATAAAGAACAGATTATTATTATTATTATTATAGGCATAAAGTTTTCATTTTAACGATGACCGCTTGATGCAGGTGAACGTACTTTATTTACCATTGTTTTAATGCACTGTTTAGTGTGATGTGTAGTGTGACTTTACTGCTGTGCGACTTCATTTTTATTTAAATTTGAACTTTAAAAAATTGAACAACTTTTGCCTTTTTGCTAGATTTTGATAGGTACTGATTATTATCTTCATTCTTGAAAATGATTAATAAATAATGTGATACTGAATGATTATAAATTTTTAACACATTGACATTTGCTTGATAGATCTTACAATAAATTCAATCATTGCTATTATTATTATTTGTTATCTGAATAATATGCAGCCATTAACTTGACAAATATCATGACTGAATATTATATTACTGTACATGTATACATCACTGAAAAGTTGAAATTACTAGTGAACTACTTAGTCATGTAATCATTTTATTAAAAAAATTGTGTATTCTTGTTGACTTCCAAGTATAGACAATAACTGACAAGCTTAGGACAAGAAGTCTTCAATTTTGTATAAGCTCATTATTTCAATGTACTTGTTCTACTTGACAAGACAACACAAACGTTAACATTTTGATCAAACAAAATGCTGACTGTCACAACCAGACTGCCAGTTACTAGCCTTTAATTGCTTGCAAACATGTATAAACCAAAGTGCAGTTAGCAGTTGGATTAATAAAGGATATACTTACTTACTTACTTAAAACGAATTGAGCACTGTGGTGAATTTACAATGTATTGATTCTTCAGAAGAAAGAATAAAACAATATGGAATAGCAAGTGGATCAGTAACTAAAAATTAACTGAAACCTCACATTCTCAAAATCAGTTTCGTCGTCCAGTGAGTGAACACAGCACTTTGTAGACACACATGAAGGCAATACGCAAATTAGTGCCAACATTACATTACAGAAATGTGTAAATAACGTTGTAAATTTACCTGAGTTTATTTGCTTGGCTACATGCCCTTCTTTCCTAACAGTTCTTGGTCTCAAATTGCGTCCTCCAAAAATATTCTGCAAATTCAAAGTTTGCTCTGAACATTTCGTGTTTAGCTGCACGTTCTGACTCTTTGAACGTGTTTGTGATCTTGACTTTCTCTGTTTGGTGGAAGCCTTAGGCTGTTTTGGCTGAACGGTTTGACTTCTCGACTTGCTCAGCCTCTTACTAAAATCTGCTTGCACAACATCCAGAAAACTCTTCTGCAAGATGTCCTCTTCTAATTCCAAGTCAAAAGGCACTATGACTCGATTGGATACCATCTTAGGTTGTTTTTCATTTGTGTCCCCAAAAGGTGACAATGGCCCTTCCAATGTCAGAATATCCGGTTCAATGTTCATTCGTCTCGGTTTCTTTTGACTTGTTCTCTGGCTAGAAAAGCTATCCAACACAACGTCATTGTTCTGCAATGCTGGAATTGGGAAGATGTCTGGTCTGAGGTTTTGCCTGACACTATGACCTTTGACCTTGCGTTTCTTTGAAGCAACCCCAATCTTGACGGGCCGCTTTAGCTTTCTCAGGGTTCGGCAGAGTGGGAAATTTCTTCTCCTGACGGCAAGGGCAGTGCCATTCAAGGTGTCCCCCAAACTGCTTCCTTCACTGCCCGACATGATTCTCATTTTCGCTTGTTCCAATTTCTTTGTCGTTGATCTTGCTACTGAATGCAGCCTTAAATCAAGAGTCTAAAATATCACCAAGAATATAAATTTAATATTGAAAATTAACAATACTGAGAAATGTAATTTCTGTTAAAACATATTATAAGAGAGCATCCTTCATTTTTTACTTTGCTACATGTATATCATAAAGTCAGAAGGAATACATGGAAGGGGTAGTCTGTATCATGTTCGGCAAGAGAGATGAAAAATTCAAATTCATAGGTAACAGACTGTCAGCAATTGCTTCTTTCACAACTCTGTATGTCTTACAGTTGGTGTGGTATACTTCTTCTCAGAATGCACCGTTTTTATATATTTTGCAAAGTGTGGCAACAGTTCAAGTGCTCTGCTTGCCACATGAATATTCTCGACCCATCAATGAGCACAAAATTTCGCTGGAAATGTTGAACAGCCTGTTATGGCAACATAATCATCTTGTCGAGCAGGTGAATCTTTTCATGTGTATTGACAAAATCTCCAAGACTCATAGTTGTAGTAGCATTGGTCATCAAACTTTAAAATTTTCCTGATTTCCTATGACTTTTAACTGCTGCTTGACCCATATTCCCAATGTCAAAGTCTTTCATACATTTCAATCAATGTGCTTAGTGTACAGACTTTGTACTAGTATTGTATTGTTATGTCCCCCCAAATGTTTTTAGGTTGTAGCAGTAATTGCAGAATACAGCCATCCCAGGGGCCAATTGCAATTGCCAATCGCAATGGACTCATTCGACTCCATGACTGGTATAGTTTGAACTAAATTCACTCAGTACCATAATTTTGTTGTTTAAAAGGGGCATGCCAGTGAATTATAAAGTGTTTGAAGAAAAGTTGGTAATGGTCCGTGGGTTCTAGTTATTCAAATGAAGCAAAAACTTGTCAATGGTGACAATTATCAGCATAGTTCATCTGTTACCCCAGCTTCTTCTGAGCCTGACAGTAGTCAAGACATCCTTTCGCCTAGTTTCACAGCCTCTGTTGACGTGTCTCAACTTGAATCTGGTTGAGACACGTCAACTGGAGACGATGTATCCGATGATTCAGCGAAGGAGAACAACGTTTTGGTACAATGTGACACCGGCGTTCAGTTTGAAATTCAAGCTTCAAGTAGTCATCCTGTGCAATCAGCAGCAGAAGTATCGGCTCACCATTGTACTAGTAGCTGGCAATGACAGTCAGAGTGCTGTTGCTGAACAGCAGAATCCTTGTTTTATACTTCAGCCATACCACCAACAATTTGAACAATTCTCCTAATGCCGAACCTGACGTTGACACTGAGAGAAAAGCAGAGTTAGATAAAAGTGACGGCAGCAAATCTCTTGATCCGACGCATTTCTGTAATTGTCGAATCAGATCGACCATAACTGAAATGTGGCTGCATAAAGATACCATTCCAAGTGACAATTACATTTTCCTGGGCAGTTACTTGCAGCAGGGCATGTTCCCGATTAGGGAGTAACTGATAAGCATTTTTTCACCGATAACCGATACCGATAATTTAGCACGTTTTCTTGGTGATTCCGGTACCAATACCAATAATCATAACTTTTTTTAAAGCTTGTGCGTGAAGTTGTGACAAAATTGAACAAATTTATGGTACTCGGTTCGTATCTGTCAAATAGTACTTCCAAATACTCGGATTCAGTACTCGGTGGAAAATGTCTACCCGGTTATGCCCTACTTATTGGTTTCCGGTCCAATAACCGGTGACTCCCGAGTCCCTATTCCTGATTATGGTTTGTTAAACCTATGCCAAATGGTCAGAAAAGAATCCAAAAGTGGCTTTCATACAGCAAGTCACAAGATGCTTTGTTCTGCATTTATTGCTGTTTTCCGGGCCCAAGAAAGCCACAGATACAGCGATTATGCCCTACTTATTGGTTTCCGGTCCAATAACCGGTGACTCCCTATTCCTGATTATGGTTTGTTAAACCTATGCCAAATGGTCAGAAAAGAAACCGAAAGTGGCTTTCATACAGCAAGTCACAAGATGCTTTGTTCTGCATTTATTGCTGTTTTCCGGGCCCAAGAAAGCCACAGATACAGCGTTTGGGCACATACAACAAGGGATATAAACATATACGAAGCTTCAACCGAGCATCACGCATGCATCTGAGATTGAGCGATTCACGTATAACAGTAAATCTTGCATTGACAAAAGACTTGTAACAATTGCACATACTACAACAACGCGAAACAGACGTGTTGTATACGCATTAATTAAGCATCTGAAATATTTATCAACTGAAACAACTGCTAATATGAGGACATGACTGGCAAGATGGCAAATTTCAGCACCTGTTTTGAGAATTTGCTGAATTTGAAGCTTCCTCTGCACACTGCAGTCTGCAGGCTTACCTGGAAATGCTGTCAAGCACCACAGGCAGTGACTAGATGAGAAAACCAGAAATAAACATTCGTCGACTTCTGATAATAATGAGAGATATGGTGGTTAGTAAGATACTGTCTCAAGTCAAGAATAGGAAAGTTTGCTCACTAATCAGTGATGGGATACAAGATTAATCAAAGATTGAGGCACAATGCGTTATCCTTCGTTACCTAGAGAAGTCACCATCTGGCCACAGCCCAATTGAAACTGTTGCATGAAATTATACATTTTTCTCCTGCCAGTCTCATGTCCTCCAGTGCTATCACTGCACAAGACACTGAACGCATTTGTAAGTTCTACAACTTTTACACGGATATTGTTGCCAGAGAGCGGAATAATTTCCTTGCAGTCTATCAGTCGATGTCAGAGCTGATTTATACTACAGACCTCACCCAAGCTTCCCGTACAAGGTCACATAGCAGCTGGCAGGAATAGGACAGCACAAAGAGGAGTGAAGATGCTGAAGACAATACAGCTGAATTGGCAGAAGAACTGTCAATACAGCACCATTGCCACCCGCCACAGTTACATGACACCAGGGCTGTAGTGGTAAAATTTGAGGTGAGTATACGCTACCCAGTGTGTAATCTAGTCCCCCTGTTCTGGGGGGAAACAAGGTTTCTCGGGGGGAATTTCCCCCAAAAAGGTCTCTGCCTTACAATATTGCTGAGTTCTGGGGGGGAAACTTCAATCCTGGGGGGAAATTTCCCCCCCCAAAAGACATCTAGATTAAACACTGTACGCTACCGGTGAGCAGGGCTGGTGTCACCCTAAAAATATTCTAATGACCTTTTGTTTTAGGAATTCGTCTAAGAAAATTTTCAGAATTCTCTTAGAATTTTTGACTTTTTACCATTTCGTCTCTGAAAAAGTTGATGACCTTTTTTTTTTAGTCATTCGCCCTAAAACCCGTTAAAAACCTCTCTTTTTCTCAAAAAGTGGCAAAAAGTGGCAATTATTCGGTCTTCAGAGGTAAGTATACGCTGTATACCCAAGAGGTAAGTATACGCTGTATACCCAAGCTTCCCGTACAAGGTCACATAGCAGCTGGCAGGAATAGGACAGCACAAAGAGGAGTGAAGATGCTGAAGACAATACAGCTGAATTGGCAGAAGAACTGTCAATACAGCACCATTGCCACCCGCCACAGTTACATGACACCAGGGCTGTAGTGGTAAAATTTGAGGTGAGTATACGCTACCCAGTGTGTAATCTAGTCGCCCTGTTCTGGGGGGAAACAAGGTTTCTCGGGGGGAATTTCCCCCAAAAAGGTCTCTGCCTTACAATATATACCCTCGTCTAGATCCATGAGTATACGCTCTCAAATTTCTCTAGAGGTGAGTATACGCTGTATACCCGCGTATACCCTCGACTACAGCCCTGCATGACACGTGGATAAACAGAACCTTTGTAAAGCTAATGAGAGCATTGTATGAACTGTAGTCTTTCACAAACCTGTCATGAACGTCTAATGAAGATCCTCGTTACTATTGCTGTTACAAGTTGTCGCACCGAACAGGTAATGAGCCGAGTAAAGATAATCAAAAACAGACACCTCTGGCCACAATGGACAGTGTTTTTGGGCTGCAACGAATTTAACACAAATACTATTAAGCAGTTGATCGCAGATGTCAATAAATTTATGGAATTTTGCAACTAGAATAAAATCTAATGGTCTAACTATAGTTTGGTAGTTTTTACAAAACTTATTTCTTGAAAAAAACACGAAAAACCTATAGATGCTCTAAAAAAACATTTCTACACCAAAACAATAAGTTAGCAAAAAGTGTTTTAAGGACTCCTACAGATGAGATATTACTTTTACTCCAAGCCCTGTGTAAAAGTTGCAGACACAAAATTATATGCACTTTTCTTTCCGTTTATGCACTACATGTTTATTTTTGTTCCGTGAGCGTAAGCTGCCCAATTTTTCCACGCACGATTGCACATGGATGCATCATGCAAGAAATCGCTAATGCGAAGAAAGTTAAGTTAATACTCCCCGTAAAACACAGTTTTAGCCTGAAATAAAACCAGAACCAATATCAAAATCTTCTGAGATTTTGCAACCTTGAAATAAATCAGAACCAAAAAGCTTACGTTTGTACGTAATCAAATGAATTAAGTAATAATTCCTTGTAGTTACAGAAAATTTAAAATAAAACGACCGCCATTAATAACGTAGGATCCATCACCAGCACAGCCGTAGCAACAGGTTGCACACAAAAAGAGGCGCGTGAAGAGCACGCCATCTCCATTTTAAAATCCCAAGTTCTTGCCATAAAAATCCCAAGATTGTATAAAAAATCCCAAGCAACTGAAAACTTTAGCAACCAAACAAAATCGACAAAGTAACAATTGGCTTAAATTTAATTTCGTATTTGGATTTCGACAAACAATGTCGATTTTATATTTATAATACTGATGATTAATGATGTCTACCCCACCTTTGATTTTACGATGACCTCTGCGGTTCTGCGTCTAAAGGCATGCATGTTTCTGAGGGAATTTAAAATTTGACGCTCTGGCACAGAGAAGCCTTCGTTGCCAATTTGGGCAATTATTATGTTGTCTTACACTGTTACACAGCGATGAAGTTAGAACAAATCCGTAGAAATCGCAGATTTCTATTGTGTAGCCTACATTTGTGGCGTTCGCCGCCCGGACGCCTGCCCTGCCGCGCCGGGCGGGTTCCTGTGGTGACTCCAGCCCACTACCCGTCTGGAGCCACCCGAGTCACTGCCTTGCCTATTGTCACCGTCAAATGGCTTATCTCTGTCCAAAGTGATCATTCCTGTCAGAGGAGGTTCAAGGTTTACCGCTTTACTAAGAGAGGCTACACTGTAGAGCTCGGTCTCGGCATCAGACTCTGCCACTTCCGCGGTCACCGGGTGGGCAACGTCCTGAGGATGGCCGTCCTTCAGAACAGGGTTCGATCTTTTACCTGCAGCAGTCTTTGCCTTTCTGTGTACATTCCTAGTTACGGGCTTTCTCTTCCTCTCTACCTTTGTCTGAACTTTGACGGACCATTCTGCACCTCGTGACTCTTGAACTATCGCCGTTATCATGGAACACCAAACGTTCTCTAAGTTCAGGGAACAAGGAGTACTTATGACGAGTCTCTGCGTCATGTAATAGAAGACACGTATCCATCGGGCAACGCGTCTTCTTACTGTCACGTATCTCTAGCTGTGTTTCCGTGTGCGGCATACCGGCCTCACAATAATGAATTCTGCTTCGAAAGATAACGGGTCTCTATGGCACTCTGATAGTGAAGGTCCCCTCTCTATAACCTTCGCTATCTACACACACAGACCTTTGTTCTGACCTACGCACGAGGGGGCCCAACCTCGCACTTCAATCAGTTCTCAGAGCTGTGTGTTGCGACAAGCAAATAATATGTTCTATCTAGGTACCAGACTACCCGGACTTTCTCGTATCGTTTACTCTTGGTCTGCGTTAATGTTCCTTTAACCGGGAACTCTCGTACACTTCACCCTGGGACTCTGACTAGCTGGGTTTCGCTAGTAAAGCGGACGTGTCTCTTTCGGATCTGGGTACCCGAATACCCGACCCGAATATCTTGGTCTGATCTCTTTCCGGTTTACACAACCTTTTATCCTCCCAGTATTCAGAATTAGTCTGTCTCGAGACCTGAGCAGCAGAGTGGGCCCTTACTCCACTAGCCGTATCTCTTGAACATGACTCTCTGAATAAAATAGAGAACGTAACAGTTGTGTCTTTTTCCGGGAGCGCACAGACTCGTAGGCTTCGTTTCTCGGTACTCACACTCGATTCTGTTAGCGGTATCTGTGGGTAACTATCAGTAAGTTTACCCCGTTATTGCACACAGACCTGTGTAGCTTCCCACCGTGGGAACTTTCCCGAACACCGGAACAGACAACGGTCGGATCGTCCGGATGGTCTCCCGGACGGATATTTGCCGGTAAACCGCGGGAGTAACTATGACGCGTAAAACAGCCAAACCCGGATACCGCGTATTTAGACTCACGGGATTGTTCCCCGATGTTATCGAACAGTTTCAACAAGATCGTTCCGGTACTTCACCGGACGTCACCAGCGGAATGTTTCTCCGCACTTTACCGATACAGACCTGTGTTTTCTCTAACTCTCACGATCGGTCTCTCCCCGAGGTTTACTCAGCCTGTTAAACTTCCACAATCGGGTTTCAGACCGGCTCGCGATCTAACGGCAGGGTGGGCCCCAAACCTGTCGAATCGGCGGTCAATCCAATACCCAAGAGTGCTTAGTTTTTGCTGTGACTCGGGATCGCACTGCTCAGCTTTTATGGACGATACTTTAACTGAGTTATCACCAACCGGGTCTTTGCCCGTGTATCTCTGACGGTCAACAGCGGGGCCTTTCCGCGTGTATCTCTGACGGCTACCACCGGGTCTTTGCCCGTTTATATCTGACGGTCAACACCGGGTCTTTGCCCGCGTATCTCCGGGTCTTTGCCCGTGTATTTCTAACGGTCAACAGCGGGGCCTTTCCGCGTGTATCTCTGACGGGTACCACCGGGTCTTTGCCCGTTTATATCTGACGGTCAACACCGGGTCTTTGCCCGCGTATCTCCGGGTCTTTGCCCGTGTATCTCTGACGGGTACCACCGGGTCTTTGCCCGTTTATATCTGACGGTCAACACCGGGTCTTTGCCCGCGTATCTCTGACGGGTACCACCGGGTCTTTGCCCGTGTATCTCTGACTGTCAACAGCGGGGCCTTGCCCGAGGTTTATCAGACGTTCACCAGGAAACTCTTTGCCCCGTACGTTACCGGAACAGACCTGTGAGCTCTCAATCTCTCACGATCGGTCTTTCCCCGAGCTATACTCAGCCCGCAAACTACCAACAATCGAGATTCAGACCTTTTCGCAATCTAACGGCAGGGTGGGCCCCAAACCTGTCGGATCGGCGGACTCAATCCTTCACCCGAGAGCGATCGATTCGGCTGTAACCCGGGATCGCACAGATTAGCCTTTTCTCGGACGCCCTCTCGTCCGTAAATATATTTGTAACTTGCCCGAAACCTGGAACTCGCTTTATCACTCGCCGTATACTACCACACGGAGTGCAGTATTTATCGCTAACCAACGACACTAAAGAACCGTATCGCTGTATATGTAGAATGCAGTACCGCCACTCTACAATATAAGCAAAACACCGTGAGGCAGTCTTTACTTATCCCTCGCCACACTATACCGTGGCTTGTTCCTTATATACTAGCCTACGCACACCGTCTCAAATACAGGTGTCTAAGATATAGAAATCTAACTATTATACTAAGCGTCGCCCTAGCTCTAGGCATTAAATATTGGACCGAAATGCGTCTAATATTATTCCAATTAATAATTTAAACCATTAAACCGAAAAAAATACGCTAAAACTTAAATATTGGCTATTTTAATATCACGTAAGCGCTACCATTTATGCATCGGCCGCTGATGCATTATGTCTCCGTAAAGCGCGTCAACAACACAGCTATTATCGATAAAACCTACATTCATGCCTTGTGGCCAATCCGCCACACTCTCCCCACCTTACTTAGATGCGGAGCATCTCTGACAAAATCGGGGACCTTAATCAATCGTGACACAGAAACATCTCCAACCCAGATCCACTTAGAGAACAAGGAACCATTGTACCACTAGTTATAGGGCGGAATACCTCGGTCATCTGGACGACTTACTCGGTCAAGTACTCAATCCAGAACCATCCATCTCCGCACCCCGCACGAACGTCAAGCAACGATGATAGCCTGAGCATCTGAGAGAAGCCCATCTCCTGCGAACCGTACTGACGACAGCCTGTTTAATGGTGCTAGAGATCCAAACCACCACCCTACTGGCAACTTGTCTAATCCACCAAGTCGCCAACCTTAACCGGCCCTCTGTCATGAACCTGAGCTCTACCTAACCCATATGGCCAGGAGACCTAGGAGAGAAAAGTCACCAACTATCTCCCGATCTTGCATATAAACGATAACTCCTTCACGTCACGCACACCTCCAAAATAAAACAACGGAACACAAATAATCGAACATGGGAAGTGACAGCCGCTTATGATAACATATTTTTTTATGTGTTTCTCTTTTTTTTAATATTTTTTTTGTAGTTTTCTTTTCAAACATATTTTCGTATTTGCACAATTGTCGTCTCGAACTATCATTATCCAACAAGAAACGAAACTTTACAAAACACTGTTCTCGCTAAGCTTCGAAACATTATTACCGCAGTATCAGCGCATATACATACGATATCACCCAATAGCATCTTTTCACCAAGGATTACTCCTTCAATTAAGCGGTACCACAAGGATCACGAACACTTTACAAATCATGCGGTATATAAACACTACACCTTGCCGAAACAATGTCAACCTTGGCGTTCTCTCCACAAAAGCATCGTCGAGTGAACATTTCCAAAATCGTATTTCAAGAGCAGTCCTCTATCAAACGGTACCTGGGACACCGATCACCACTCATAAATACGAACAGACAGAACAAAGAAAGGATTCTCATTCAAGGAAACTAAGAAAATCGCTCTTCGAGACACCTCAAATATCTATGAGTACTACGAACAGTCCAAAGGAAACTTCTCATCCAGAGGAAATCAAACAGGATTCTGCACATAGTCCGTGAAACCCAAAGCAATCACGCGGTAACCAGTGCCGTAAATCAACACCACTGCAAGAAACAGTCTAACAAATGATACTCCTCATCAAAAAGAAACTGAAAGATTGTCCTGCGACATAGTCCAAAAAACCACCGCAATTAAGCGGCAACTAGTACCGCTACTGTTTCCATTCCAGCAGTATGAAAAACAATCCAAACGAAACATTTCATCAGAAAGGAACTCAAAATAATGTCTTACGACAAAAGTCCATAAAACCACCGCAATTAAGCGGTAGCATGTACCGCAATTGTTATGCATTTCAGTACAAGGCAACTGTTCAAACAAAAGGTCATCAAAAGACAACTAAAAAATATTTATCCGACAGAAGTCCGTAGAATCGCCGCAATTAAGCGGTCTGTATCGTCCTCGCAACAGAACTCTCGCAGCAGCTTTGGAAGTCACTTAACAAAAGCCTCACTGTCCTTTCTAACATCAATAGTCGTCCAGTCTTCGTTATCCTCTTGGAAATGTCGGTACACCACTGAAGCTGGGACGTCAATCTCGCTTCTTGAAGGAACTGCGGTTTCCTCCTGTACATCAACTCTCCGGCACATTGATTCTGCAATGGCTTCTTTCAGAGGGATCTTCTCGCTCCCTAGATAAACGCAGCGACTTGCGAAGTCCCATCGAGCTTGATTGTTCTCTAGCCATGACAACCCCAAGATCCGTCACTTGGTCCGTCACTAGACACGGTAGAGGATACACCTGTTTTCCAATACGAATCTTCACCGTGGCTTCACCGTCCACTTTAATCTGACTTCCATTAGCAGCTAACAGACGCTGCTCTGAGGGTACTAGAACGCTGTCCAACACAAGGCTTCGTGGCACAAGCGACATTTCACTTCCAGAATCAAGAAGACAGGGTATTTGCTTCCCTTCTAGTCTAGCGACAACGTAAGCCATCCTGCTGCCTTTGATCAGTCGATTTTGAGCTTGCTCTTGGATGGGTTCTGCCTTAGTTGTTTCATTGGTTCTGTCTTCACCAATCCTCTCAGCAGTTCCTTGAGGACAAAAACGTTTTATGTGCCCTTTCTGTTTACAAAGGTAACATTCAATATCAGGGTTTCTCCACCGCCCTGGAGGAAAATTCCCTCGCTGTACGACAGACGGTTCGGTCTTCCTTTGACCTTCAATGGCTCTGTCCGAACTGTTAGCCATTCCATGCGGTCTTCCAGAAACCGGGTCGGAATCTTGTTTCGAGATAAGTCGTCCAATTTCTCTTGACAGATTCTTAATTTCCCGTTCTAGATCTTCTATACGAAAAGTTTCCTGCTCACCAACAGACGTGGCTTTTCGATCTTCCCTTGTAGCTTTAACTCTGCCGTGTCTGCGGTCCATATCACTTCCTTGTGTCGAAGATCGGCCATAAGCATCTAACCGAACTGCATGTTTATAGGCAGCCTCAAGGTTAGCAGGCTCTCGTTCCCGCACTTTCTGTGCCAAGTCTTCATTTGCCAATGCGTCAATGAAAGCATCACAAGCAACCGTCTCGACAATATCACTTGTAGCTCCTGGGTACGCCAAAGCCATCAACCTCCTTATTTCTTGCACAACAGTGCTCAGAGTCTCTCCATGAGCCTGCCTGTATGTGCGAAGTTTCGTACGATATAGGCTTGACTGGTCTTCGGAACCGTACCTCGCTTTGAGCCTTTCAACAAGTTCTTGCCAGGTTACATTGTCCTGTGCTCCCATATCCCACAATAGCTGAGACGCGGGCCCTGTTAAAGCGCACATCAACTGATCTGCCTTCTCCCGATCAGTCCACCGATTGCAACGACCACAAACTTCGAACTTTGCCAAAAACGCGGCTATCGCTGTTTTTCCATCATATTTCTCCAGCTTAATTCGTATGCCACGGTCTGTTGGGTTTTCGCCTTTCTTCTGCGTAACAGGCGTTTTTCTGACATTCGCCTTGGGCAAATTCTTCCTGGTGTCATCTCGGTCACTCATCGATTCGTTTCCGTCTTCAGCCCTCACAGCTGATCGATGCTGACCGTTTTCACCTCTCTTCCGAATAATGTGCCTCTTTCCATTTCGTCCCTTAGACTCTTCTGAAAGTATCTCGTCATCACTCAACGGTTCATTTCCCGCTGTAGTGTTTCGTACAGACCGATTTTGCTCGTACCCATGTCTCTTCTGAGTACTGGACGCCTTTGCAGTACGCCACTTAGAAGCCTTCGTAATTATCTCTCGGTCGCTCGAAGCTGCACTTTCTTCTTCAGTACTCAATGCAGCCCGACCGTATCCACGCGGATTACCGCCTGCGAAAGACCCGAAATCTGACCCTTTCCGTTCATTGCGGAAACTCTGGGAATTTCGGTCTTCTGCGCAAACATCTCTCTTTCTTGGCTTCTGAGGTCTGTCGGATACCTCGTACATACAGAGAGCTTCCCATGGGCTGTTGACTGCACCTGACGACGCCCTCCCGGTGAAACGATCATTTTCTGTACAGACCGTCTTCGGTCGATTCACTATCCGCGTACCGTCGGCGACCTTAACAACACCACTACCACCGAGGCGATTAATACCTTTAAAGTCGGTATTCTGGCCTCTATAGCATCGCTCTTTGGTCGTTTTCCTCGAGAAAGGATCTTTGTCCGTTTCCGTTTTCCTTTCTTCGTCTGTTTCTTCATGGGTTACTTGGTCTCTACCGTGTCTGTCATACTCGGATAGATTAACCCGATTATACGTCTCTTTTTCACATTTAATAGGTTTCCGTCTAAAACTTCTGTTACTCACGGCCGCTTCTCTGCTAACGCTTTTAACCTCTGTATCTGAAGCGCCATCTGACGAAGGTTGTCTCACTTCAACCTTGCTTCTTTTCAGCAGAAACTGACCGCGCGATTCTCTTGACTTTTCGTCACGGAATATCCTCTCGTCTTTCTCTTTGTAACCTCGGCTCCGCGATTTTATAGAGCTTTCAATCTGCCAGCGTTTCTCCGGATTCTCTGGATAACCAAGGTTTCGCGAGTCACCTGCACTTTTAGCCTCTGCAAGCTTCTCTGGGAAACCTCGGGTCCGCCACTTTTCCGCACTTTCAGCTTCACGATTTTCTTGAAAATCTTGACTCCACGAGTTATCTGTCTTTACACCTTGCGACATCACTCTGCTATCCTTCGGAAAACAGCGGGTGAGCGACTTTGCCACAGTTTCAGAATGCGAAACTTTCTCACGTGTTCCTGGGAAACCTCGGTTCCGTGCTGACTCATGTATCTTTAGTTGTCCTTGGCAGTCCTCCAGGAAACCTGGGCCCAACGGGTCCCCCGGATTTTCCCCTCGGAACAACTCTTTGTGATGAGCAGCGGGAACCGATAGTTCTTCTAGCCTCTTACTCATTGTCGCCACGCTCTGTCGCAAGTAAGACATCTCCGCTTTCCAATCGACTACATCTGTCCAAGATCTTCGATCGTCTTCGTTCCGCTGACGTGCCTCACAAACATTCGCTTTCTTCGCAACGATGTCATCGTTTAGGTAACGCGGTTCTCGGACTTCCTCAAACGCCCTTGGCATCCCTTCAGCCGTATTCAAACGTAGAGGCTGCGTACCTTGTCTAAGACTAGTGTCTCGAAGCTGCACAAAGTCTTCTGGCATGGCTTCTACCCTTCTCTCATGCAATATTCGCGGTACTCCAGCGTCTTCAATTAATCCGGGCACTCTCTTTAGCACTGTGCCATCCCCAGGAGAAGGCACTGAGATCTCCTCAAACACGTCTGGCATTCTCTCTATATTTTTCAAGCGTAAAACTCGTGGTATCCTTATATTCTCAGAAGGCCTTGATACATCAAGCCCAGACTCTTCAACAGTTCGTTGACCGAACAGGTATCTCTCATTTTCCACATCGTTCTGGACAACTGTCTCAATAGTCCTTGGAACGTTTCTCAGCCATCCTTCAATACCGGCAAGAGAAAACGAACCTCTTTCGTGGCCACTCCGGGCCCCAGCCACCGTTTCGATTGTATTGGCTACACCAGGTGCGAGCAATTCGCCAAGCAACTTCCGCTCATTTTGCCATGTCTTTGGACGTGCACCGTTATGGTCCAAGCTTCTGTATTCACGGTTAGGGATATCATCGGACTCGTCATCTGCATCTTCAGGGCCTTCCTCTGATCTGCGGATAGAAAACGCTGGTACCCCACTTCTGGTACCAGTTTGTGGCGTTCGCCGCCCGGACGCCTGCCCTGCCGCGCCGGGCGGGTTCCTGTGGTGACTCCAGCCCACTACCCGTCTGGAGCCACCCGAGTCACTGCCTTGCCTATTGTCACCGTCAAATGGCTTATCTCTGTCCAAAGTGATCATTCCTGTCAGAGGAGGTTCAAGGTTTACCGCTTTACTAAGAGAGGCTACACTGTAGAGCTCGGTCTCGGCATCAGACTCTGCCACTTCCGCGGTCACCGGGTGGGCAACGTCCTGAGGATGGCCGTCCTTCAGAACAGGGTTCGATCTTTTACCTGCAGCAGTCTTTGCCTTTCTGTGTACATTCCTAGTTACGGGCTTTCTCTTCCTCTCTACCTTTGTCTGAACTTTGACGGACCATTCTGCACCTCGTGACTCTTGAACTATCGCCGTTATCATGGAACACCAAACGTTCTCTAAGTTCAGGGAACAAGGAGTACTTATGACGAGTCTCTGCGTCATGTAATAGAAGACACGTATCCATCGGGCAACGCGTCTTCTTACTGTCACGTATCTCTAGCTGTGTTTCCGTGTGCGGCATACCGGCCTCACAATAATGAATTCTGCTTCGAAAGATAACGGGTCTCTATGGCACTCTGATAGTGAAGGTCCCCTCTCTATAACCTTCGCTATCTACACACACAGACCTTTGTTCTGACCTACGCACGAGGGGGCCCAACCTCGCACTTCAATCAGTTCTCAGAGCTGTGTGTTGCGACAAGCAAATAATATGTTCTATCTAGGTACCAGACTACCCGGACTTTCTCGTATCGTTTACTCTTGGTCTGCGTTAATGTTCCTTTAACCGGGAACTCTCGTACACTTCACCCTGGGACTCTGACTAGCTGGGTTTCGCTAGTAAAGCGGACGTGTCTCTTTCGGATCTGGGTACCCGAATACCCGACCCGAATATCTTGGTCTGATCTCTTTCCGGTTTACACAACCTTTTATCCTCCCAGTATTCAGAATTAGTCTGTCTCGAGACCTGAGCAGCAGAGTGGGCCCTTACTCCACTAGCCGTATCTCTTGAACATGACTCTCTGAATAAAATAGAGAACGTAACAGTTGTGTCTTTTTCCGGGAGCGCACAGACTCGTAGGCTTCGTTTCTCGGTACTCACACTCGATTCTGTTAGCGGTATCTGTGGGTAACTATCAGTAAGTTTACCCCGTTATTGCACACAGACCTGTGTAGCTTCCCACCGTGGGAACTTTCCCGAACACCGGAACAGACAACGGTCGGATCGTCCGGATGGTCTCCCGGACGGATATTTGCCGGTAAACCGCGGGAGTAACTATGACGCGTAAAACAGCCAAACCCGGATACCGCGTATTTAGACTCACGGGATTGTTCCCCGATGTTATCGAACAGTTTCAACAAGATCGTTCCGGTACTTCACCGGACGTCACCAGCGGAATGTTTCTCCGCACTTTACCGATACAGACCTGTGTTTTCTCTAACTCTCACGATCGGTCTCTCCCCGAGGTTTACTCAGCCTGTTAAACTTCCACAATCGGGTTTCAGACCGGCTCGCGATCTAACGGCAGGGTGGGCCCCAAACCTGTCGAATCGGCGGTCAATCCAATACCCAAGAGTGCTTAGTTTTTGCTGTGACTCGGGATCGCACTGCTCAGCTTTTATGGACGATACTTTAACTGAGTTATCACCAACCGGGTCTTTGCCCGTGTATCTCTGACGGTCAACAGCGGGGCCTTTCCGCGTGTATCTCTGACGGCTACCACCGGGTCTTTGCCCGTTTATATCTGACGGTCAACACCGGGTCTTTGCCCGCGTATCTCCGGGTCTTTGCCCGTGTATTTCTAACGGTCAACAGCGGGGCCTTTCCGCGTGTATCTCTGACGGGTACCACCGGGTCTTTGCCCGTTTATATCTGACGGTCAACACCGGGTCTTTGCCCGCGTATCTCCGGGTCTTTGCCCGTGTATCTCTGACGGGTACCACCGGGTCTTTGCCCGTTTATATCTGACGGTCAACACCGGGTCTTTGCCCGCGTATCTCTGACGGGTACCACCGGGTCTTTGCCCGTGTATCTCTGACTGTCAACAGCGGGGCCTTGCCCGAGGTTTATCAGACGTTCACCAGGAAACTCTTTGCCCCGTACGTTACCGGAACAGACCTGTGAGCTCTCAATCTCTCACGATCGGTCTTTCCCCGAGCTATACTCAGCCCGCAAACTACCAACAATCGAGATTCAGACCTTTTCGCAATCTAACGGCAGGGTGGGCCCCAAACCTGTCGGATCGGCGGACTCAATCCTTCACCCGAGAGCGATCGATTCGGCTGTAACCCGGGATCGCACAGATTAGCCTTTTCTCGGACGCCCTCTCGTCCGTAAATATATTTGTAACTTGCCCGAAACCTGGAACTCGCTTTATCACTCGCCGTATACTACCACACGGAGTGCAGTATTTATCGCTAACCAACGACACTAAAGAACCGTATCGCTGTATATGTAGAATGCAGTACCGCCACTCTACAATATAAGCAAAACACCGTGAGGCAGTCTTTACTTATCCCTCGCCACACTATACCGTGGCTTGTTCCTTATATACTAGCCTACGCACACCGTCTCAAATACAGGTGTCTAAGATATAGAAATCTAACTATTATACTAAGCGTCGCCCTAGCTCTAGGCATTAAATATTGGACCGAAATGCGTCTAATATTATTCCAATTAATAATTTAAACCATTAAACCGAAAAAAATACGCTAAAACTTAAATATTGGCTATTTTAATATCACGTAAGCGCTACCATTTATGCATCGGCCGCTGATGCATTATGTCTCCGTAAAGCGCGTCAACAACACAGCTATTATCGATAAAACCTACATTCATGCCTTGTGGCCAATCCGCCACACTTTCATACCCCCTAAGCCGCCGCCGTTAGCCGCCGAGCCGAAAAAATTTCTGCAAGCCGATAAACCGCCGGAAATTTTGCGGCTTAGCCGAAAACCGCCGAGAGTTATTTCACGGCTAGCCGCCGGAAAAAAGTTTGGATAGAACATGCGCACATTTGTGATTATAAAGTTTCCACGCTGGCTTGCTAATTATTTTGTACAAGTTTAGTGTTCAATGAGCGGAAAGTGCTAATGTCAGTCACATGGCCGTCTCATCGTCTGTTGCAAGGACCCAGGCTGTCCTATGTTGCATAGTATCAGTGTTTAATCTAGTCCCCCTCGTCTGGGAGGGGAAACCAGGTTTCTGGGGGGAGCTAACAATTGACACAAAATTTTTTCTTCCATCTTTAAAAAGTTTCTCAAATTTTTCCATTTTTCATCTCCGAAAAAAGTTGATGACCTTTTTTTTTTTTTTTTTTTTCCTCTGTCAAAAAACTTGATGACCTTTTTTTTAGGAATCCATCTCTCTGGGGGGGGGAAACCATGTATCTACATCGATCCTGGGGGGATTTTTCCTCCCCTGATGGTCTGTGCATTGTAATATTCCTCGCCTCTGGGGGGAAACATCAATCCTGGGGGGAACTTTCCCCCCCAAAGACGTCTAGATTACTCACTGCATAGTATACCCCGTGATCGATCGAGTCAGTCGATCAAGTCGATCGAAACTCGGCCAAGTCGAGTCGGTCGAAAAATCGTCGACTCGATCGACTTGCAAGTCGAGTCGATCATATGTTTCGACAAGTCGAGTCGATCGTTGTTTCCTCGACTTGACTCGACTATGAAATATTTTCTTACTATTTTTGCTGCTGCTTCATAAAATGACCCACATGATGTGATGACGTAATGCTTTGTAAACGCACAACTACGAACTACCGTAACCTGATTTGAAGTCCAGTGCAAACTATGATTTCTTGGTGAGTTCGTATAGTGGAAGCTGTAGATACTTCTTTTCACAGTTTAACGGTGAAAATGGAAAGATTAAGATGCGTTAAAAATGCGCTAGTTTAAGGAAATTTCAACTCTGTAGGCCTAGTCAGCATCATGTAAAAATAGTTATTTTTACATCATGGTAGGCTAGTCAGTAACGACGATTTCAAAACGTTCGAATATCTGTATGTTAGGACGGGACTGAATGCTTCGACTTTGGCCAATAGCAGTGGCTCGGAAAGTGTTTAATAGTTGCGTGAGCTAACCTCAGGCAAAGTACAGACCTAAGATGGATAAAATTAGGCCTATACATTATATCCGATATAACCAATAAGAATACTTTGTCATTTTTTTACAATCAGTGGAAAAGGTTAGGCTATTATACTAGACCTACATATTCATGAAATGAAACGCGTCTATAGCACAATAAGTCAATAACAATCATCAAATACAAAGCGCCAGCCAAAAGTTGTGTGAGCATGCTTGTGCCTTGGCGTTACAGAGCCAAAACTTGGGTGAGCATTGGCACCTTTGGCGCCATGGCTCCCGGGCCTCTCGCCAAGAGATACAGTCGAAGTCGACAAAGTCGACCAAGTCGATCGTTAATTTGCCAAGTCGATCGAGTCGACGAGAGGTCGACTAGTCGACGAAGTCGATCGAGCCGATCGTCGGCCGAGCCAAGTCGATCGTAGCAGTTCGACTCGATCGATCACGGGGTATATTGCATAGGCCTAATATTCCGAGTTCTACTTCCGGGTTTATATTATTCAAAGTTAAATATTTCTAAGTATCTCTCATGCGGGTTAGTGCACACTCTTACTATGTTACCGTACTTCAAAAGCGGTTGCAGTCTATTGCCAGAATTTTCACTTTTTTGTTTCTGCGTATCATTATTCTGTTTCTTTTTTCTCTCGCTATGCGCCTAGGCCTACACCTATTACTGCATGTCTGGTAGCCCCATTAGGCCTATTTTGTGGTTCTAACTTCCAATCAGTATTACATACTCGTAAATCGTAATTAAATGTGAACTCGATGCACTGTACGTATGTGAACTGAAAACATGAAATGTCCGTTTGTTTCTTAACATAATTATTTGAATTTATTTCTAAAATTATTTTCAGAATGAGTGAATATTGCCTACCTTTCGATTAAAAAGTAGTCCCTAGTGTATATATATATATTGTATTACTGTATTAATGATTGATGCACTTATAGTCGAAAATGTAGTTTACGCGCTAAAAGAGCGTAAATTAACTACCTTTTTCGGCTAGCCGTAAAAATTTACGGCTAGCCGAAAAAGGTAGCTTACGCGCTTTTACGGCTAGCCGAGAAACCAGCCGTAAATTTGCTCAAGCCAGCCGTTAACCAGAAAAATTGCGGCTTAGGGGTATATGTACATGAACTATATGGTTTATTTGGGAGATGTCTATGTTTAGATGTTTCTATTGTGTAATGTAATGTAATGTAATGTAATGTAATGTAATGTAAATCTCCGAAATTTCTCAGCGCCACACAAAAGCCACGTCAGGGAGACCAGCTTATTTACCGGCGCTATATCAAATCAAGTCCGCAATAGCCATGTCCGCCTTATCCGTTCCGGTGCCAGGTCAGAGTCCGGGGAGGTCAAGCCGAGGAGACAGCATGCATGGTGCTGAGTCATTTTCCGGTAAATGCATAAATTGACAATTCAGCTGTCCCCGGTCATTTCTAAGAAAACAATGCCTAGTCTGATCATGCTAAGTGATTAGATTAAAACGTTATTGATCAGTCAACAATTTAAGACCTTTGAAAGTAATTCAGAGCAATAAAATAATTTATTACAATTTATTTTGAATTTAAAATGTTCCACTCCGTTACCGTCCCTAGGCTATAGTACATATTGCTTTCGTCTACAATTTCAAAATGATTTGCATTAAACCAAAAAATGTGACTGTTTCTTTTATAATAAACATAATTGCATATTTCTAAATACAACTTAGAAACTTACAACTTCAGTATAATTTTTAAAAATATATTTTAACTTGTCCCCGGAAAATTATGTCCGCTCCGTTAACATATAAAAATTATCTCGTATCTCACAACCCTTTCAGTTCTTTGGTCCCGCAACTTAACACATCTCTTGATTCTCTTCTGTGAAGATCTATGTAAGTAAGTATGTCTTAATACAGGATCTGAATGCTAAGACAAATTTCTTACAAATTTTCATTTATTACGTACCTCATGTGTTTTTTCATAATACATCCACTCCGTTACTGCATTTTTGCAATGATTATGAATAAATATAATTTAAATAATATTTTTAATATAACATTTATAAGCTATATAATGAGTGTACCGACGATTAATGTGGACGCATGAGAGATAATATGATATTTACCGTGCTGATACACAATTTGTCCACTCCGTTAACTGTCCACTCAGTTACCATAAATGTGACCATTGAGGTGCTAAAATTTATTCCACTGTCAGGATAAGTCGTCTACTTAAATTATCATTTCTAATACAACTTATATAACAATATATGACATTTTAAATAAATTTTTGCTTCGGCAGACTGTTTTTTTTAAAGTTCACTTTTCACATTCTGTGCTCAATTCTCGACAAATGGTAACGGAGCGGAACTTTTTATGGTAATTTTTTTATGTAATTTTGATGTTATGAGCAGATTTTTAAGACAACATCATAAATATTTTAATGTTTTTTTGTTCATTTGATCACTGGTAATGATTAGCTGAAGTGATTTTTATTTTGTTATTTGGCCAAAAAAAATACAGTCAACTTTATGTTGATTAGATTCCCTATTTTTCTTTCGGTAACGGAGTGGAACTTCTTAACAAAATTTAAAATGTGATGGAATTAAATAATCATTTGTATTGTAATTTCTTTTATATTTATTTTATAAACATTAATACTAAGAACATATTGGCATGTCAAACTACGCAGTAGGAAGCTGTCTACTATATATAAATAGCTCATATGTTTTGGTAACGGAGTAACGGAGTGGACAAACATTCCACTCCGTTTTTCGTAGGGCTATTTTCTTTCTGCTAAAAACTTCATAATTTTACATATTAGTGCAAAACCAAATATATATTAGTGAAATAGAAATATTCAAGATTTGCTCCAAACAAAAATCAATGTAATTTGCCCAAAAAAAATTTTGTTTCTTCAATTATATTACCGGAAAATGACTCTGCTACGGTGGTAGGCCTAATCGGTGATGATGGCTGTTGTGTGGTGGCGCAGGAATGGAATCAGGATAGGATAGCTTGAAGAGTTCGGTTTTCAGTCGTGAGTGGAAAGCAGCGGA
Organism: Allolobophora icterica; assembly: GCA_963556255.1. Classification (NCBI taxonomy): domain Eukaryota; kingdom Metazoa; phylum Annelida; class Clitellata; order Crassiclitellata; family Lumbricidae; genus Allolobophora; species Allolobophora icterica. The sequence goes on along the minus strand of OY744603.1, from coordinate 9,407,867 downwards.
GGACAGTGCGAGCTGAGGGGAGGTGATGTCAACAGGCGATATGGGAGGATGAGCAAACTGGCGGAGACCTTTTGGGAGATTGTTCCAAAGAGCCGGTGCAGCATAGACTATAAGGAGCGGTTGCACATGAATTATGGTTTATTTGGGAGATGTCTATGTTTAGAAAGATCGAGTTGCAGTAGTCTAATTTAGCGTGAACTGTAAAAGCCTGAATAAAGGAGGAGGGCAAGTTTACCCTGATGAAGAACTAAAGAGACATCCGTTTGAACTGCTCCCTGGTTTGCCAAGGCCCAGTTTTAACCCTCAGGCTACCAAGGTTTTTTTGCGACATCGGCTACCAAGGGGGGGGTGGTTACCACCCCCCCCCGGAATTTCGTGTTTGGTTTAAGATATCATATCATGTAATACAGCATTTGATTCAGCATTCATTTCTGAAAAGAATGGTGTATTTAGTTGTAAAATATGTGAATGCATCTCGAAATTATATAGTTTTTAACAAAGGCACCGGTCCATTTAACGATATCTGATATTATCGCACACAATTTGTACTATTGATCAATTAATATTATGACGTAAGGCCCTACATCGACACGCAAGACTGATATATATATATATATATATATATATATATATATATATATATATATATATATATATATATATATATATATATATATATATATATATATATATATATGCACACACACATTATTACCGGTATATGTGTGTGTATATATATATATGCCCATAGACAATTACGATTGTTACGTAAATACCTGGACAAAAATATATAAATGATGTGGGTTTTGAAAATGAACTATGTATCCAAGAATATTCTAAATATAATAAATATAATGAGGCTTAATTTTCAACAATACAAACTATTCCAAAGTCTGTTTTAGTTACAGGCAAAACCTAAAGGTGTGCAGCTATATCAACATGAAACAAGAAATTATGTAATTTTTCCCGGCAGTCAAATACGTCAGTGGTCCTTGCAGTTGTTGCAAGTTACTTTCATTGTTTTGTGCGAATGCTTCCTGCAAACCGGCTTCTTGAACACTTCACAGCACTACTTTACTCTGTTAGTATTCTGCTTCAACTGTTTATAGCCCTTCCCCATACCCAACCATATCGGTTTACGTTGTGATATTGCATCAGTGATTTTCACACTGAAAAAGCGTATTATTATTCATTATGATCACTTCCGGTTATCAAAAGACAAATAACTAAGCAAGTAAATATAACCCTAAATTCCCTCTAAAGAATGGCATAGTTGTTTCTCTTCCAGAAAGAATAATGAATACCTTTATAGTCGACAACAGCTAACAGCTGACGAGAGAAATTCCTGATTTCATAAGTGGTACCTAGGCTATATCGGGTATAACTTTTTTATGGCGTGGGATATCATCATGACTTTTACCTCAAAATTTGCGCAAATGGACCCCCTACAGCTACCTAAAATGTCAAAATTATATTCCATGTGCAAAAAAAAGTTTTTCCAGAAAAACGTAGGGGGGGGGTGGTAACCACCCCCCCCTTGGTAGCCCGAGGGTTAACAATTGAACAGCAAGCACGTCGATTGGCTCATCAGTATGGCACACAACCTGTAGAAAAGCGCGGACGCATGTGCGAAAGCTGGACATGCATAGGTGTAATTTGTGGGGTACGAGGGGTACTCGTACCCCCACTTTTTGGACTGGGGAAGTGGCGTCACTAGGGCTGGTGTCACCCGGTGCGGTAAGTGGTGTCACCCTAAAAAATGTGATGACCTTTTTTTAGGAATTCGTCTCCCAAAAAAGTGATGACCTTTTTTTAGGAATTAGTCTCTCAAAAAAGTGATGACCTTTTTAGGAATTCGTCTCTCAAAAAAGCGATGACCTTTTAAGGAATTCGTCTCCCAAAAATGTGATGGGGTTTAGGAATTCGTCTCTCAAAAAAAGTGATGACTTTTTTTAGGAATTCGTCATCTTGGAAAAAATTTCATCATTTTCTCAAGTTGGTGTCACCCCCCTCTGAGGGTGTCACCTGGTGCGGTCCGCACCCCCGCACCCCCTCGTGACGCCACTGGACTGGGGGTATTTTATTGTTGCGCCTTCCCAGAGATCGCAATCTTTGCCTTGCTTCGTGTAGGCCTATGTAAGAAATTGGTACCCCCCTCCTTTTTTTTAACCTGTCAGGACAGGCATACGTATCGCAAGAACACTGCATGTTTGAAAGCACGTGTTGTAGACCTGAACGCAGTACGTCTGAGTCTCTAAAGTCTTTGAACCTACGAAGACAGTTAGATTATGCTATCGTAAGCAACACAAACGGCGCAGTCAACTCCATGTGTGAGGTAGGCCTACCCATCAGAACGCCATCAGCAACGTCAACAAGACCTCCACTGATGCTTAGAGTTTGATCGACGAATGCAACACAGTGTTTCCGTCGACGTTGAACTAGAGATTCGCAAATTATTGTTCACGCGTGTTTTAGGCCTACGGAGTCGTATTTCCAGATTTCGCTTGACTTTTTTCGATTCCAGTAACAAACAGCATTTTATTTTGGCCGGTTCCAGCTGCTTCCAGTTGCATTGTAGTTGGGATTTCACCCATTAGAGAAACGTCCCATTCCCAATCGAAAAAACAATTTCACTTTGGAAATAATTATTGAAGGACCACGCAGCTACTTGCTTCAGAATGAAAGAAGTTGTTTGTTCTGCTTACTTTTTACATAGAAATCCCGGACACGCTCGGAGCAGTAAGTGGAACGCGTTCAATGGATAGCGACATCTTGCGATTGGTTTTAGCGTGTCTATATCCGGTGAAACGTAAACAGTTGCTGAGGAGAACGGTTGCTGTTTTGCGAATTTAAAACTCTTCTTCTAAGTTTATAGAATTTGTAAATCGGTAGCGATGGGTGGACTTTGCTCGCGCTACTGTTGCAAGCGAGATAAAAGGTGATGACGAAGACCAGATAATGTCTGCCACGTTAACGATTGGATGATAGGATGAGTTGCGCTTGAATAAACCCGGTTCATCGCGGGTCATGTGGGGTGTTAATATTATTAAATGTAAACTGGAAGTCTTCTAGGCCTACTTAGGAAGATGCTTAATAGATTCAGTAGATGTTAAAGGAAATACTAATTCAGGTTTGGTAAGACGTTAATACCCAAAGATTTAGGCCATGGAATAACAACCAATGCCTGCGTGCACAATATCTCGCACGTGATGTTCAGCAAAGGTGACTCATTTTAAACGACCGAACATATGATTGGTAGTTGATCGTAATCGTAAGCTCCAAATTCTTAAGCGCTACTCTAAGCTAAGCGCAGGGCACCAGCTTATTCAGAAGCGCTGCGTCGTGTCAGAGGGTTTGTCCAGAGGTATCAATGTTTCACGAAATGCCCATGGCACTTACGTTTATGGTTTTCGGATTTCTTTCTTACTTCCCTAATGATACACCGTTTATATGTAGTGCCATTTTTCGACATTACTGAGTCAAAAATGATAAGTTTTTGGTCAAATGATGAAGAAGGTTGAATGTAACAACAGGGTGATTTGTAAAGTAAACTAACATGAGCTCAATTTCTGCCAGTGCATAATGGCAACAGATAACATAGAAATGACAGTACTTACAAATAGTATAAATGTTTGAGAAAGATTGAAAAGCACAAATGTAAGCATGGACATTTCGTGAAACACTAGTGATGTTCAACATGGCATGGACAATTGACCACAATTTACCACACCCTTTTGTTATTATTCTTTTATTATTATTAATAATAATTTATAATATTTATCATTATTATTTGTTTTTATTATTTGTTATTTATGGACTGACCTTATGGATGTTGACCTGATTAAGACTTAATTTTGGTGGGCCATCGATCAATGCCTTTTTGCTTTGGATTTCTGGGTGATAGAATTTACTAATTACAATGACAGTTGTTATTATTTATTTTTATCATAAATGATTACTATTAATGTAAAATATGATATACGAGTTAATGACTTAATTTATGAATTATAATTTCAGGCAATATCTTCGAACACGTTATAATGTGGAAAGAGAAATGTCTGTTGAGGTTGGTAGATTTTTACTCATTCCTCTGTTTAAAATTCAAATTTTATAATTAGCTATAATTTCAATTAAATGCTCATAATTGGAAGAGAGATTGCATAAATTAGGACAAAATTTTGGTTTCCATGTGTTTTTTAAATGGTTTAGAATTTCAAATGGTTAAGTTCAACTTACTAACTTGTCTTAACGTGTTTAATGACAAATTTCTTTTTAATATATCTTTCCCCTTCTGGTTAGCACTCTCGATAATCACCAGTTCTGAGAATTCTGCTAACTTTAGACATGTTAGGTAAATTTCAGATTTTCTCTTACGCATGTTAACATATCTGACATATTATTATGATTTTTTCCCCTGTTTACAGTAGTCAACTTATATGTTGTGTGTTAATTTTGTTCAGAATACATAATTTTTTCAGTTACCCGCTAGACTGAAATATTATTTATTGATATTATTATTATTATTATTATTATTATTATTATTATTATTATTATTTCCTCTTAAATGTTAGGTGTTGGTTTTGCAGTTGTTAATGTACTTCATTTCTGGTCAATAAAGATATTAACATGCTTTAGGAATGTAGATTTATGTTTTTTAATTATTTAAAACGTTTTATTGGTTTTGTTTTAGTTTGACAATCTCATGGATGACGTGAGTGTCTGATGATTCTTTTAACAAGTTTGATGATGTTTATTCTTTAATGTTAAACGCCAGATTTCTAAAGCACCGCTCTAAGGCTAAGCACAAGGCACCAGGTTATTCACAAGCGCTTCTGATGACTCAGAAACAATGGCTTTATGAATGTAACCAAAGAAACTGACAAATGAAACAATAGGATGCACTGGAAATTCCTTATAAGACACACAATTTTATTGCACATTCTTGTATTATTTGGACCAGGAATTAAAAGATTTAGAATGAAATCCTACCATTTGTTGTTCCTGTTGCATGCCCTTAACAATGCAACCATCAGGTCTTTTAAGCGGTTGGGCTTCTGGCTAGTATAGCCTTCTTAGATCTGCATGTTCCTTTAATCAGTGTGCACCTTTCACCAAACGAGCTTTTTCACTTGCTGACCTACTTTTTGGAACTCTCTCCCTGTGTCTGTGTGCTCTGCTTAGTCGCTTGTGTCATTTCATTCTCAACTTAAAACTTGCCTCTTTGAAATTGCTTATCCATCATAGGATGCCTCTCTGTCTTACGGACTGATCTTCTGGATATTGGCCTGATTATGGCTTGGTTTTGGTCACATTTGGTGTACCTTCAGTTGATGCCTTGTGCATTAGACACCGGCACAATAGAAGTTACTAATTGCAATTATAAAAACTGATAACTATTCTGTTTAACCGGAGCTGAGCTGGGAGTGCCTCTGCCTATGTATCTTAGAGAGACGCTGAACGAATGTGTGAGTGTATGGATGAGTGAATGAGTCACAGCACAACCTTATCCAGTCTAATCTACTAACTTCTGTAATGCTCCAGCCATCATACAATGGCTGCTTCAGCTGAAATCGTAGTTTTAGTTGTAATCTGTGAGAGAAGACAGTTTGAATTCGAATAGGTAGAAGAAAAGTTGATGATGATTGAGTTGGTAAAGTAAATTGTGTTAAGAAGGCATAGATTTTGTGATATGGTTATAGCGTGTATTACTTCTTGCTTTCAGGATTCCAATCCCGTTGATGGCCAACAGTAAGTTTGCTGAATTATTATTGTTATTATTATTACGTATTTAGGGGTGCTTGATAGTGTAGTGGTTATTGTGCTGGACTGTCAATCGAGAGGTCAGAGGTTCAAATCCCCACAGGGCAGAAATTTGGTTTGAGGTTTCTGCTCCACGTGTGCCCCCTAGCCAACTCTGCTCTAATGAGTACACTGTCGATGGAGGATGAGACAGCAAAGGAGAGGAATGGCCATGTCCCTCAAATGCTGAGGCTAAGAAAATGAAGTCGCTTACACTTCATACCCATGGCTGCCTCTAAGCTTAAGGACCTGCTCTTATTCTACATATTTATTTTGCCCCACTATCTAATGATCGAGCATCAGTTGATGGTGCTGAGCAATTGTGACGGAAGGACCTGCTCAAGGTCTCAGCGCATTAGCCATTCCAGAGGAGGCTTGAACCCATACTCTGTGTTACAAGACAAGCACTCTAATCAAAATGGCTGCTGTGCCCTACAATGCAGACAGATTTTTGAGTCAAAGTATTGAAATGATGGCTGAGGATAAGAAAAATGCTTAGTAGACTACCTTACTATTACTTCAAGTCTTTTCATTAGAAAATGACTACATTCTTACAATCAGTGGGATGATTCTTAAAAGAAGATTTTGTCTTCTTGCTTCACTTCAACTCAAAAACATTATAATTGAATTTATCTGTACCCGTTATCTACCCATCTCAACTCAAAACTTTGTAACTGGGTTCAGTTGAAGTTATGTGTGATTCTCTGATTCACTCTTGAAAGTGATCTCGACTCTATCCACTCTGTTTGAAATCTCCCAACTCGGATGATACGGTAATAACTTGATTCAGCTTGACACACGCTTCACTCTCTCAACTCGCTAATTTAACTCACTGAACCTAACTCATCATGCTCAACTCACTGAACTTAACTCATCTCCCTCAGCTTGATCATCTCTACTCGACTTTCCCAACAGGCATTGTCAGTTGAACTTGTGTGTAAGTTATAACAGCCTTCTATAATTAAATCACAATACTATAAGCTGCAATATTCTGTCAAGCCCATCCATATTCGCTAACTGTCTGTAAGGAGCATGAAGCTAAATTTCCCTTGCTCTCTGCAATCTGCTGAGTACTCTTGGTACTCCGTGGGACCCTACTTACTAGGTTCTCCCTTTATGTTGTTCGTCGTTTAAAGACTTTTCTGTTTCCGTGAGGCTCACGCGCTGAGAGCGCCTCTGAATAGTTCACACTGTGAGAGGTGCTTTATAAATTCTCAGATACCATGCCATACTCTAACCAACCAGCTGCTGTGCCACTCAGGCCACCATAAAACAAGGTTGTGTTTTAATGAATGCATTTTTCTGTTTAGGAAATTTAGGTGGTCTAAATCTGTAAACCATGTTTTAAACTGCATAATAGACGAGTTCGTGTTATATCAAAGAGTTGTATTTCGAGAATTTTTTTAATAATTGTAAGGATTTTGATAATCCCTTTGATTTAAAACTATAGTTGCTATGAATTCTTTTCCAGATATGGAGCCGTTATGACGGAACAAGAGCGGAAGCTTCTTTCCGAACGGAAATTTCACGATCTTGTCCAGTACCAGCGCCAGGTGGATGCGGAGATCGAGGAGCAGGTAATGCTTAGGCCAAAGGACCTTATAACGAATGATTGTAATTGAACAGTTATATAGTGTTGCTCAAGGAGCTCCCTGAGATGATGTTATGTGTCATTTAGAACAAGACTATCACGTCAGATAGCAGAACTTGCTACTTCGTACTTAGTCCTTCCCTTGCAGGGGTCTGTACATCGGGCAATGCATCTCCTCCACTCATCTCTTGTCATTCACCAGCTCTTCAGCCTCATCCCATGACAGCTCCAGGCAACTCAAGTTGTCTCTGATGGTTTCCACCCAGTTCTTCCATGGTCTTCCTTAGCAGAACATTGCACGATCAACTAGAAGAGTCATGGGTGTCGGGCCAACGCACACACGTGGAGCCCAACCAACAGATTCTCGTTGACATATGACGTGGATGTTCAGAGTGTCTGGACAGAGTTGTGTCGATAGGTTGGTGCGACGATGGGTGACGAGTGATTTCAGTTTGTGTGTATAACAGCATGTGATGTTTTGGAATTAGCTGTAACAGGTTTTATATGAATGTGTAAACCATGTTGGTAATAATTTTATATAATTTTTAACTATGTTGATAATTTATCGAAAGTTTAAACTACGGTGGGAATAATTTAGTAAAATTTTGAACTATGGTGATAATTATTTTATGAATGGTAAACTATGATGGTAATAAATTTTATAAAATTCTAAACTGCGTTGATGATTTTAGATAATTTTAGACTGGTTTTTGTTTGCGTGTAGTTGCGTGAGCAGGAGGAGCAACTGAGGATGGAGGAGGAAGCATTCTACGAAGCCAAGCGTCAGGCGGCACGAGTGGCAATGCGCCTAAAGAGCAAGGAACAGGCAGCCAAGCAGGCGGTTGCCAAAAGGAGTGTCCAACAGTCGTGGCTCGGAAAAGACGCTGACGAATGGGAAATGTGAGTGAGGCAGCTCTATCAGCATGCTCATGAGCGTTTGATAGGTCCCATGTGGGGCATTTAAGGATCTTATGTGGGCTTCCCGTTCTCAACGAAATACAAGAGCTGCATTGTTTTCCCAGTCGCTTTTAGTACACTCTCGTCGTTGAAGTGTTAAGAGCCATGAGTGGCCTGGAAGAGGTAGGTTTTCAGTTATGGTGAAAGACAGTCTCGGTAGGAGAGTTGGAAACATGCGGAGGTAGAGAGTTCTAGATGAAGGGACCAACAACTGTGAATGAATGCTGCTGTAGAAGTCATTAGAGTAATAGGTTAGACCTTAAGTCGTGATAGCTTGCTTACTTGTTTGCAGTTCTACTTAGCGTCAACAGAACTTTGCAGTTTTGTACTTTTTATTAAGATTTCTCCAAACTGGTTTTATGTTTTATTCATTTAAGTGTGTATTATTGATTTTGTAGGTTTTCTTAATTTGCATTTTATTCAGTTAGATGCAATCTATTGATTTAATTACGTTTTATATGTGTTTGATTGGCTTTGTTGATTGTGCTTTATTTTTTTGGATGTGTTTTTCTGATTTCATTAGTTTTATTAATTGTGTTTTATTCAGTTAGGTGCATTTCTTGATTTATTAATTGTGTTTAATTGATTCAGAGGTGGAGAAGACTTTGAGCATTTCCTTGAAAGCGTTCGAAAGAGATCACTCAACACTTCAACCAGATCTGTGCCTTGCCAAGGTTTCACATTTTCTATTTCTGGAAATTTTTAGTCTTCATGTTGGACCTTACATCAGCTGCTAACCTTGCTTGACGTTGCTTAACTAACTTTTCTTGTAACGACACTGCCAATCCAAAGACCATCCTAAATTCTAAGTGACAGCTAGATCTGCCAGTCCTTTACTATTTATTTGCTTTTTAATTTCTCCAGCATTTTATTATCTATTTAGTTAATTATTCATTGCTTTATGGAATTGAAGGCCACCTTGTTTCGTTAAATATTAATTGATTTCGTTAGTTCATTAATTAATTCGTTCATTTATCCATCCTATGTCAGTCCCTCCATCCATCCGCGTTTCCATTCATCTATCCTCTCCATCGTTCTGTACTGTCCATCCGACCATTGCTTGTCCATTCATCAATCTTGTCCATTTTTACATTCATCCAGCCATCTGTTCATCATTCCATCCATTCATCCAATCATGTATCCATCCAACCATACATCCATCCTTCATCCATCTCTCCAACTGTCCACAATCCATCAACCCATCCGTCTGTCCATTCATGCATTTATCTTGAGTATTTATATAGCGCCTCTGTTAGAATCTATTCAGAGGTCTACCCACTCAGTCAAAATAGAAATTTTTTTAGTTGGAGTTAGAATGCAGCTGTTCAATTGCTGTTTAAGTTGACATTTAGAAACATCTCTTAAGGATGACTAATTGTGTGCTTTTTGCGCAAATGGTTCAAAATATTAATAATAATTATAAAATTAAGGTTAATAAAAATAAAAGTTTGGATTGTAAACTAAGCACCGGAGTTACGTTTTGTGATTTCAAATTTGCAGTTCACATGTCGTCCACCGAAACTCGAACCGTCGATCTCAAGTCGTCCGTGAATTCAGGTAGCTATGCTTTAAATAAGTAGCTATTATGCCTCTTCAGAATTCCCATCATCACACTCTGTTCTTGCACTGTAACCTATTGGTTGCTGGTTTGAGCATGCTGAATAGACTGCATAGCAACCCTAGCCAGGTTGCCTGCTCACATGTACTTTTGATACCAAGAGGTAGAACTTTGTACGGATATAAGCTGTGAAGTTAACAACAAGTCCTGTGTTGAACTCACTGAAAGTGCAGGGCTTTCAGATTTGGCAATTGCCAGCTTGGGCTTTAGAAAAGGAAATGAGCACCTCTCGTAATTCAGTTATGGGACAGGTGCCCTTTACAGAAAGCTGTAGTTCTTTCTGTCATTATTCAACCTGCGTATTTGACCAAAGAGACTTAGTTTTCGTCTGACAATCTCTTGCATTTTTCTCTTCCATTTCTGGTCTAAAATTTGTCTTTGATTTTAGTTACAGGGACTGCCACTCAGGTCAGAGATTCTAATGTCAAAGTTGAAGAGGTTGCAGCCGAGACAGATCAGCCGAAACCCACTGCAAGCACAAAGTTGCCGGACGTCGACTGGGAAGCTGACTTTGTCTCTGCTTCCGAACCACCAGCGACGTTGACCGTCACGAAAGTTGAAGACCCGAAGGTATAGAGCTTCGAGGGAGGAGGAGGTGAAGAAAGAAGCAGCTTCTGTTATTCCAGTTATTCCACAAGCAAATGAGATGGAGGAGTGGACATGGTTGATATCTTTCCAGACAGCTGCATTCATGTTTGGACCCATAGCTGAGGTTCATTTTCCACTGGTGGAACCAGGCATGGGCACAGTGTGTGTGTGTTCAGTGAACGTGGCTGTCAGGGTTGGGATCGATTGGAAACTCATTTGTCTGCCTTGTAAAGAAAACTGCTGCGTGATATGCCATACATTGTATTTTTTTATGCAACGGGTTCACATGCCGTTGCATTTGAAACCATGCTGTGCACGGAACAAGTTTGTTGGAGTTTGTTAACACGGAAATTTCTGCACACTTCTGATGACTGCTTACAAAAGAAACAGTTAAATGATGAAAATTAATTTGATAGAAACAGGTTGTATGCACGTCAGGTTTTTAACCTGATATTTTGATGGTTTATTGGATGATTGTTACATGATACCCAAGTGCTTAATGTGTACATGTAATGTATGTGGGTTTGAATCACCTCTGAAATGGTTGCTGTATTGGGACCTTGAGCAAGTCTGTAACAAGCACCTGCTTGGTGCCATTGACTGATTCTTTGTCATTGGCCTTTGGCTCAATTTCGGCTTTGAAATCTGCTATAAGAAATTTCTTACATGTGGCCCTGTTGGTGGTATTATTGGAATGCCTAACATTATGCTGTACTAATATTAATCTTTAGGTGACTGTAATTGTAATATTGACTTGTATTTATGTTCAGTAAATAACAGAAATATATTGTGGTGCTCAATATTTACAGTCGTTGAAATGCATGGTTGAGAATGAGATATGTTTGTCTTTAATCCATTAACGAGGAAAGGGATTAATTTCCCAGTCGCTTTTAGTGCACTGTCATCTGTAAAGGTTAATGAGCACATTTTTTGTTTTGTTTTGTGAAGCCATCAGTTGCATGGTTGTCATTTGTTTTCAAAGAGCATTGATGTAGCGCAGTTTAGGAAAATTACTGTGAGGAGTTTTGCTACAAAAAGGTTTTCTGTTTGTCAAGTTCTTACTGTTACTGTGTTGTTAAGACCGACTTATAGAAGCCATCAAGGCCAAAGCAAATTCTCTGACTAAAAAGGTCAGACTGCAAGACCCTTAAAGTAGGAGTCCAGACCTGCCAAAACTTTCATGGCTTCATCTATTTTTAAGTAACGCTGAAATTTATTTTGTACCTGGTACTGCTGTAAATGTTTTCATACAAAACCAGACAACTGATTATTTGTATGGTAGGTAGGTAGCTCTTCTGTTTATCTCTGTCTGTCTGTGGTTATCTGTCTGTATGTCTGTGGTTATCTCTCTGTATGTCTGTTTCTTTCAGTTCACCTTTCTGTTTGTCTGCATTTCATTATGTATAAAAATGTTTGCAATTGATATAAAACTCTTCAAAAACTTCTTTTTATAAAGAAAAATACTGCATGATATGCAGTAAATTGTATTTTTTATGCAACGGGTTTGTATGCGGTTGCATTTGAAACCATGCCATGCACAAAACAAGTCTATCAGAGATTGTTAACTCAGGCATTTCTGCACGTTTCTGATGACTTTGCTTACAAAAAAACAGTTAAACAATGAAAATTAATTTTTATGAAGGTTTTTAATATGCTCTCATAGACTTTGCCTGTATTAGTGTCTTACTGGAAATGTTTTGGAATTTCATCAGTGTGCTTGGACTTCGGATCTCTTTAGGAATGAAGAATTCCATTCTAGGGCATGCGCCCATGTTGTATGGCTTTCCTTTGAACCGCCACATGATTTATCAACCACAACGTCGTGCCTTTTGAAAACTGATGTAACAGACATGTTAAGGTATTTTTGTAGTGCAATTTCAGGACTTCTTTCCTGCCAACATGCCTGCATGGGACCCATATGCGACCCATATGCCTATTCATTTGTTGGACACGGTAGCCAACTGGTTAGAGCATTAACCTTGTAATGCAGAGAGTACGGGTTGGGTCATCCTCCAATGAGACGGTTGAGCAAGTCCTTCACTCACAATTGCTCAGTGCCATCGATTGATGCTTGGTCTTTAGATAGTATTAAATACATAATAGTGATAAGACCCATGTTGTTGCCATTAAATATATATGGATATGCTGGTTGGGTCTTTGTCCTTGTGACTGTGCTTTTATCTCTGATAACTCTTCGTTGTAGATGTGAATCACTTGAAGTAGTGCAAGCAATTGCTTTAAAATGGTTAATATTTGCTTGTTCATAAGGTCTGTAGGGGCCGTAGTCTTGTGACTATTACTTCAGTTGCTGTTTTCAGTGTTGATACATTGTACAGGAAACTTTAGAAAGAGTTTTCTAAAACGGCATAAAATGCCCTCAAAAGTGTAACGTTGGCATCTTCATTTTTGATGTAACTGTTGACTAATTATTGTCACCAGTGCCATTATGTCATCATCGTCACTGTCATCATCATATTGTTTCAGTGTTCAATAGTGCACTGCGTCTGTGATCCAATGACTGTGTGTTTGCGTTTGCTGAGCAGACTCCGTTGTTTCACAGCAACAGACTTGTTGTTTGCATGTCTTGTGCCTCAGGTTCAGATGTGCTGACAAGAACAAGAATAATAACACAAGAACAATAACACTCAATTATAATTACAATAGCTGGCATAGCAGTAATGCATAATATCAATAACATAAAATTACAGCAATAAACAACACTATAGCAATAAAATAATACCAATTACATACAATAACAGTAATGAACAATAACACAATAGCAATAAAACAATGCCAGAAGGAGTGTCCAACAGTCGTGGCTTGGAGAAGATGCTGAAGAATGGGAAATGTGAGTGAGATAACGCTATCAGCATGCCCATGAGCATTTGATAGGACCCATGAGGGCCATTTAAGGATCTTGTGTGGCAACAATGCCAGCAACATACAGTAACAGTAATAAACAATAACACAATAGCAATAGAACAATGCCAACAACATACAGTAACAGTAATAAGCAATAACACAATAGCAATAGAACAATGCCAATGACATACAATAACAGTAATACACAATAAAAATAACAGAATTGTGTCTCTAAAAAAACGGGTTTCTGTTGCTGTGAACCTTTCTTTCGTAAATGAACAGTATAACCGAAACAGGTTCCATTACTTTGGAATTATTGCTAGTATGCATTGCCATGTTTTATTGTTAGGTTATTGTTGTTGAATGTTGTTATAAATATTGTCTGAGAGGTGCAGAAAAGGCGTTATATAAAGGTCCAGATGCAACGTCCAGAATATTTCCAGAACGTCCAGATGCATTGCTTTAGGATGTTATTGTTGTAGAATGTTATTGTCTGTTTAGCTATTGTGTGTTATTGTTATTGTGCGTTACTGTTATTGTACATGGACTTTTATTGTTTTTGCATATTATTGTTAGTGATTATTGCGTGGGGCACGGTAGCCGAATGGATAGTGCGCTCGGCCTTTGGCGTGAAGAGTGTGGGTTCGAGCCTTCGCTCATAGTTGCTCAGTGCTCTCGATGTTCTGTCATATGGTCATGTGTGCACTTCTGAACTTTGGAAGCAGGGCAATATCAAATGCAGTTGTAAATAATTATTATCATTTTTATTATTACTAAGTATTAAATTATTATTATCAAATTAGTAGCAAATGCAGTTGTAAATTATTATTATCAAACTATCATCAAATACAGTTGTAAATTTTTATTATCAAAATATTTTTGTCAAACTATTATTATCAAATTATTATATTTAAATTATTAAATGCAGTTGTAAATATTTTTTGGTATTCAGTTAACATTCAGTTATTGTGCAGATTGTTGGCATTTAATTTTCGTCAGTGTGTCTGGGATTTGAAGGTCAAGTTTTAAGGAATGTCAAGTTATTTACCTTGGCTTGTTACTAGAGAATTCTCTAACGGCACTTACAAGGTGTCCCATGAAAGCACTATACTTAAATATGAACTTGAGTATGTGAGCATTGTTGAAATGCATTGATTTGTTTTGTTAGCATATGTCATTTCCTTTTAATATCGCACGATATTTTTTGATTTTATTGTTCTTTTGTCGGTTGAATATCTATTTTCTATTCGATGTACTTCTGCAATCCGTTGACTTGCTCATGCTGAACTTGTAGACGATGCTCTTGCAACTGGTTTTATACATTCCCTAGTGCTGTAAACTATTTTCAACAGAACCTTGAAATTTGGATTGTTTATAAGTTTATTTAGAATACACTACATAGCGTCTGTGTGAGGTTCTTAGAATGCGCTAACCAGTTACTGTAGTTTGTAAATGTGCTCCTGCCAAAGTGGCTAATGTCTCTTTGCCTTTAAGACATCAGAAAGGCATTTATGTGAGTAACCAGCTTCATTGCTTGTTTTAATTTCCTACATTGTTGATTTTTGATCCATTCCTAATTGACACTGGTGCCTTGTTTGTTTATGTTTAGACTGGTTCAGTGATCATTTCGGTTTGAGAGAAACCTTGAAACTCTCTCTGTCCTTTTTACGTTCATCTGTACAAGTTTAGATGTACATTCACTGCAGAAGAAAATGATGAATGATTGCTATGTGACAGTGAGATTGTAAATATAGCTTTTTTGTGTGTGTGACAGTGAGACACACAATGTGGCCTTCTTGTGACAGTAAGAGAAAATATTTGGCCTTCTCTTGAGAATAAGGCAAAAAATGCCATGTATGTGTGAGTCTTTGTGTGACAGCACAGAAATATTTGGCCTTCTACTTGTGATGGTAAGAGAAAAAATTGGCTGTTTATGTTTGACAGTAGGAAAAGACTGTGGCTGTTTGTGTGATGTCAGTTAGAGCAAAAATGTGGCCTTTTTGTGTGACAACAGGACAAGATATGTGGCTATTTATGCTATACAATTTTAAAAAAATATGAGGCCTTTCATTTTCTTAATAACTGTAAATTTAGCCGACTATAAGAGAGAAATTTGGCCTTTATGTGTGAGACGACAGTTGTGGTTTCGTACATGTGAAACAATGAATGTAGGCTTTGTGTGAGAAATTGTGGCCTTTTAATGAATGACGATAAGAATGCTTGTGACCTCCAACGAGACAAAAAGTGTAGCTTTATATGATTCATTGTGCACTATATTAAGTGTCATGATACATTCATACATACATAAAGGGAGATAGATGAATGGTAACACACTTGCTTCAAGAACACAAGATCTTGAAAGACGCAGTTCAATACCTGTAAGCTCTGTATAGGTCGACTCAGCCTTCCATTCCCTAGCAGGCCACTGTAAAATGAGTGGGCGCCTAACAGGCTGCAAAACGTGTGTTCTATAAGATCTTGATAATTGTACTGTCATATGTTTCAATGTAATTTACTGCAGTTTGTCAGTGAGCTTGTCAATAAACACAAATATATTTTATATACACACATATATACCCTGCATACATACATATATGCATACACACGTAGATAGACACTTATACCTACATATATACATACATATATACCTACATACATTCATGCATACACACATACATACAGACGAGGCAAAGGTGTTTAATTCCAGGGCACATCAAAGTTACCCTTTGTTTGTCATTTCTTGGTAAATCACTTCTCTGGTTATTGACACGCACCAAAATATTACTAAGCAGACGATTGATTGAAGACTTGAGCACTAATACATTGTTTTAGAAGTTTTCCGATTTGACTATATTACTTGATGTTTCCTGATGTTCTAGCAACATTAATGTCTGGTCTTTGCAGGTACTACTTTGCAGGATACATTGTTTAACGGATTCCACACATTCTAGATGTTACATAGTTTTTTGTTGGTTCTCAAAGTGTACAAAGTTTTGAATAATTGGAATATTTTGCTAATCGATTTTGAAAGTGTAACATACATGTGAAGAAGTGAACTGATAAACTGACCATGGCTGGTGTGATTGTGTTCAAAGTGTTATTCAGAATTTCCAGGTTGTGATAAACTTTGTAAATTTTTAAAACCTTGGCTTGAGAAGTCTAGTCACAGTAGTGGTTTGTTAGTGGGTCACAGTAGCCGATTGTTCAGTGCTTGCCTTGTAACGTGTCGAGTACGGATTTGAGCTTCCTCCTCCTCTGTGACGGTTACTGTGTAGGAACCTTGAGCAAGTCCTTCACTCAGTGGCATCAGTTGAAGAACCAGTATTCACTCACAATATTCAGAATAATAATTGCAAGTTTATATAGCACCACTTCAAGATTTGAGTTCTTTTTCCCTGTATCTGTCTATTCTGTTAAGTCGCTTATGTCATTTTGTTTTCAGCTTAACATTTATCTTTCTCAATTTAACACCTTCCATAATTTAACACCTTGCTCAACACCTTTCTGAACTCAACACTTACCTTTCTCAACTTAACACTTACCTTTCTTAATTAAACACTTACCTTTCTCGCCTTAACACTTGCCTTTCTTAATTAAACACTTACCTTTCTCACCTTAACACTTACCTTTCTTAATTAAACACCTTTCTCAACTTAACACTTACCTTTCTCAACTTAACACATTTCTCAATTTAACACCTTTCTCAAATTGCTAATCCACCATAGGCTGCCTTTGTGTCTTAGCGACGAGACCTCTGGTTGTTGCCTGATTACTGCCTGGCTTTGGTACGCCATCGATTGATTAGATACCAGCACGATGTAGAAAAGTTACTAAATGGTAAGAATAAGTAACAGTAATAATACTCCACTCACTTCTTACAAATCGAACCCTGTTGATAAATTACCCCATTCCCTATGAACGGGGTGAACTAGGCAAATACTATAAAGTTCAAGTTTGACACGGATATTTGCTATTAATTCATGGGTGGTTTCAAGTGGGTGAACTAAGGCATAGTTTCAATAGAAACAGGCTGTCAGAGGGAACACTTAGGGCAAATACAGACAGGAAGGATCCTTCATGAACTGCGAGATTGATTGATGTATGTTAGTCTGTATGTCTGTGCATGTATGTATGTATGCCCGTATGTGTGTATTTATGCATGTTGTGTGTGTAAATATGCATGTATGTGTATGTATGCATGTATGTGTGTATGTATGCATATATGTGTTTGTATGTATACAGGTATGTATGTGTGTATGAATGCATGTTTATATGTGCAAGTATGTATGTATGTATTGTGCTGTGTGTGCGTGCGTGCTTGTGTGTGTGTGTGCAAGTATGTATGTATGCATTGTGCTGTGTGTGCATGCTTGCGTGCGTTTGTGTAAGTATGTATGTATGCATTGTGCTGTGTGTGCATGCTTGCGTGCGTTTGTGTAAGTATGTATGTATGCATTGTGCTGTGTGTGCATGCTTGCGTGCGTTTGTGTAAGTATGTATGTATGCATTGTGCTGTGTGTGCATGCTTGCGTGCGTTTGTGTAAGTATGTATGTATGCATTGTGCTGTGTGTGCATGCTTGCGTGCGTGCGTGTGTGTGTGTGTGTGCAAGTATGTATGTATGTATTGTGCTGTGTGTGCATGCTTGCGTGCGTGCGTGTGTGTGTGTGTAAGTATGTATGTATGTATTGTGCTGTGTGTGCATGCTTGCGTGCGTTTGTGTAAGTATGTATGTATGTATTGTGCTGTGTGTGCATGCTTGCGTGCGTGCGTGCGTGTGTGTGTGCAAGTATGTATGTATGTATTGTGCTGTGTGTGCATGCTTGCGTGCGTGCGTGCGTGCGTGTGTGTGTGTGTAAGTATGTATGTATGTATTGTGCTGTGTGTGCATGCTTGCGTGCGTGCGTGTGTGTGTGTGTGTGCAAGTATGTATGTATGTATTGTGCTGTGTGTGCATGCTTGCGTGCGTGCGTGCGTGCGTGTGTGTGTGTGTAAGTATGTATGTATGTATTGTGCTGTGTGTGCATGCTTGCGTGCGTGCGTGTGTGTGTGTGTGTGTGCAAGTATGTATGTATGTATTGTGCTGTGTGTGCATGCTTGCGTGCGTGCGTGCGTGCGTGTGTGTGTGTGTAGGTATGTATGTATGTATTGTGCTGTGTGCGCATGCTTTCGTGCGTGCGTGCGTGTGTGTGTGTAGGCCTATGCATGAATGTTTGTGTATGTAGGCTACGAATGTATGCTGTAAATCTAATCTTAGAAATTCCTTAGCACCATTTTAATATGGAGTACTAGGTATCAACTGATGGCACTCCAGAGAAGAATTGCAATCCAGTCAGTATGTTTCATACAGATGTATGCATGTGTGCATGCATGAATATACACAGTGTATATGCCTTTTATCTCTGCACAAATGTGGTTTTAATAACTTTTCCTGAATGCATTCGGCCTATTAAGCACTTGCTACTGAAGTTGGTCTTACTAAATCAGTTCGTTTCGATGTCAGTAGAAAGAGAATATAAGCAGTACCTTAATCTAGCCTGAGAGAAAACCGCAGGTATAAAGTGTAAGCGACTTCATTTCTCATCTGAAGGCGGATGGCCAGTTTTTTCCCTCGCCGTCGCGTCTGTGAGTGTAATCAATACAACCGAGTTGGCTATTGGCGCAGGTGGAGCAGAAATCAACCTTTGAAAAGAATAAGTCTATGGCTTTCAACCTCTGAAAAACGCTTGGAACGTAACTGCGCGATGCTTTGAACCTAATTGAGGTGCCTGCACAAGTGGAACTTAATTAGCATCCAACTTTAGAAAATTGTTGGGATACGGCAGCCAATTGGTTGAGAGCTCGCCCTATAACATGCAGCGTACGGTTCGAGCCTCCCCTGAGACGGTCACTGTGTAGGGCCCGCATCAAGTCCTTAACCCACAAATGCTTAGCGCCATGGATTGATGCTTATTCATTAGACATTGGCGCTTAATAAATGTGTAATAATACTAAAAATATAATAATAGGCCTCTGCGCTTGATTGTCTGAATCACGCGTCTATACCATCTCAGAGAATCTTTCTTCCGGTGTTTTTAACGAGACACCATCTCAGAGAACCTTCCTTTCGGTGTTTTTAACGAGACACCATCACAGAGAACCTTCCCTCCGGTGTTTTTATCGAGACACCATCTCAAAGAACCTTCCTTTCGGTGTTTTTAACGAGACACCATCTCAGAGAACCTTCTTTCCGGTGTTTTTAACGAGACACCATCTCAGAGAACCTTCTTTCCGGTGTTTCTAACGAGACACCATCTCAGAGAACCTTCCTTCCGGTGTTTTTAACGAGACACCATCTCAGAGAACCTTCCTTCCGGTGTTTTTAACGAGACACCATCTCAGAGAGCCTTCTTTCCGGTGTTTCTAACGAGACACCATCTCAGAGAACCTTCCTTCCGGTGTTTTTAACGAGACACCATCTCAGAGAACCTTCCTTCCGGTGTTTTTAACGAGACACCATCTCAGAGAACCTTCCTTTCGGTGTTTTTAACGAGACACCATCTCAGAGATCCTTCTTTCCGGTGTTTTTAACGAGGCACCATCTCAGAGAGCCTTCTTCTCGGTGTTCTTAAGGAGTCACCATCTCAGAGAACCTTCCTTTCGGTGTTTTTAACGAGACACCATCTCAGAGAACCTTCCTTTTGGTGTTTTTAACGAGACACCATCTCAGAGAACCTTCCTTCCGGTGTTTTTAACGAGACACCATCTCAGAGAACCTTCCCTCCGGTGTTTTTAACGAGACACCATCTCAGAGATCCTTCTTTCCGGTGTTTTTAACGAGGCACCATCTCAGAGAGCCTTCTTCTCGGTGTTCTTAAGGAGTCACCATCTCAGAGAACCTTCCTTTCGGTGTTTTTGACGAGACACCATCTCAGAGAACCTTCCTTTTGGTGTTTTTAACGAGACACCATCTCAGAGAACCTTCCTTCCGGTGTTTTTAACGAGACACCATCTCAGAGAACCTTCCCTCCGGTGTTTTTAACGAGACACCATCTCAGAGAACCTTCCTTCCGGTGTTTTTAACTAGACACCATCTCAGAGAACCTTCATTTCGGTGTTTTTAACGAGACACCATCTCAGAGATCCTTCTTTCCGGTGTTTTTAACGAGACACCATCACAGAGAACCTTCCTTTCGGTGTTTTTAACGAGACACCATCACAGAGAACCTTCTTTTCGGTGTTTTTAACGAGACATCGTCTCAGAGAACCTTCCTTCCGGTGTTTTTAACGAGACACCATCTCAGAGAACCTTCCTTCCGGTGTTTTTGACGAGACACCATCTCAGAGAACCTTCCTTTCGGTGTTTTTAACGAGACACCATCTCAGAAAACCTTCCTTTCGGTGTTTTTAACGAGACACCATCTCAGAGAACCTTCCTTTCGGTGTTTTTAACGAGACACCATCTCAGAGAACCTTCCTTCCGGTGTTTTTAACGAGACACCATCTCATAGAACCTTCCTTCCGGTGTTTTTAACGAGACACCATCTCCTTGCGTCGGAGCTCTTCGTCGTCCGTCGTTATGATTTTAAATGAAAGTAAAACTGAAAAAATTGTTGTCGCACTCTCCTCAATTCTCGTTAAGTTCCTCTAGTCTCCTTCGCTTTCTGACCTTCCAACAATCGCTCCAGACAGTATATCTGGATAAACCGCCTGACTTGAAGCGACGCTCGTGATTAAGCTTAAGGAGCCTAGGCCTAGGCCTATGTCCTACGATTTACATTAAAGGTACACTTCTGAAATTTTCAAGGCTACGATTACGGTTACGATTACAGAATAATATTAATGCAAATGAAACGAAATCATTTTTAACATATGCACGGTAATGGCACATCTGCTAGATGTCATTAATGTATGCTTAGTAGTCAATGCAACGTTATGGTTTCCCTGACGCACGTTTAGAAAGCATAAGGCGTCGGCTTAAAAATATGGCTTCTCAAAGCGTTGAGAAGCAAATTATATGGCCTAGCTTAATACGATCCGCGGATACAGATTGGCATTATTGTATACATTGCTTGAACTCAATCCTATAAAAAATACTCTTGTAAGTTGTAAGCCGCTTGGATCCTAGGCTTGAATGCCTTAAGATTAACAGACCTAAATATCTTAGGTGCTACCTTGAGGGCAGATCCGAATTGCAATATAACATAAAAACCTACCTATAATACTCCTTTGTCAATAAAGGCATATTATCAATTAGGCCTACTGAAAATTCGATTGAATTGGTCTGAAAAAATTTCGTCTTGACTTTGCAAGACTTACTCTTCGTGAACTACCTATTTATAACCGACGATCCTATATCAAGTAGGCCTAATTAATAGGCCTACTATTGAGTTCGTTTTTCGAATATTAATCTATTAATTAACAGATTTTTAACGAGACACCATCTCAGATAATGCCTAATCGACCGGTTGATGTAAATCGAATCACTTGCATTTGAAAATTTGTCTTCGTTCTTCCACTTGACAGATCTTCAGAATCAACCTTTATTCGTCTTCCTGTAATTTTCAAGTTGCTTCAGAATGGTTTCTTTCAGCGCCTCTGCATGGTCACAACTCGGCTCTCCATTCGGCGGAATCTAAACGAATAATACCTAAGATATGCTTTATTTTACTCAAGGCAGAAACACGAATACTAGACAAACGCATAACGAATAAAAAACAGAAATAAAAAAGCACAAAAATGCAAAATCGACAACTCAAGCTACCTCTCCCCAGTAGGTGTAAGCATTATAAATCTGCGATTTGACATAAGATAATTATGTTGTCCTTTACTGACACACCAAGATCATTAACTAGAAAATTAAACTGTCGTTCATAACGGAATATCAACGACAGCATGTTGAATGTACTATAATCAGTAGTTAACATGCTTTTAATTAGTTTAAACGTGGCAATAATTTATTCTTATAGATCAACGCCCAAACTGCCTGGACCTACAATATATTCTCGTACTGATTTTCGTGTTTGAAAACCAAACAGTTAATGATAGGCCTACACACTATTCCAGCAAGGGTTTAGTTTACATAGGATATGCTGACTGAGAAAACCTTACTGCTACTGAGCCATGCATATCTTAACAACTCTGAGGCTATATCTGCTGCAAGTGAAAATGCATTAGCTCCGACAAAACCGAAGAGTTTTTGAAAATATCATTGCTCTCTGCGTAAAAGCTGCGCATTAATACTATCCACATCGCATCTCAGTTTACTACTAGCACAAAAGATAACTCCCAAATATTCACCTGCTTTTTGTGACATAGAAACATATCTGTCAGGGAGGTCTTCCTTCGAGGACCGAACGCTAGCACCAAGATTTAGTACAATTAAATGCTAGGCCTAACTGACTACTAACAACACCGCATTTAATGACGTCATGATGACGTCATAATGCACTTCATTCTTCTTTATCTGCATAAAAATGACGTCTGTAGTAAAAAAAATATGTATGACGTCAAAATATACTCCTTTCGATGAATCCATTGATATGACATTGTATTAATAGTTACTATTAATACATATCAATGGATGAATCTACATTAATTATAATTGTAGGCCTATTGTATTTTTCGTTTATTAATCCAGAGGTTACAGAGAGTACAACTAACAAACAATAAACAGGGCCTAAGTTAGTTATTGTTTGGATTTAAGATAATAATTATAATAGTCGGATGATAGCATTTCTGTCATCTTTCTTAGGGAGGAACAAAGTTATAGGTCGTAAATTATAAATAAGGTCGTACATGCCTCTGTCGTCAACTCGTATCTCTACAGCCTGTCCGTCGGCCACTGTGATGCTATGTAGAGCCTGCTGATATGTATGTATGTATGTGTGCAGTGCATCTATGTATTTGTGTATGTATGTGTGTGAACAGTTTATAACGACCTCTTATGATGACGATAATTGGTGTACCCAGTGATTTCACAAAGGCCTGTAGCATTTAATCTCTCATTTGCAGATGACTCACTCTGGAACAATAGTAACTATAGCTTCAATCGCAGGATTTAAAAATACCGAGGGTTTTTAAACAAAGTCTAATAGACAAGAGTTGCCTGCAAGTAGTACTTGGGGGACTATATGTCCGGGTTTAGAGAGAAAAGAAGTCCCTTAAGACCTAAGGCAGACATGGGTATGAAGTGTTAGCGACTTCATTTTCTTAGCCTCGGCATCTTTCCACCGACAGTGTACGGTCATTCTAGCTTATAAGTTGGCTAGAGGGTGCAGGTGGAGCAGAAATCTCGAACCAAATTTCTGCCCTTGCTGGAATTTGAACTCGCGACCATAGGCGTAGCTACATGGAGGCAAGAGGAGGCATTTGCCTCCTCTTGGTTTTGTGGATTTTAAAATTTTCCATGGGTTATAGCCCTGCGTCTTTTGAAATTCTCAGAGCGAAATTCTGAAATTCTCAGAAGTTTTTGCGACCGCCCTTCGGACGCTGACAAATTTCCCCCTCACCTCTGAAACAAGATCGCCGCCACTGCATAAAAGTTTTGACAAGCAGTAGTTGCCTCCTCTTGAATTGAAGTCTGGCTACGCCCCTGCTCCCGACCTCTCGACTGATAGTCCAGCACGCTAACCACTATACTATCGAGCACCCCGGGTGTGTATCCGGGTATATCCTGCTTATTTTCCAATCGCACAATATCCGTGTTCTTTGTAACGGTAATGACAGTATGGTCTATTAGTTTGCATGAAATCCGCCCTAATCGGGCTGAGATTTTTTGGTTGGAACATTAGACGAAGACGGAAGGGCAGAAGGTCAATGCATCTAATGAGTGGGAAAATGCGCATGATGAGGTTTAATGAGGTGGGGAGAGTGACCTCCATTTGGTTTTAGATAATAAATTATACAGATGTCTCTGTATTACTGGTAACTGGCTATTTAGCCTATCTTCCATTAAAGAAACATTACTGTATATGTGCTGGCTATTTAGCCTATCTTCCATTAAAGAAACATTACTGTATATGTGCTGGCTATTTAGCCTATCTTCCATTAAAGAAACATTACTGTATATGTGCTGGCTATTTAGCCTATCTTCCATTAAAGAAACATTACTGTATATGTGCTGGTCGATCTGTCTGTCTGTCTGTCTGTCTGTATGCATGCATGCATGCATGCATGTATGTATGCATGTATGTATGTATGTATGTATGTATGTATGTATGTATGTATGTATGTATGTATGTATGTATGTATGTATGTATGTATGTATGTATGTATGTATGTATGTATGTATGTATGTATGTATGTATGTATGTATGTATGTATGTATGTATGTATGTACGAATGTATGTAAGTATATGTGTATATATACATCAGAATGATGACAGAAAAGATTGCGGGCTTACGTGCTTCAACCGCTGACTCGCCTCCACCTGAATTCACACGCACGGACTTCAAGTTTGGTGACTTTCGTCCCATCCTTGAGGCTGATCTTCGACGTGTTCTCAGCTCTTCAAATCAGAAATCTTGTGAACTGGACCCGCTTCCTCCGTTTATTCTTACTAATGTTTTGGATGATGTTGTCCCATTTTTGACATATTTGTTCAATAGGTCTCTAGCAGAGGGCCATCTCCCTCCATCTCAGAAGCAAGCTATTGTCTTCCCTACCCTCAAAAAACCTAATCTTGACTCACAAGTATGTTCTAACTATCGTCCTATTTCTAATCTTTCTTTTCTCTCTAAAACTCTTGAGAGACTTGTCTCGCTTCAACTTCTGCCCTATCTTGAACAGTCTGGACTCCTCCCTTCTAGTCAATCAGGGTTTAGAGGTCACCATTCTACGGAAACTGCCCTCCTGTCACTTCTCTCGGACATTTATACTGCCATTGACAGGTCTCATTTGACGCTTCTAGCACTTTTTGATGTTTCCTCGGCCTTCGACATGGTTGACCATGAAATCCTACTTCAACGTCTTGAACTATCTTGTGGTCTCAGTGGTCTCCCTCTTCTTTGGTTCAAATCTTACCTCTCTGACCGTACTCAGAGGATTGTCCTTGGTGACTCCAGAACTGCCTGGGTTAGAGTTGAGTATGGTGTCCCACAGGGTTCTGTCCTTGGCCCCATTCTGTACTTACTCTACACAGCTGACATTCCTTCTATGTTTACTAAACACTTTACCTCTGGTCACCTTTATGCAGATGATGTTCAGATCTTTGTCCAAGGCCCATCCTCTCAGCAGATCTCCCTTGTTGGATCCATTGATTCCCTGTCACATGATCTCCACTCTTGGATGTCATCAAATCGACTTAACCTTAACTCTTCTAAGACCCAACTGATCTGGTTTGGCACTAAACAGCAACTTTCTAAACTTGATATCCCACTTCTGTCGTCAATATACCCTGCTTTTTCATTTTCATCCAGTGTTCGGGATTTGGGTGTCACCCTTGATAGTACCCTCTCGTTTTCTGAACACCTCTCCCATCTGACACGTTCCTGTTTCTATCATCTGAGGCGTTTGAGGGCTGTAAGAAGATCAGTTTCTCCTTCAGTGTTTACTACTATGGTCCATGCCTTCATTTGCTGCCGCATTGACTATTGCAATTCATTGTTTGCTGGGCTCCCTAAAGCGCGCCTTTCATCTCTGCAGTCTGTTCTGAATGCGGCTGCCAGGCTCATTGCCCGTTTTCCTCGCTTCTCTCACATAACTACCTTTATGACTGATGTACTTCACTGGCTTCCTGTTGCTTCCCGCATCCAATACAAGGTTCTTCTCCTGGTCTCTAGGACTCAACTGGGAAAAGCTCCTAAATACCTCTGTGACCTAATGCGCAAACCTCTATCTGCTCTGTCTTCCCGCCCTCTTCGGTCTGCTGACCGCCTTGATCTGCTTGTCCCTCGTGCAAGGACTTCGATGGCTCAGCATCGTGCGTTTGCCATCCTTGGCCCTTCCCTTTGGAATGACCTGCCCCCCTCTCTCCGTAGCAAGATTTTGCTTGGGATCTCGCCTTCTTCTCTCCGCTGCTTAAAGACCTTTCTTTTCCCTCGAGGCTGACACGCTGGGAGCGCCTCTGAATAGTCTATGCTGTGAGAGGCGCTTTATAAATAATTATATAAGATAAGATAAGATAAGATAAGATATTCAAATCACATTCAGATCACAGCTCAAAACCTATCTTTTTAAACTGTCATTATGACTGTCACTGACTTTTTTGACTCACATACAGCACCCTTTTCTTTGGCCTCGGCTCATCTATGTTTACAAAAAGGTGATATGCAAATTGTCTTATTATTGTGATTATTATTATTGCGATTATTATTATTATTATTATTATTATTATTATTATTATTATTATTATTATTATTATTATTATTATTATTATTATTATTATTATTATTATTATTATTATGATCTGTATATAATTATGGATATGTGTGGCATGCATGAGTGTATGTATGCATCTATGTTATTATGCATTTGTATGTATGTATGTATGCTTGTGTGTATCTTTTCATTTATAAAACGCGTTTTTATAAACATAAAAGGCATCTGATGATTTATATGGAGCCATTAGAAACCTCAAACAAATCGTCTGGTGTTGTTTGAACTATGAGATAAGCTGACCAATTAGGAGCTGGTATTTATTGTATCGATAAACAGAGCCTCGAATTCTCTGCATAGCATAAGCCTATGCAACCTTAAGCAAACACACACACACACACACACACACACACACACACACACACAAACACACACACACACACACAAACACACATACACACAGAGAAACAAACACACAAACACATACCTATCAACACACGTAAACACAACCATACCCAAACATACACATGCGTATATATATTTATGTTTATATATATGTATATGTTTATGTATATAAATATATGTACAAGTACATATATATATACATGTATATTTATATACTGCAGAAGTCCGAATGTTACCTATCGAGAAACACCTACAAGGTCCTACATTCTGCTCAGTGCCATAAAAGCCTTAACATAACGGAATGTGAAGTTGATATTGGCCTAGGGTAGGACATAATTATTAAGATTATGAGCTCTTGAAGGGTACTTGAAATGCGTCATGCTGAGTACCTTGATACATACTCAACGCTCGTTTGTTTTGTAATGACACGGTAACCGAAGTACCGGTTTGAGCTTTCTCTTCTGAGATGGTTACTGTGTAGGCCTAGGGACCTTGACCAAGTTCTTCACTCACAATAATGCTCAGCGCTATAGATTGATGGCAGGTCATTAGATAGTGTTGACAAAAATAATATTAATAGAAAATTAATAATTCGTACATATAAATATATATAATATATATATACGTACTTAAGTGTACACACATATATGCATATATCAAATCAAATCAAAATCAAATAATTCTTTATTTAAACCATAATGTATTAATGTACTATTAAAGCAATAGTACAGAAGGATGAGCAACAAGATGGTGTATACAACAGTAGGCCCAGAAGGAATAAATAATTAATCCCGCTAGTAGGGACATACTACTTGCAAAAAAAATAGCAGGGTAGTCTAAGACCAGCTTCAATGGCATAAATTACCATGGAATTTATTAATTATTGTTGTTAATGTAAGGTTGACCTGTAGCCGCCGCATCTTGAGGAAGCAATGAAAGTGAAAGATGAATGTATATTTACATACAATGTAATATAATGCCTAAATAACTATATAGGGACTGTATAATGCATATACATATATACATACATGCATGCATGCATACCTAAATACATGCATACATACATAAATACATATATGCAAACATATATATAATGCATTGCATTGCATAAACACATATTTACAC